>OX377618.1:65330320-65674115 GCA_947397865.1 Polietes domitor
CTAAATGAATGAATATAAATCGGGAATAGATTTCTCTTCTTAGCGTTGTTTTAGATATAAGGCGATCAAATCCAAGTAAGAAAACGAAGAAACATGAAGTTTTTCGTCAGCATACAATCCGCTAAATTTAAAAGTCATTCAGACTGATGACATTTAATTTTCTATTAGATCGTGACTAGGGTTTGCATCCCGGGATTTCCCGCGGGAAAATTCCCGAGAATTCGCACATTTTTCATTTCCCGTATCCCGGGAAATTCGTACGGGAATCCCGCGGGAATTCAGTAGAAAATGTTAGATATTTTTTTTCATCATTTCCACAATAAAATTAAAAAGGTTGTATAAAAACTTAGATCACATCGCTTTTAATCAGGTATGTCAAATATTGAAGTTGGATGACAAAATATTTTAAGCTGCGTTCGGATGTAGGCTCAAAATCCACTTTTTCGGATTTTTCCTGTCAAGCTCCATATGAAAAAATGAAAATCCAGGAAAAATAGATTTTGGGTGTTTATCCGAACGCCAAAAATAAAGAATTTAAAGTTTTTGAAGCGACAGGACAAAGAATAAACATTTCATTTAATGCTATACTCACTATTAATGTGAACGATCGTTCTCCGTCACGTACATTTTCAAATAAAATAAGAAATATCTGATCTTTTATTAATTTTGAAACTTGAAAAGATATTTGAATTGATCTCACATTGCGTTTTATTATATGAATTCTGTAACAGTTTCGTTGTGAAATATATATTTATTTTACTGAGTGTTTCATTGAAAAAAAACTTAACTCATGGTAAACAGTATGTTGACGATTTCCCGTGGTGTCCCGGGATCCCGGGAAATTGAAAAAATAATTCCCGTTTCCCGCGAAATAAAAAGTACGGGAAAATGCAAACCCTAATCGTGACAGTATGCCCATAATAGAAAGTACTGTGTAAAAAGTATTGTCTGCGGAATGGCTCCCTTTATTATAGGGTGGGAAAAGTAGAATAACATTCATTTTTATTTTCAGGTTTATGTTTAACATTTGCAAAATTGGACACTATACGCTCCAACAAAATTGGGAAATATTAAAAATTTACTTCCAAAGTAGTGAGTCTTTAAGGCAAACTGTAAGAAATTTAAGTGGAAAATTTTCGTGTTTACAGATTAAGCACCTTTTCATCTCGGCGGCTATGTCAAAAAGCAAAATTGCCGCTTATGGGGTTCAGAGAGTCACACGTGGTTATTGAGAAGCCAATGCATCCACATCTGGTTGCTTTGCTGGCGGCATCATTGGGACATGTACTGAAAAATTGGGTTGATCGGAGGAGGTACTGTCCAGCCAGTCGTGGTAGTCATATGAATGATATTGTGTTCCACAATTGTTAAATGCCAAAGTTCAACCTTTCCAATAAAACCAGAAATTTGAAAAAATAATCAGTACTTTTTTATAGCCGATTATAATTTAAACATTTAAATCGTCCATCCTACAGTTTGTATGTAACGAGAATCCTTCCGAAAATACCCATATTGATCCCATACGTTAGAAAACATCGTAGATGTGATAAGTTCTATTTCAGGAAAATTATCATTACATTATTCATTAATTTTGTCTATTTTATATAAAAAATTAAAAATGTAAGAATATTTTTTCAAAATCATACTAACACCATCTAATTTTCCGGTAATACTATGGAATGCATTCAATGCACTTGACGTCCATTTTACTTGTTTAAAATGGAGAAGGAAACCAGAATTAATAAAATTTAAAAAATGTTTAATAAGTAAAAACCTCAGGTATTTTGAAGGTGTGAGCGGCCCTCCAGATTACAAGATACACGACATCGCTGCTAATTACTTATGGGAATATTTCTGGCGATACGAGTATGTTTGTTGACACAAGCAACATACGTTTTTATGTACGATATGTTCATACAAACATACAAATATGAACATTCATTCATTCACTCATTCATACGCGTATGCAAATTAATATTTGTAAAGCTTTACAACACCTTTCGTCCGATGTTCTCTCTCTCTCTTTTAATATTCGCAACGCTTTGCGGATTTTATCTCTGTGTTGGTTTTGTTGTTCTAATGCGGTACGGTGTTGGCTCAGCTTTTCTTGTGTTAAATTGCGATTTATGGCAGGTGATTATGGCACAAATAAATGCCAATTGGCGCTAAACAATGTGGCAACATTATAATTGATAATGGGCGGGCGTATAGTTTAAGGCGATGAAGATCAACAATCAAATAACAAATTAGTTGAGCATTTTGTGGGTGAAAAAAATCCATTGAAAACACATATATATGACTTGCGATGATATCGCTATAAGCTCTGCGCACAGTGGTTGCAATTGCAAAAATGTGTAAAAGGCCGCAGCGAATTTGCGACAAATTTAACAGAGGTTCCTAAAGGTTCAGGGAAACCTTTTTTATACAATTCAATTCATTGAGTCGTACTATGTGTCAAGGCTCAAGGGCGGCACAACCTAATATACCAGCCAACACATGTGCAGTACATATTACTCAGGGTGTACTTCTTTCATTCGCAGCTATAAAAAACGAACATAGTGTGGTTACGCTATTTAATAAATAATGATGGCCCTCTGAAAATAGTTGGAGGCGGTAGGGAGGTAGGTTTTGTGGGTAATTTAAATTCGAAACTTAAGCACACATAGGCAGGCATCAATCCTCATTCATTTGTATTCTTCGCCTTGTCTTGCATATAAAAATGTTTTGAAGTAAATTCAAACAGCTGTCAAAAATTAATTGACATTTTATGTTTTCCAATTCCAAGTCAAGGCATTTTCCAACAACAGCAACTAAAGAACAGGGAAAAGTTCACCGTGATGGGCAAAAGTGTGTTAACATTTCTCTAATCGAGAGTATAAGGTGGGCCATTTAACAATTTAAATTTGAACTACCTAATCAGTAGTTGACTTTGAAAGTTAGAATAACATTGATTTTTATTTTCAGTTTTTTTTTTATTTCACTCAAACAAAATTGAGAAATATTAAAAACTTACTTCCAAAGTAGTGAGTCTTTAACGCAAACTGTAAGAAATTTACGTGGAAAATTGTCGAGAAGCGGCCTTCTGTTCAGCCTTCTTGAAGCTCATTTTCATCTCGGTGGCTATGTCAATAAGCAAAATTGATGCATATGGGCTCAGAGAACCAACACGAGACTATTGAGAAACCAATACATTCACAACGAGTCACTGTTTGGTGTGGATTTTGGGCTGTACTCAAATATTGGGTTGCTTGGATGAGGTAGTGCCGAGCCAGTCGCGGTAGTCATATGAATTGTGTTCCATTATTAAATGACAAAGTTCAACCTTTCCAATACAACCAGTAATTTTAAGAAATAGTCAGTACTTTTTTACAGCCGATTCTAATTTAAAACTTTAAATGGTCTCACTCTCAGAGAGCATATGTATGGAAGTTATAAGGGCTTGAATTTTACTTTCAGTCGAATAATTTGTGTAGAAGGTAATAGATGGCTCCGTGGTACATGGTCCCATAGCAGACTCCAGGCACCAGTATAGAAGTTATAAAGAATTTTATTTTACCTAGGATAGAAACAATTGTTTCTATCTTAAGCATTCATAATTTAAATGACTCAGATTGAAAGCGAAAACGAGTTTAGCTCGAATTTCCTTTCATATTAGCTTGGGACAATATGCGTATCATTAAAAATACAACCACAATATCTTTCAGTGGTACTAAATTACCCTATAATAACCTTTATTCTAAAAAGTGTTGTTAATATGGGCTTAAAGTTTCATGAAAGCTTTTTTTCTTCATTGCTAAAAACAGTTGTTTGCTATTTCAGCAGATACAAAGCTGCTGTCTCTTTTTCAGCAGAAAATCTGCTCTTTCAGCAGGTTTTCTGCTTTATTTTACTAACAAATTCCCTTGAGTGCATACAAATTTTGGTGTTGAATTTTGGGCATGATTCTTTAGATTTTTTATTTTATTTAAAAATTCAAAGGCGCCACAAAAATTAACTTCTAGGAAGGAAGGAACAGTTTCACATGAGTAAACAGACATTGTTTCGAGTGAAGCAAAGTCAACACACGTTATTTTTATTCCTACCGAATAATGATTTACTGGCACGCGAAATTATTATTTGCTCATTTTTCTTGTCCGCGCAGTATTGACATCATGACGGAATACTGACAAGGCTTGCTTTCTTCATTTAGTTCGACAGCACCAAGAGAACATGACATCACTCATGGTAACTAATTTGTCGGGAACATAGCAAACGATTTCGGGAAATCATTGTAATCATGGGAAAAATCGAAAATACAGGCAAATCAATATATCGCAAATCAAAATATTTCGCCCACTATAAAATTAGATAGAAGGCCGGTGAATTTATCATGCAATTGCACCCACACAATCCTTCCCCTCACCTCACAAAAGGCCCATAAAAAATCCAAAACAAAACCATATTTGAAATTTGAATTTAAATGCGCTCTCCTAAATTCGCCGTAATAATCCCCTCATTTACATATCGTAAAACCGAAGAAGAAGAAGACGAACATGATGAGGCATTATTTCCTAAACTTCTGTGCGACAATGATCATAAAGTCAGCTTACAGCAGTTTTGCCACTGCTGTTGTTGTACCTACGACTAAATAAAACCGTTAACAAATATTGGCACAAAGCTGTTGTAATGGGAAACCATAAAGTGGAAATATACAAGACAGAGGGAGAGAAAGAGGGAGCGAAAAAAGTCACAGAGTTCTTGCGACTCCAAACCAGCCGGCAGGCTGACACAAAGTTTCACTACACGCGGCACAGTGGTACATTGTGAGGGGTTGGCGATCAAAACACAATAGTATTCAAATATATTGAATAAAACAAGTAAAAAGGCGCGCCGAATCTTATATACCCTCCACCATGGATTGCATTCTTCAGTATTACCGTTAGAATAGAGGCTGTTAACTTCACGTTCACGTGCTTAAATTGTAAGGGCCGATGTTGAATGTGAACCACACCTAAACGTCAAGTTTTTTTCTGCATTTCATTTGACATTTCTCAATTTCAGACTAACTCAATTTGAACCATGGAAAGATACACAATCGAGCAACGCGTTAAAGTTATTCAGGCTTATTATGAAAATGGGCGTTCAAATCAAAATGCATATCGTGCACTTCGTGATTTTTTCGGTCAAACCGGGTCTGTAGGTGATGTGAAAATATTGCTGCTGTTCGGGATAGTGTGGCTGGAGAGCCGTCTCTCTCAACTCGTCGTCGTGCCCAACAATTGCACCTCTCACGCTCGTCGTTGATGAACATTATGCATAAAGACTTGCATTTACACGAACAAGAACTAAAGCCTCTTGACCATTCCAAACGTCGTCAATGGTCAGACTGGTGGCAAGAAATGGCAACACTGGATGATCAATTTTCGAAGAAAATCATCTTCAGTGATGAGGCACATTTTCACCTCAGTGGATTCGTCGATAAGCAGAATTGCCGCATTTGGGCGAATGATAATCCAAGAGTGATTGTCGAAAAACCAATGCACCCACAAAGAGTGACTGTTTGGTGCGGTTTATGGGCTAATGATGCCGCATCGGGCCGTATTTTTTCCAAAATGAGGCCGTTCAGGCAGTTACTGTGAATGGTCTTCAGTATCGTGAGATGATAATTATTTTTATGGCCCGAATTGGAAGATATGGATGTGGACGATGTGTGGTTTCAACAGGGCGGTGCCACTTGCCACACAGCTAACAAAACAATGGCTCTTTTGCGCGACAAATTCAATGGCCGTGTTATCTCACGTGGTGGCGATGTCAATTGGCCGCCAAGATCATGTGATTTGACACCGTTGGACTTCTTTCTTTGGGGTTATTTGAAAGAAAAGGTGTAAGTCGATAAGCCAGCAACAATTCAGGAGCTAAAGGATGAGTTAATTCGACACATTAGCGGCATATAACCTCAATTATGCCTCAGCGTCAAACTTTGGACCATCGGTTGGAGGTATGCCGCCGAAGTCGCCGCGGCCATTTGACAGATATTATCATAATAAAAAGAAATGACTATAATTTCCTAAATAATTTTGTGTTTTATTCAAAATCAACATTGGTCCTTAAAATGTAACCACCCTTTATAAAAACATGGTGTATGCTGGAGTGAGGTTCTTCCCAGCGCCAACATCCAGCCTATCCCTTTAAAATATGAGGCTAATATCCCTAGGAATTAAAGCTCGATTGCGATTTTATCTGCGCTCGCGAAGATTAAGGATAGTATGGTGAGGCATTTCGAGACCAATGACTTACTTAATGATCGAATGAATGGCTTCCGTAGGACTAGATGTAGGAATCAGTCTCTACATACAATACAGGGTAACGGACTCCATAGACTTGACAACACACGAGGTTTCTAGACATAAATATCGGTTGGAAGAGAGACAGAGAGTGAGAGAGGACTAGACAATAAATTTACATAGCATTACGGACGGAGAAACTTCTGCAGGCTTTGACGATGTGAGAGGAAAGAGAGTAGAACTTTCGATGTACTGCTTCTGAAAGTTTGACGTTGACGACAAGACCTTCGAACGACAAGAAAAATATCGGACAGTCTCATTATAGATTGCAAATCATGAACAAGTCTCATTGTAGATTGCAAACCATCAACAAGTCTCACTAAAGACAAAATAATTGCTCTAGATATTAAAAGTCTCACAAAAGACATATTTACTTTTATTTCTGCGATTAATATGAATATTTTTTAAATAAATTAATACTAAAAAACGAATATGATTTTAATTTCAATAAAAAACAAGCCTACATAGATCTACGGAGGCATAGATAGATCTAACCAGGCACCAGTTTGGAGAGAGTAAGGTCGTTGCTGTAGATATTTCCAAGGACTTTGATAGCGTCTGCCATGACGCACTCATATCAAAGCTTAGCAATGACATCTGTCGATTTATATTGAGCTTCCACCAAGCATAGTTTGACCGCAGGAGCAGTACACGGCTCTGTCCTTTCCCCTCCCTTTTTCTTAGTTTCATGGAAGACCCTATGGTTCGAATTTTGAATCCAATCTACTAATTCGCGGATGCCAGTAACCTCTGTCATTCATTCGCATTCGATCACAGACCAAGTCTTCAATAAATTTAGGACAAAAGGCGTTGAGTCACTCAGTTAGGGTTTATTGGCGAATGGGGTCGAGTGATTAGAGTAGTTTTCTATCCAAGTAAGATCCAGTGCTTCTTGTTGTCTCACAAGCAATTCGCTGATCCAATGGTGTCGTTCATTTCAATGAACAGTGTGGATATTGAGCAATCAGACGCTCGAAAGAAGCAAGAAGAAGTCTAGGCTTTCTAAAGTCTAAGTAAGAAGTACTTCACTCCCCATCGTCTTCTCAATATCTACACCATCTACATCCGGCCTATGATAGAATATAACTCCAATATAAGGTAGGGTTCTCCAGGATCTTCCTTGGAGCTACTTGATAGTGTCACATTGTATTGAATGTGTCTAAAGAAGCTTTCAAGTGTCTTGGCTTTCTAAAGCTTAAGTAAGAAGTACTTCACTACCCCTGTTCTTATCAATATCTACACCATCTATATCCGGCCTAAGATGAAATAGAACTCCCATATATGGTCGGGTGTTCCAAGATCTTCCTTGGAGCTACTTGACAGTGTGCAGAGTAGGGCATTGGTGTTGATAGTTGACGGTAGGATATCCAATTCTATTGTCTCCCTTGATCTGCGGATATTCATGTTCTTATACCGGCCGTGAGAACATTCGCTAGAATTACGCAACTTTGCAGGAACTCTCAAGCATACTATACCTATGTGGAATCGGCTTCCGGCAGATATCTTTCCCGCCAATTGAGAACAGATGTCAGCAAACACTCTCCCTATTGCCTTCATCCAGTACCTTATCTTCCTTCCGCCAAGGCAATGCACTGCATTTATAAGGGACATACCTCGAGTATTGATTCAGTGCGATCTCTGAGGAAGCTCGATATGAATCGAGAGAAGTCACTACCAAAAGCGATAAGATTTTATATGAGTGCACCGTGCTAGACTCTATCAAAGGCCTTGGAGATATCTAAAGCAACGACCTTACTCTCACCACACTGATGGATGGATCGATTCCACTTTTCGGATAGCAGTGTCATCAGGTCTCCCGTAGATCGGTTCCTACGGAAGCCTTTACTGTCGATCATTAGGTAAGTCATACCTCACAAGATGGTGTTTAACCATACTCTCCATAACCTTCGAGAGCGCAGAGCAAATCGCAATCGGGCGGTAGTTAGCAGGGTTATTAGTCTCACCTTTATTAGGGATGGGCAGAATATTCGCAATCTTCCAAAGCACGATATGCAAGTTTGAAAAGATTACGAAGTGGACGCGCAAGCGTCGAAGAGCAATTACATAGGACAAGTGCAGAAATGCCACCCGGGCCCTGGGTATCTAGTCAAACGGTTTTAGTAGAACTTAGGTATGTCGTTATTTAGTAATTACAAGTATCCAAGAGGGTAATGAGATATCAAAACCTGGTATTGCAGCTAACAATGAGTTCCATTCTTTCCTAGCTTTGCTCTACTCCACTTCTGGGCATGCTGCCTTTTCGCTTCGCTTCCTTGTTCCTTGAGTAGCTAGCTAGCTACCCTCATTCAAATGAGTTAATTTCTTTTGGCCGCCTCCTACAAAAGTTGGCTCACTGTGCCCCGGTGTTCATAAACGAATTACGCTTACGTTTATCTGCATAAAATATTAAACAAAAGCGGTCAACCGCCACACAGCAATTGCTGCTAAAAGGAAACGGAGTGAAGTGAGGCGCGGTGAAGTAATGTTTTGCCTCGTCTTCTTGCTGTTGTTTTTCTTCGCCAATTTCGGTCGTTCGTTACGACTGACATGGCCAATTAAGTGAAATGTTTTTCTCTGAGCATGAGTGTCATGTGTGTGTGTGTGTGTGTCGTGCGCTTGTGTTTGCAGCACTTTTTTGCCCGTCCAGTAAAGCGAGTCGAATCTATCATGTTAATCGCAGTTAGGACATTTACCGAAATAGCGCAGCTTAAATGTCAAGTCATTTGCCGGCTGCAAAGGAAAGTTAAAACGCAAAACAGAAAAAAATACAATGATGGCCTATGAGTACTAATACAGCTATTACCGACCTACCAGTTAACTGTTGGTTTGACATGACAACGCTGAACGCTCTGTTTCAATGTGGCATAGACGGGGGCCTGCAGTACATTTCGGAAGAATTTCTTTGCCGTCATGCGGCCATTTTTCATTTTTGGCGTAGCAGAACGATGTTGGCGAAGATAAAAGAGCCGAGTTTGTTTTGTTTTCCCCAGTTATGCTTCTGTTAGTTATTCGAATAAAGCAAGTTGTAATTCTCATTCGTTTGAGAGGTGTTCGTCACGACGCTAATGTTTACATATTTTTTGCCGATAACAAATTTCATATATTTTATCGTTGCGATTTCATTATAAGCCAGGCTTTCGTGTTATTTCTACAGCTATATTGTTTATAACTTGAAATATCGACCTGAGACGCTATAAAGTATATATATTCATAATCGTCATAAAATGCTAAGACGATCTAGCCATTTACGTCCGCCCGTCCGCCTGTTTAAAGCACGCTAGCATCTAAACGAAAGGAGCTAAGTATTATAGTCGTAGATCGGTTAGGAAAGGAGCTAGGTATTATAGTCGTAGATCGGTTAGGATTGCAACTGGGCGAAATCGGTTCAATGGGATAAATGTTCCCTCACAAGAACGGAAAATAAACATAATAACCCCCTAATATTTTAGAGTATTTAAGCATGGTTTTTCAATATGTATGTGCAAAAAAGTGCACCATAAAGTGATTCATATTCGTAGAGGGTGAAATGGGGCAAAAAGGGATGAAAATTGTACCTATCAAACGACAACAGCTAGAAACACGAAATTCGGTCTGCACATTTCTCTAATTGAGGGTGGTCAAATTGTAAGGACCGATGTTGAATGTGAACCGCACCTAAACGTCAAGTTGTTTTCTTCATTTTATTTGACATTTCTCAATTTCAGACTAACTCAATTTTAACCATGGAAATATACATAATCGAGCAACGCGTTAAAGTTATTCAGGCTTATTATGAAAATGGGCGTTCCAATCAAAATACATATCGTGCACTTCGGTCAAACCGGGTCTGTAGGTGATGTGAAAATATTGCTGCTGTTTGGAATAGTGTGGCTGGAGAGCCGTCTCTCTCAACTGGTCGTCGTACCCAACAATTGCACCTCTCACGCTCGTCGTTGATGAACATTATGCATAAAGACTTGCATTTACACGAACAAGAACTAAAGCCTCTTGACCACTCCAAACGTCGTCAACGGTCAGACTGGTGGCAAGAAATGGCAATCTTCATGATCATTCATGATGAGGAACATTTTCACCTCAGTGGATTCGTCAATAAGCAGAATTGCCGCATTTGGGCGAATGATAATCCAAGAGTGATTGTCGAAAAACCAATGCACCCACAAAGATTGACTGTTTGGTGCGGATTATGGGCTGGCGGCATATCGGGCCGTTACTGTGAATGGTCTGCTATGATATGGATGTGGACGATATGTGGATTCAAGAGGACGGTGACACTTGCCACACAGCTAACGAAACAATGGCTCTTTTGCGCGACAAGTTTAATGGCCGTGTTATCTCACGTGGTGGCGATGTCAATTGGCCGCCAAGATCATGTGATTTGGGGTTATTTGAAAGAAAAGGTGTAAGTCGATAAGCCAGCAACAGTTCAGGAGCTAAAGGATGAGATAATTCGACACATTAGCTGCATAGAACCTCAATTATGCCTCAATGTCATAGAAAAATTGGATCAACGGATAGGGGTGTGTCGCCGGCCATTTGGTCGATATTTTGTTCCATACATAATTGAACTATAAATGACAATAATTTCCTAAATAATTTGAGTTTTATTCAAAATCAACATCGGCCCTTAAAATTTAACCACCCTTTATAATATGAAAGTATTTTTTCCAAATTCGTACTTTTAAGGGGTAAAATAGGAATAGAGAAAAAACGGCTGCACCTAAAATAATGAAATTCGTTGTATACATTCCTGTGGTTGTGTAGACACGTAAAATAAAGGGATTTTTCGAAATTCGTACTCTTAAGGGGGGATAAAAATTGTAGCAACGAAATGGCCGCAACTAGAATAATGGAATTTAGTGTATACATTCCTCTGACTGCATATTTTTCCAAATTCGCAACCCTTTTACAGCAAATATTATTTGAATCATGGAGTTAGGTTATCTTGCTCTGTGTACGTGAGATAATGGATTTTCAAAATTTGTATTTTTGGAATTAAAATAGTATGGAAATACAACCAACTGTATGACCCACTATCTACCAATATTTATGGTATTTAAGCTTTTTGAAAATATAAATATAAGAATATTTATCTTTTGAATTTACTTGAAGTATTATTTCGATATGTAAACGTATTTGTAGTCTTGGTTTATAAGCGCAGTTTGAAATAATAAAAAAATATAAAATTAGTTTTTCAATATTTGTATTTGCTTTGGTTTGGCTATATTAAAAAATTTATATTTTCCTGTAATATTACTGCACTTCTACGAAAATCGACCGCCTCTGTGGAATACAATCGATGGTGGAGGGCATATAAAGTTCGACCCGGCGTTTTTACTTATTTTTTTATTTGTTATATTGTTTTATATGTTATTATATTTATTATGTTTTATATGTTATTATTATATGTTTTATATGTTATTTTTCATAAAGAAGACCTAACACAGACGCGTTTAAAGCCCTTTTTGAATTATTTTGGTCAACGGACCACCCCGGTCGGTTCACTTCAAAATTGCCAATTTTTCAATAGAAAAAAATGTTTATTTTCTAAAAATCTCTGATCGCAAAGCACCGATTAGAAAATGTTCAGTATATTTGTTAAGCCTCATATGTTGACTTCCTGCTAAAAAAAAGTATAACCACTTTCCGACCACTTTAGTAAGAAATCCCAAATTTTGCAACATATATTCCCCCACTTGGTGAATTTGGGTATTTTTGTTTGACAATCATGCAAAAACTTGTAAGCCATTAGTTTACCACAAATTTTTTTCTACATAATTTCAAAATTACGTTATATCTATATTTACATATGTAACATATCTTGCCGGGATTTGTGTTTCCCATGAATATTCTCACATTCTCGCAATAATATCAAGGATTAAACATTCATCCAGGAAATTATGCATCTGCATGTGGATGTGGATGGTATCCTTTTAAATTATAATATTCAACGATATTTGCCATACATGTGCTCGTACATATCACAACATATATTACTGATGTAATTCGAAAGCAGAAGTTTGTATAAATATGTACATACATACATACACATCCACACACACACACACACGCGTCTGAATTCCCATGTCAATGAAAGAAACTCGAATTTGCATAAGGGATGACCTTTATCCACTTCCATTTGATTGGCATATTCATAGCATCCGAGTACCGTCAATGAATGATACGAGTCCTTACATGTTTAACAGGATTAAAATGAGCATATTTGCTGTTGTTGCTGCTGAAAGCTGGCTGTAACCGAAACGACAAAAGGGTAAAAAACACGTTTCATCTTGGAAAAGAAGAAGCATAATTAAATTAATAAGTGAAGTTGAGAAAAAAAAACTTTTTTAAGAATGCAGCCGAAGAAAGGGTAACAATTCACAAATGTACGAACATATGTTAGGTTTCAGCCTTTTAATGTCATACCTAAAATAAGGATAATAGGCGTGTTTTGGTGGGATATGTTAAACAATTTAAATTCTCAACACTTTATGACAGAAGTATAATGGCGCGATTGATGTAGCGAAAGTTATGGCTATTGCGACTGTAGGATCTACGAACCGTAGTGATATTTAGGCTGCGAGGAAAGTGCTCGCTACACGCCGAGTCAAATGTTTTCGCACTCTGCAGTCAGACTTAACCCTGTGTGAGCAAACTTTCAACTTTACACAATGTACTCTCCCCCATATCTATCACTCTCTCCATCTGCTATTGACATACGTGTGTAAAGAGTCCCCCACCCGTTGTGCTTGGCGCAGAGGCTTGCGTACATGTTGCTGATGGCATTCCGTTTGACTTATGCGACTTATGCACAGTCGTCCGCCATAAACTCGCAACACCCTGTTTTGTCACAGCATGTTGTAGGGTATATTTATGTGCATTGTGCAACTAATGCTATGCTCACTCAACACACGATAAGCTGAACTTCAGTTCAATGGGGGTATTCACTGCAATGAATTGCACAGATGAATTTCAATCGAACAACTCCGGAATTCCCATTGCAAAAGGAAATGGACAAACTTTATGGGTATTTCGCACAAGTTTCAACTTTTCCAAATTTTCCCCGTGAGTAGCCTTTGTGATGTGCACACTCACACGCTCGCTCACACAACTCATAAAACACACTCTTTTCTCGGCATGTCAACTCTGACTTTTTGTTCGTCATTATGGCTCATAAATTGCATATTTACGCACTTAATGTCATTTGTAATTGTTGAGATGCCGCCTAACGAGCAACCATTAAAATAATCCCCCTCTCGTCCTTTCATCACGGCTGCGAACATACGCCACCACCACACGTAACCATTCAATTGTCTAACCGCTAAAATAAACTGCAGGGGTGCAGTGTATGTAGATGAAATGCTAGCACGATAGGAAGATAGAGTGTTACTACTGGCTATGGTGGAGTTTTACACAACTGTTGATGGACTCATGAGGATTCAATGGTGTGAGAGTGAGGAATCAGGAACCACTGGGCGTAGCGACATCAGTTTGTCGCGTTCCAGTTTGGTGGAGTTTTACAAAACTGTTGATGGATTCAATGGCTTGAGAGTGAGGACTCGGGATTTACTGGGCGCCTTCAAACTAAACTATATTCACCGAGCTTGCACAGACAGCAGAGTTACTAGTTATGGTGGAGCTTTACGAAACTGGATGGATTGTTGGATGGAAGACATTCACAAAATTCCTCTAGTAATAACTGACGATGCCATTTCCATTGGGATGATTTTTCCTACCGGGTGCTTTCATGCTCAACGTTGGCCGACAATAATTTACTATGTTCACTGCTTACTCACAGCCATTGCCTTTTGCAAATGACAGAGTCTTAATGCTTGTTTTTGACATTCGCTTTGACTGGTGCTACTGTTACTTGAGAAAATGTTTTGCGTTTCTGATAGCCAGAGTCATTCACAGGACCTCCCGGTACAACATTTCGTATTCTCTCTTCATAATCTCATAGAGAATTTTTAATATCTTAAAGATTAAATAGACCACATCACAAACACGCGTACATGTGATCCAAAAAAAGGGTGATTCGATTGGAGGGCGCTATTATTTACGTAAGCTTATATAGCTTCTGGTAAATGTGGGAATCGTATGGTATGAGAAGGAGGAAGACTGCAACATCTGAGAGTTTTCAGGCATGATGAACAACATATTTTGTAGGTGATCTATTAGTTCATTGACGGTTTTGTCCAACTAATGGTTTTGTCGACTTTACTCTTTGTTAACGTTCATTCTGTTGTGCATGTTTGAGATTAGATGGAACCTTGTTGTAGGTTTAAAAATATCTACAAATAGGCTGGTCGGGCAGTATCTTGAGGAATTTTGACTACAGCCGCAGACTCTCTTTTGAGTTTTCAGGGATTGTTTCCGTCAAAGTACACTAATTGAAAATACTAAAGATCTTGTGTAGATAAACTTATCAGATTAACGACTCAGCCTAATATCAGCAGTTCCTTATACTTCTACAGCCACAGACCATTATATACGACTTTAAGATCATCACTCTGATGTCATCTCTGGGCATGGTTGCCCAACGCCATCTGAAGTATTTTTCACGACCGACGAGTTCACACGTAACCTAGTAAATTGGGTCCACGGGATTTCCGTAAGTAGAAGGGAAGGAGGATATGGAGATTATAAGACGTAGTAATGAACGAAGGGAAAAGGTTGCCAATCATACCTATTGGCTCTGTTGAACCACAAGAGAGAAACATCTCAAAGTTTTTTTTGTTTGTGTTGTCTATTTTTGAATATTCAGGATCTGCATCGTTTGTCCCCTGGTTCAGGAAGATGGCTACCTGTTTTGGGTGCGTCCATGAGAACCTGGGGAGCAGCTGAGTAGGTTTTGTTGGGCAGTTGAAGAGGTGTAGTGTATCGTGTGGCCCCTGCCTATATGTGGGGCAGATATTCTGCACGTTGCAGTCACCATCGGGTACACCATCCAAGTCTCAGCTGTGCCAGATCGCGATCAAGTTTGTCGTGGCAGTTCCTTCTCCTTAAATGCAATTTATGGTGGACGATCTCCGAGAACGATATTCACGGCGTGTTTCTTGATTGTTGTTGCGACCTGCATCTCTCTGAATATCATTCACTCTGTTATACCTCTGGACCTCTCTCTCTCTCTGGATTCTGGAGGTCTTTCCTTACATACATGGATGGTCTCTGCTATAACACCCAAACTTGAAGTTGTGCCTACGTACGAAAATGACCTTGGGACATGAGGTGATAGCCTGTTGCTGTTTTCAGGGCGGCATTTTGACAGGTTTTTATAGTCCACCACAGACCGTCCTATTGCTTTGAAGACACTGAGACATCTGATAAGTCGCTAAGGTCATCGAGCCCGTAAGTCCCATCGTGCTGTTGAATTCGATTTTACTCAACACCAGCTGCCGTCTGGTTTCACTCTCATTGGTCCGCCCCATATGACTTTGGTCGTACCGTTGCAGAGTCCCAGGTTATCCTAAGGACTGAAGTTGCTCATTTTCCTAGTTCAATTCTCGTCATTAGGAGAGATTTGGCTACTTCGGTTATTGTAAAACTGTCATCAGCCAAATATGAATAGCTCGTGCACTTCTACAGTTGTTCTGAGGATTCCACTCGGTGCTCATAACAACCAATTACCCATCATTCTCTTTTTTTCTCGCAGCATTCGTAGGAAACTGCCCAAGTATGCCACACAACACATTTAAGTAAAACATCGAACAAATTGCCTTAGGTATCGTTTAAGGCACCGACACAGCTTTGGTCTCATCTCTTGGTCAAGACGTGCAACAACATTTAGAACAAGTGCCTTCCTTTATATTTTATAAGGAAACTTCATGTTTATTTGAAGTATAACTTCTGAAAGAATAAATATTTTCCGGAAACGAATTGATGAATAAAATTTCTTAAGATTCGTATATAGGAAAGTTGGATATAACTGTAACATATATATGTAGGTTTAGTAATGTTGCACCTGTATCGTCCTCTTTACATCACATTTCCTGGATGATCGCAGCTATCAAGTCTTATATTCTTCTATTGCATTTATCAAATACACAGAGGAACTTTGTTACAAGTGGGTATATAATTATATGAACAGGATTCATGAAAACATTTAAAGGTACTTCATATTGTCACTGTGGTGGAGTTTTTTCTCTTACAGCTCCCATCAGGTCTGTACGAGCATTTTACAATTCAATAATATCTGTTAATTGTTTTGGTTAAATGTTCGATATTTACAAAGTCCCTCTTAGCTATTCAATACCACGAGTAATGCAATAGGGCCGAGGTTGAAAATGAGACCTCCCTTTTAATCATCCTTCTTTAGCAGCTGGCTAAAGTGTGTATGGTCGTGTCTGTGGAACACTTGGAACTTGGGGTATCTGATTCGCAGTGCTTGTACATTTTCACTTGAACATCCGCCACCCATGAACGTTTGGAACGCGAGCAAAACTTTAAATTGTGCCACTTTAGTGTTCTTGTAATTTGAGCAGACAACAAAACAAGCTGGCTGGCAGCGTGTGTGCAATGAAATCTGATGCGGCATTGTGTGGTTGCTTTGTCATCATCATCCTCGCCCAACGCCTACACACCATTCATTGTCATCATCGCAATTGGGCGTTGTTACCAATTTGAGCACAGTTCGAATGTTGGTTTTGGTTTGGCTTCACCCGCCGAGTGGATTCTCCCCCCAGATCCTCGTTAGAGGCGGTGTGCGTTGAGCGGTTAAGTGCATAATTTAATGTCCGGCATAATTTCCAAACCGACTACAAGAGCGCTTAAGAATTATGTAAATTACGACTGTGTGTGTGCATTTTGTGGGCTCTTTTCGGAGTACGTTCACGCTGTGTGTGCGTGGTCGGGGGAAATGTTCTCAGAGATTTTCCACTACAAACGAATTATTTATGCTTGCCAACATCACGTTTAGTTCGGTGTGGCATTTCTTCATGCAAAATTATAAACGAACCGAAATGAAGTTAATTTCAGTTGAACGCATTCGAAGGTCACGATAAATTGTGTCATGAAACGATGTTCGGGGGTTTGGTTTGGAACAGAGCGGTGGAAACACTATTTATCACAAGAGCGTCACACTTGGTGGTTCTTGAGCAGAAACTGTGACCCTCGAAGCACATTTTGCCTTGTGGATTGACTACTCCGAGTGAAGTTTGCTATGCACAAGGAAGGGTTCAAAGGAAAGTTATTCGGCCATTAGTTCAAGCATTAGTTCTTGGCTCCTCTGCGATACGTCATCATGCGTGAGAACCACCGAATTCACAGATGGTTCAAGTATGGTTTCCCCAGACTAGAGCACAGTTCCAACTCTCTGCTCAAAATAGGCCTGCAAAGCGGTTTCACTTAGCATTCAAACATGCCTTCTCTTGTCAGCCATAGAAGGAGAGCTTCGTCTGCTATCCTTCCAGGCTTAGTCAGCGAAAATTTGTGTACACATTACCAAAAATTCAATAGCCATTCAAATAAGCCACCTCCATGAAGGCATGTTGGGAGCCTTTCAGACTTCTTCTGCCGGTGCACATTCCATCACGCTACTCAAAGCAGGCCTTCAAAGAAGCATTATAAGAGATTCCTTAGACATTTAAATATTCCTCTTACATTCTGGTATGGTACGAGACCTTTTTCTGATATACTCCCATCCTCTCTATACAAATTAGGTTGTTAAACCCGGTTTCCTTTGCATTTTTCTGGGGGCACATTCCAAACTCGCCGCTCAAAGTAAGCTTATACGCTTTCCAAAAGATTCGCCAGCCATTCAAATATGAATTCTCCAGTAGGACATTATAGGAGGCTTTGGTATGACCTATTTCCACCCAAGTGAAAATTTTGGGGGACATTCCCAACTCGTTCCTCGAAGTAAAACCGTAAAGATGTTCTCTCTGTGCATTCTACTAGAATCACTAGCCTTGCAAATATGCATTATTCAGTCATTCCTTCTTCCGAGCTATTTCCTAGCTAGCTAGAAATATTCCAACTCTTTAGCCAAAACAATAATGGAAATATGCGAATGTAAGAGATTCACTAATCATTCATGAGCATGCTAGGAGTCCTACTTCTGAATTATTATGCGCCTAGGAAAAATGTTAGATGGTTTTCCTAAATCGCTCTCTAGAAGGAAGGGAGTGGAAGTCAAATTGATTCGTAGGCTATCCGTTACCTGCAGTGTTTACTAAGTTGGTTGCTTCACAATGTTGTACCCAACACTGGCTGCCATCAGATCCCTGGACTTGATAGCCCTAAATTCAAGATCAGCCAAAGAATGTCAGGCAATTCTTCAGGAGATGGGCGTGCAGTTCGACATTCAAACGTCTTTTGTAGGAGCTGAGGATGTTGAGATGAACACTGGTGTTATCATCTACTCCGATACACATGATGCCATCAGATCCATTGACTTGGTGGTCCTAAATTCTTCAATTTACATTTAAACAGGCAAAGGCTGTTGCTTTTTCTCTTCAAGCAATTCGATATTCATGTTATTTTGGACACCATAACATAGGGACATACCAGCGAACGGCAAAGCTGACGAGGATGTTAGACTAGGACCGATATTTAAAATTCCACTGGAACTTGACATGCAACATTCATCTTAGGTTCTGGCGAATAGCAGGTGGGCAGACATGACTAAGGTGACTAAGGTATGATATGAAGAAATCGGCTGCCTTCTTCATTCGCTTGCAAGATTTCAATTGTCTTCGTCGATGGGATACTGCGACTCAAACGTCTTTTTTAGAAGCTGTAAGGACGAGGAGGAGACTCAGAGTGCCGAAACCCTTCTCTATCCGGTTATAGTTAATTATAGTTGGAAAAATATTGTTTAGTGAGCCGTACAGATTGGTCCGACGAAGGCGTAAAAGCTCGTGGTATCACAATGGACCTTTTGTGGTAAAAATGCATTTTTAAGCAAAATTTTTTAAATTTTTAAAATTATAATTATTCTATAAAATATAGAAGCAAAATGGTCTGGACCCAGGAGAATATCCCATTTCCATGTGCCCATACTAAAAATTCATTCCCATTCACTTGTGAATATATTATCGTCATTTTTGGAAGTTTCTTCTTAGTACTTCCAATTTTTATACACTCCACGAGAGTATTATGTCTTTGTGCATTTGTTTGTAACACCCAAAAGGAAACGAGATAGACCCATTGTTAATTATACCGATCTTCTTAGAATCACTTTCTGAGTCAATTTAGCAATGTCCGTCTGTCTGTCTGTCCGTCCGTCCGTCCGTCCATCTATTCTTGTAATCACGATACAGATCGCAATTGTAGACAGAACCAAATGAAACTTTGCACAACGATGTTTTTCGGGATAAGGACGAACGCTATTTAATTTGCAGAAAATCGGTTCAGATTTAGATATATACGAATTTCACTCCCGATTTGACTCTTTTCACTCTAGATACCACATATTACAACAGATTTTCTTTAAAAATGGCAAAACATCTTATATTGTAACTAGAAAACCTGTGGTAAAAATGTGTTAGATCGGTTCAGATTTATATATAGCTCCCATACAAATTTCTCTCCAGATTTGACTTTTTCCGCTCTAGAGACCACATAATGTATCAGATTGTCTTCAGATTTGGTAAAACATCTTATATTTCCACTAGAAACACCCATGGTGAATATCGGTCAGATCGGTTCAGATTTATATATAGCTCCCATACAAATTTCGCTCCCGATTTGACTTTTTCCGCTCTAGAAACCACATATTGTATCAGATTGTCTTCAGAATTGGTAAAACATCTTATATTCACACTAGAAACTCCCATGGTGAATATCGGACAGATCGGTTCAGATTTATATATAGCTCCCATACAAATTTCGCTCCCGATTTGACTTTTTCCGCTCTAGAAACCACATATTGTATCAGATTGTCTTCAGATTTGGCAAAATATCTTATATTTAAACTAAGAACATCTATGGTGAAAATAGGTCAAATAGGTTCAGATTTAGATATAGCCCCCATACAAATGTCGTTCCCGATTTGACAATTTCCTCTGTAGAAACCACATATTCTAATCGATTTTCTTTAAATTTCGCATAACATCTTATAATCTAACTAGAAACACCTGTGGCTAAAGCGGGCTAGATCGGTTCAGATTTTGATATAGGCCCCATATAAATGTCGTTCCCGATTTGACTTTTTCCGCTTTAAATGCCACATATTGTACTCGATTTTCTTTAAATTTGGCACAACATCTTATAATCCAACTAGAAACACTATGTAGAAATTGGGTAATATCGGTTCAGATTTAGATATAGCCCCCATATAAATGTCGCTCCGATTTGACTTTTGCCGCTTTAAAAGCCACATATTGTGCTCGATTTTCTTTAAATTTCGCACAACATCTTATAATCTAACTAAACAAAACTATGGTGAAAGTGGGTAAGATCGGTTCAGATTTAAATATAGCCCAAATTCAAATGTTGCTCCCATAAGTATAACCGATTTTGGCCAAACTATACATTTTATATTTCACCTATTTCGTTCCAGGTTTCAATATATCCTCATACAAATGTCCTTTCCGATATAAAATTTTTTGTCAAACACATACATTTACAGGATACAAAAAAACCTTACCGTTTTCACTTTTTCACCGAATTGAATTGTATTCGGATTGAAAGTGGAGTGTATCATAGAGTCGGCCCCGCCCGACTTTAGCCTTTCCTTACTGGTTTAAACTGGGTACGAGAGTTGGCTGCCAACGTTTAAAATATACAATTTGTATTAAGGTAAAATTTTAAATTTGAACTACCTATGACTTTGGCTTTGAAAGGTAGAATAACATAAATTTTTATTTCCGAGATGAGATCGGCCTTCATGAGGCTCATTTTCATCTCGGTGGCTATGTCAATAAGCAAAATTGCCGCATATGGTCATCTCCCAGTGGGAGAGATGCTGTGGTGCATTGGATAGAGCACGTGACTATCATGAAAAGAGTCCCATGTTTAAATACCAGCCGAACATTTTATTTTTAAAATTGTTTGCTCTAATTCGAGACATCCCCCACAAAAGTCAACGCTTAATGTGCATCTCTCCCCTACCAATCTGCTGAAGAAGGAGCAGGAGTTTTTGCTTCCATTAAAAAATCACGATGATTTTGTATTCTGGGTATACCAGATGTAAATATTTATAAGTATGGCTAATAAAACTCACCTATTATTACTGCTTCTAAGGTGATCCTTGCTGTCAATTGATAATGGATTCCAATTTCTTTACGAACACTTTTATTTACTTGTTAGACAATTCTTTGTAATAGAATTGATTTCAAAGCACTGCACTTATTTACTTGTTGGCACTGCGGTTTTACACATTAGAAATTTCTTTTTTTGTGTTATTTTCATCACTTTACAATTTTTTTGGATTTATTCAATTTGTATTTCAGTGAATAGATCATAAAACTAAACGAATGATTGAACATGAGAACAAAGTAAATAAAACTCAAAACATCTGCGTGTGATTAAAATGAATATTTGTTTCGATTACAGATTATTTATTTCTTTTTTTTATTATTATACAATAAAACAAATGATAATCAATAAGAATTGTGTTCATTGTTATCAAGAAAAATAGAAAACAAAAAACTGATACAAGCGGTTTAAATTTTTCTCGTTTTTTTTTTGAATGACTGAAATATTGTATGCTGTGGTGGAATCTGTGTGTGTGTGGTTTTTGTTTTCTTTTTGCAATAATTTCAAAATAAAATAAAAAAATCTAAAATATTCGCATACTGATCTAATACTAATGACTGTGTTTGAAGTGTTTTGTGATGGCAAAAGACTGAGCGGACGGTGCGTAATTGACGTCGCCTTGGCTAAGTCGATATTGTTAATTTTTGAAACTTGGTTTTTCTAGGTCAATACTCAGAACAGAGCAAAAACGCAACAATTGTAACGCACAGTTAACGACGACTATTTAAACCCAAATAAACTTCATCAATTTAGCAGATTTTAAACCGGAAAATTACTCATTCAATGCTTGAGTTTTTTTTTCGTTTCCCAAATATGAATAGTTAGATATTCGTAAGCCATGAAGACGACCAAGGAAATGTTTGATGACATGTCAAACTAATTGACATTTTGGCGGATTTACGGAATTGTGCTATAAAGGCATACTGCACTCAGAAAAAGGTGTACTAAATTCCAGTAAAAATTTACTTAAATTAAGGAAATTGGTATCTGTTTGGCACCCAGTATGCCTTTACTTAATTTAAGTTTATTTATTTACTTGAATGTAGTACGTTCGTACTCAAATCAAGTAAAATTTATTCAAAACGAGTTTTATTTACTCATTATACACTCCACGAGAGTATTATGGCTTTGTGCATTTGTTTGTAACACCCAAAAGGAAGCGGGATAGACCCATTGTTAAGTATACCGATCGACTTAGAATCACTTTCTGAGTCGATTTAGCAATGTCCGTCTGTCCGTCTGTCTGTCTGTCTGTCCATCTATTGTTGTAATCAAACTACAGGTCGCAATTATAGTCCGATCTTAACAAAAATTGGCACAAGTAAGTTTTGTGGATCAAGGACGAACGCTATTTAATTTGAGACAAATCGGTTCAGATTTAGATATAGCCCCCATACAAATGTCGCTCCCGATTTGACATTTTCCGCTCTAGAAACCACATATTATACTCGATTTTCTTTAAATTTGGCACCACATCTTATAATCCAACTATAAACACCTATGCAAAAATTGGGTAAGATCGGTTCGGATTTAGATATAGCCCCCATACAAATGTCGCTCCCGATTTGACATTTTCCGCTCTAGAAACCACATATTGCACCCGATTTTCATTAAAATTGACACAACATCTTATAATCCAACTATGCAAAAATTGGGTAAGATCGGTTCCGATTTAGATATAGCTCCCATACAAATGTCGCTCCCGATTTGACATTTTCCGCTCTAGAAACCACATATTGCACCCGATTTTCATTAAAATTGACACAACATCTTATAATCCATCTAGAAACACCTATGCAAAAATTGGGTAAGATCGGTTCAGATTTAGATATAGCCCCCATACAAATGTCGCTCCCGATTTGACATTTTCCGCTTTAGAAACCACATATTGTATCCAATTTTCTTTAAATTTGGCACAACATCTTATAATCCAACTAGAAACACCTATGCAAAAATTGGGTAAGATCGGTTCAGATTTAGATATAGCCCCCAAACAAATGTAGCTCCCGATTTGACTTTTGCCGCTTTAGAAAACACATATTGTACTCGATTTTCTTTAAATTTGGCACGACAGCTTATAATCAAAGTAAAAAACCTATGGTGAAAGTGGCTAAGATCGGTTCAGATTTAGATATAGCGCAAATACAAATGTTGTTCCCAAATGTTGGCCAAACTATACATATTATATTTCACCTATTTCGTTCCAGATTTCAATATACCCCCATACAAATGTCCTTTACGATTTAACATTTTTGTCAAACACACACATTTACATTTACACATTTTCACCGAATTAAATTGTATTCGGATAGAAAGTGGAGTGTATCATAGAGTCGGCCCCGCCCGACTTTAGCCTTTCCTTACTTGTTTTAACTACAAATGTACTTATATTGAGTACATTTCTCAGATCCAATTTTAGTATCAAACATTTTTTTCAGTGTATGTTTACCGATTCATAAGGAGACTATGTCTCAGTTAATCATGGCAAAAAGAAAATTCGTTTTAATTGGCGAAATTGTGCAACCTTCCCAGCAAAACACAATCCAAAATTACTGAGACCAATCTGTTTGGAAAAATTATTTAAAGCATACTTTAGGGATATGAGAGTTAAAATTGAAGGTGAAGTGGAGTTGTCATAGGAAGGATGTCCTTTATTTCGAAAGAATTAAAAAATATTTTAAAGCGTTGCAAAGGAACCACGTTTTCACTAGTTTCCATTTCTGTTTTAAAAAATCCGCCGCGGTAGACCATATCAGCTATCCTGTGGTGTGAGAGGTGAATAACTAAAGCAAACCATTATGTTCGTTAGAACAGACAATATGAAACCTAACAAAATAGTTATTTAGTATGATTTAATATATAACGCAAATTTATATTAAATTAAATTAGCATTAAATAAATTTACACTAATTCGTTTTACTGATAATACGTAGTATTTATAATTAATAAAAAATGAAATATTTAAAATACATTAATAAAGCAATAGTTTTGTATTTTTAAGCAAAATTTTTTAAATATTTCAAATTATACAAAACAAATTTGCATTCTATAAAATATAGAAGCAAAATGGTCTTGAGCCAGTAGAATATCCCAGTTCATCTCAAATTATACAAAATTACACATTGTTCATTTATAAAAGAAATAAAAAAATGTTTTTCCCGAGCCACGATTCGAACCGGAGACCTTCTGGCTGCTAAGCGGACACCTTACCTCTGTGTGCCCATACTAAAAATTCATTCCCATTCACTTGTGAATTCTTAAAAGAACATCCTCAAAAGCGGGAAAAGCACATTTGGATTTTGAGATGCGATTAAAATGAGCTACCTACGGAAGTACTTCCAATTTTTTATACTGGGTACGAGAGTTGGCTGCCAACGTTTAAAATATACAATTTGTATTAATGTAAAATTTTAAATTTGAACTACCTATGACTTTGACTTTGAAAGGTGGAATAACATTATTTTTTATTTCCGAGATGAGATCGGCCTTCATGAAGCTCATTTTCATCTCGGTGGCTATGCCAATAAGCAAAATTGACGCATATGGTCATCTCCCAGTGGGCCGGACGCGACATTCGCGAAAGAAACTGAAAAAGTCGATCAGCCTTTTTAGTGTTCTAAAGCGCTTAAAGAGTACTACATTTTAAAAATGTATCGTCAGAATTTAACACAAAAGTATAAACAATTTTACATTGAAAAGGATGCTACAAAAAACAGAAGTACTTTTGAAACTCCTATAGAAATATAGAAAGTTCAGCCATTTTTAGAGAACTTTGTTTTTCCATATATACATGTAACTGAAGGTCAAGGATATATTTTGTTCGTAGATTTATGAAATATGAAAATTATCTCTTAGATTTTTTTTAATTAGGTACAGCAGAAATACGGACGCTACAAAAATTTCCACTCGTAGTAAAAAAGTAGTGATTTTCAACTTTTAATAAAAATAAAAAAAGTTGTCGAAATAAGGAAAAGTTAAAAGCTATTAGTGTGGTTTGATTTATTTTTTGTTTGCAGACCTTTTTTGGGAGATGCCCATATAGGCTTCAGAGAACGCGCACGTGACTATATTGAGAAGCCAATGCATCCACAACGAGTCACTGTTTGCTTTGGATTTTGGGCTGTTCTGAAAAATTGGGTTGATCGGATGAGGTACTGTCGAGCTAGTCGTGGTAGGCATATGAATGACATTGGGTTCCATTACTAAATGACAAAGTTCAACCTTTCCATTAAAACAAGAAATTTGAAAAAATAATCAGTAATTTTTGTATAGCCGATTCTTATTTTAGTAAAGTCCACACAAATATTAAGCTAGTAAGCCCAATCGAATAGGCCTAATATTCACTTAGAAATTATGTAAATTCAATTTAAAGTTCTATAGGTCCCTTTACATAAACCTATAGATATTTTGCAAATTGGCGTCATATCTTCCCAATTATTTTTCATTGACAACTCATTTCCGTTCCACTTAATTAACCGTTAAGTTTATAGTTCATGTTGTTGTTGTATGGACATCTATCAAATACAAATTGACAGTCGCGAGAATAATTGTTTTACACTCAATTTTGTTTTGTTTTTGTTTTTACAAATCATCACAATAAAATCCACAGACAGAATTCGGTAATTCTGAGAAGGCAAAAGCAAACAACGAAAAAGACATCGACGAAAAAGAAACTTGATTAATGATGGCATGGCCAGAAATTAATAACTGGCCCATCAACATGATGACTGACAGACGTTGTATATATGTATATACACCCACACATGCACAGTAAATATTTAGAATTTATTTGTCCCGCCAAAGGTCTTTAAACCGTAAACGACAAAATAATAAAGATTTAGTCGCGCGCGCACACACACACACACAGAACACGCGGCCGATTTGGGGGATAAATAAATGAATTATGCAAAACAAAAAGGCTCACACACACACACACGCCCGATATTGTACGATTTTACGTACGCACGAAAGTAAAGTAAAACACTCGGTAAAAAGGTAAACAAAAATTGTAAAGGTAAGACGGTATGACCGTGTGCTCAGAGGCGAGGAGGTATTTTTGTTAACTTTTTCTTTTGATACCGGTTTCAGTTGTGGTTGTTTTAATTTGTTTTTTTCTTCTTGCTTCTCTTTTAATTTTTTTTACAAACGCGACCAACTCGATCATCGGCCAAGCAAGGAAGCGGCTGCGAGTCCGTGAAACACAAACAGAAACGAAAAACAATAACAAAACCACAACGTACCAAAACAAATACAACGTGGTGTTTCCGTACC
The DNA here is from genome assembly GCA_947397865.1 of Polietes domitor. Lineage (NCBI taxonomy): Eukaryota > Metazoa > Arthropoda > Insecta > Diptera > Muscidae > Polietes > Polietes domitor. The sequence continues at coordinate 65,357,110 of OX377618.1, forward strand.
AGGTATTACAGATTTTTTCACTTGCTTTTCCAAAATTCCCGTAGAAACTCCTCCATGGATATTATATACTTTTTCGGTTATGCACTTATTTGTTTTTCCTCCGCGGAGTCACTTGAATAAGTTATTCTTTTTTTCAATGCCACTGCCACAGACAATATAAAAAATATTGTTGTCTTCACTTGCGAGGAAAAAAATCACACTCACACACTAACTTACGACGGACGTGGACGAGTGTTGTTATCACTGTATTTGCCTTTGTTTATCCCAAAAAACAAAAACAAGAAACATGCAAAAGTAAGCAACACACACACTCAAAACAAACTTCTCTTTCGGCGTTTAGACAGCTTGACGGTAACGCGTATTTTTCAGTTTGTATTTATACCGTCCGTTACACGCAAAGAACATCCGAACGCTTCGGGAAAAAAATTAAATTGAAACCGAAATGCACAGCGAACAGACCAACAACCAGTCAGCGAGCACAGCACACAGTGTTGCCAGGTCCATTCTAACTTGTTCCCCCTAAATCGTCCACAAAAATCCCCTAAACTAGAAGAAATTACAAGTAAATGATTTTATTGTACAGAGTACGTTCTAAAATCTAGAACGAATCTACTTTCGGCATAAACACTAACAAAATAGAAATCGATAAAGGCCCATTCAGACACGACACGACAGCCGCAAGTCGTTGTGGCAACACTATGTGAGACGACACTATTGTCAAAGCGTTCTGTGACTTTTTTCCGTTTAATAGCCTTTTCACACCGCAAGCGAAATTAATCGATTTCAACTTAGAATGACATAATAGATAGAAATCTAATTGAAATGACATAAGGTCGATTTACAAAAGTCAGATCCGATATAAATTTGACATTTGAAAATCGACCATTTCAACTAGATTTCGCATGCAGTGTGACAGTGCTATAAGGTTGATTTACCAATGCCAAATTTGTATGCGATCGACCTTATGTCATTTCAGCTAGATTTTCCATGCAATCTGGAATGGCTATAAGGCTGTTTATACTTTAAGATTTGTTATACAGCTATATATTTTAACCTCAAGTGGTTTTAGCATTTGACTGGTTTGTTTTTTATACCCTCACTCTACAGAGTAGGAGGGTATATATCATCTGGGACAGACAAAACGTGTAACGCATTGAATGAGTGACTTAAGATCCTAAATATGTTTGTACCAAATCCGTTTTACGACTTTATAAGTTGTTTGACCCATGTCCGTCCGTCCGTCTGGCTGTCTGGTGTACACGATAACAAAAACAAAAGGAGTTAAGGAATTTGTTCAAACTTTGTATGTGGTGATATTTTCCCCAAACTTACTTTAATTTCGAAGATGGGCGAAATTGTACCTCCCACACAAATGGCCTATATTTCTATGTTAAACTCAAACCAATGTAATTTCCACACGCATATTCGGAATCAGCTATATTTTGTTAAAATTTTCATAATCACTTTAGTGTACAAAATATGGCGGCTTTTACCATGTCCCTCTAGTACCTCCCACACAAAACACCTAACCTTCCCAAAATGAATGCTGTTACATCTTTTATAAGGGTGATTCGAATACTCTGAAATTTGGCCTTTGGCAATGATTTTATATAAGTTTCATTCACCTGAAATATGGGCGATATTAACACACCCCTTCTGGGACCCCCACACAATGTGGCATAAGCATTGGTTTAAAAAGTAAGAAGCAATTTGATATTTGAAAATGTTTTTATAATTACGTTCAACCTAAAAAGACGCTTTTTAAAAATATCCTAAATACATTTTTGCTCTCCCACCCATAATTCCCCCAAGAAATGCTTCCCCTAATTCTAGGTATAAATCGCCTAACCTGGCAACCAACACATCAACATGACTCTGCACTCACCACTCTCCGACTCTCCAAAGAGAAAAATGGTAGAGTTGTCCCCCTTAAAGACCATTAACTTACAAGGCATGAAATTTGTTCCCTTCTTGCTACGGACAGAGATATGAGGGCTGTTCGATGGGGCTTACTAGCTTACAATTAAGAGAGTTAATAAGGTGGCATTGTTTTTTCGTAAATGAATCGGAAATAGCTAAAACTCTATTTACGCGGTGATTTTTTTACATGATGAATTTCGAGTTTGTAGGCGAACGACGTAGAGACATAAGGTCGATTTTCAAATCGATCTTGAGCTGAAATCGATTGATTTCGCATGCAGTCTGTAAAGCCTATACGGCGACACCATTAAGTCCCTATTTACACGATGACTTTTTTTTGCTTTATTTTTTTCAATCTCTTTGGAAATTGCTGGAAAGCTTGTTTTGAGGAAAAATTCAGCAAATTTGTCCTCAGTTTAAATTAATATTTACTTGATTTGAGTAAAAATTTACTTAGTTTTAGGAAAATTTCAGCAACATTTTATTTATGTTTAGTAAAAATTTACTTGGTTTTAGGAAAAATTTACTTAGTTTTAGGAACATTTCAGCAAAATTTTACTTAGATTTAGTAAAAATGTACTTGGTTTGTGGAAAAACTTACTAGAATTAAGTTCAAAGCATGTACTACTTTCAAGAAAAATGTTTGAACTTGATATGTGGAAATATTGCTTTAGTGCTATACGAAGTTCAATTTTCTTAAATTTTAGTTCATTTTAACTCGTTATAGGGTTCACTTTTTTCTGAGTAAAATTTCCATTTCTTGACTTTTTCTAATTTTGATTTAAGTAAAAAAGTCACCAAGTAAATTGAATCTAAGCGTCGGGCAACCCGCTTTTCTCAACTTCCAGTTTGTTGTTGTGAGTGTCAGATGTCCAAGAAACGTGTAGCGCAAAAATTGAATAGCGTTGATGTGCTGCAGCTAAGGTCCCATATCATTTAAAGAGCGAGATATCATGGCTTGTCCGCTAACAGTCTTTGTTTTCCCCTCGTTCAATCGGAAAAGTCTACCAAATATATGTAACACTCTTTCGATTATCGATTTTAGATGGTGAACATTCAAAAAACGATTTCGTTGTAATCGATAACACAGAGTAGTGGAGACAAAATAATGTTTGGCCTCTGTCGAAATAACGGTATCTCCTCCTGGCAAATGTTGCACATACGTCCTTAGGAAACATCATTACAAATCCACAACACTATTACTAAAACAATTCACAAAGCATCGTACTACCACTCCGCCTACAATCAATATCTTATAGCCTTTTCAGACTGCATACCAAAAAAAACGATTTCAGCTCGATTTGCAAATGTCAAATTTGTATGGGATCTGACATTTGTAAATCATTTGCAGTCTGAAAAGGCTATGCGTAACTCGTAATTTTGGAACGGAATTTGGAACTTGATCCAAATGGAAATTTAAAACTATGTATTTGTCTTTTGTGTTCAAAAGTCAAAATCAGTTAAATCTATTGCACATCGCTGTTATTCAGCCCACTGGTTCGTTACTTCGCTATATTTTAGGCTAAGAAATGGAAATTAAAAATGAGACAGTAAGAATTTGGAGAAAAGGAAATAAAAATCACGCGACTCTAAGCATCATCTGGAAAAAAATTCACGAGACAGAATGAATTTAGAGGAAGGGAAATTTAAAAAACCCACTTCGTGGCAGACGACACAATTTGTGTAGATGAAAGATAATTGAGAGAACTAGATTCAAAAAAATTGACTCTGAATGGCATTTTGGAGAGAAATTTTCCCTTTTTTCTAAAAACTGCAATAAATGGAAAATAAAAGTGAATTAAATAAACTGAAGTGTGGTATTTGACGTAAAGTCACAAAAGTCATTGGAATTAACTTTTACTTCATTAGTTTTCTTTCAATTTTCAGTATTATACGCGAAAGAGAATACAAAATTAAGTGAATTGGAATGTACTTTCCACACATTCATGGCTGCAACTACAACTATTTTATCTATGTGTAGATTACACCATTATCTTTGGTGTAGATCAAAGATAATGGAAATTTATAGATTAAACAAAACTCTCAGAGAAATGCGTAGTACGAAGACAATTATTTAGATGGCACTGAATGTCATTTTAGAGAGAAAATTTCCCTTTTTTCTAAAAACTGCAATAAATAGAAAATAAAAGCAAATTAAATAAACTGAAGTATGGTATTTGACGTAAAAACACAAAAGTCATTGGAAGTAACTTTTACTTCATTCGTTTTCTTTCAATTTTCAGTATTATAAGTGAAAGAGAGAACACAATTGAGTGAATTAGAATGTACTTTGAGTGAAATAGAATGTACTTTTTACACATTCGCCACCCAGTGGTCATGGCTGCAACTACAACTATTTTATCTATGTATTTCCATTATCTTTGGTGTAGATTTAGTATTAAGTGTTGCCATATTGAGCGATTTCTGGATATTACCGTTTATTGTGGACAACAACCCATGTACAGTAAACGGATATATAGAATTGTGCGTGCATAGGCCAAACAAAAAATGTATACATTCAAATGGCCACTTGTGTAAGTGTTGCCAACCCAACGATAATAGCTGTATCCGGCCATAAGGATTGTTGTACAAAAACCTTATAATCTGAACAAATGCTTATTAAAATAAATTATGGAGCTATTTTACCCATAACAAAAAGAAAAAATAAATTGTTTCGTAAAAAGAAATAAATCGTTTCGTTTTATTTGTGATGAAACATTATCAGTTTCTATAAATTCGCAAATAATGGTTCCATCAGCTGCCAAAAAAGGGTGGTCCATTTAAAACTTTAAATTTGAACTACAGATTACTTTGACTTTGAATGGTAGAATAACATTCATTTTTATATATATATTCTGGTCGATGTCCGTCTGTCTGTTGAAAGCATGCTAGCTGCCGAACGAAATGAGATTGAAGGTGGGCGAAATTGGTCCAGAGTGAATTGTTAAGTTAGTTAGTTTTCCGCCAAATGTTTGTAACACCAAGAAATAATTGAGCTAGACCCACCTTTAAGTATACGGATCGGCTTAGAATCGCCAGCTGAGTCGATTTAACGATGTCTGTCTGTCCGTCCGTCCGTCTGCTGTCCATCTAAGCTTGTTCGCAATCTACAGGTCGCAATTGTTGTCCGATTGTCATGAAACTTGACAGAAGTTATTTTTTCTGGCCAGGGACCATTGGCATTGAATTTGGAGGAAATCGGTTCAGATTTAGATATAGCCCCCATACAAATGTCGGTCCCGATTTGAAATTTTTCGCTCTAGAAACCACATATTGTACCCGATTTTCTTTAAATTTGGTACAACATCTTATAATCCAACTAGAAACACCTATGCCGATATTGGGTAAGGTCGGTTCAGATTTAGATATAGCCCCCATACAAATGTAGCTCCCGATTTGACATTTTCTGCTCTAGAAACGACATATTGTACCCGATTTTCTTTAAAATTGGCACAACATTTTATAATCGAACTAGAAACACCTATGCTGAAAGTGGGTATGATCGGTTCAGATTTAGATATAGCCCCCATACAAATGTCGCTCCCTATTTCACTTTTTCCGCTTTAGAAACCACATATTGTACCCGATTTTCTTTAAAATTGGCACAACATCTTATAATCCAACTAAAAACCAATGGTGAAAGTGGGTAAGATCGGTTCAGATTTAGATATAGCCCTCATACAAATGTTGCTCCCGAATGTTTAACCGATTTTGGCCAAATTTTACATATTATATTTCACCAATAAACATACATGGTGAAAGCGCGTCACATCGTTCCTGGTTTCAATATACCTCCATACAAATGTCCTTTCCGATTTAACATTTTTTGTCAAACACATACATTTACAGGATGCAAAAATCCTTTCCGATTTCAATTTTTTACCGAATTGAATTGCAATGAGAATTGTTTGGGTGATGTCCATATGTCCATACTTTGGTATACTACTGTATAATTTGTATTTGTCTGTCGGACAATTGGATCAATTACCATATTATTTACCATATTCGTTAAATTTGACTAAAGATGAATTTATAGCATATAAATTATATTCATATAATTTGTATGAACTACATAAAATTGCTCCCATGAAATACCTGGGTTTAGTAATCAAAGCGAGGTACATACGCAGGGAGTGGTGTAGGGTATTATATAGTCGGCCCCGCCCGACTTTAGACTTTCCTTACTTGTTTTTCCCCTAACAAGGACTGAAATACCCCCAATATTTAAGCTAAGCATTTTTTTAATTTCTGCTTTATATGCACTTGAAATTTGCTGCGTACATTCTTCTTGGAGTCTAAAAACATCAAAAAGAAAATAAAAGTTTTAGCGGCCGAAGTGGGACAAAAAGGGATGAAAATGGTACCAATGATACGACAATAGCTAGAAACATGAAATTTGGTATGTACATCCTTCTAATTGCGTAGATACGTAAAATAGAGGGATTTTTCAAAATTCGTACTTTTAAGGGATACAATTGGAAAAGAGGGATGCAGATGGTACCAACCAAATCGCTGAAGTTGAAATCATGAAATTCGGTGTATACTTTTATCTGACTGTGAAGATGCGAAACAAAAAGGATTTTTTTCGAAATTTGTACTTTTATGCGGAAAATGGAGCGATTGGGGATAAAAATGGTACCAACCAAACGGCGGCAGCTATAATAATGAAATTCGGTGTGCATATTTCTTTGACTGCGTAGACGCGGAAACTAAGAGGTAAGAAATTTTCCAAATTCCTAATTTTAGAGTCAAAATAGAAAAGCGAGAAACTGGTACCAAGCAAACGGCTTTAGCTAAAATCATGAAATAATCAAAATTGTACCGACATTTGGACTGTAGCTGGAATCAAGAAATTGAAAATGGGGAAAATCGGACTTGAGGGAAATTTTTTCTACCTAATAATATTTAGGGCACTTGAAGTTTTTTTATATTTGTATATAGTAGAGGACTATGAATATTATAATAAGAAAGCAGCACAATTTTCTTAATATGCTTCTGCATTTCTATGTAAAGTCGACGGCCCGGGTCGAACTTAACGCCTTCTTACTTGTTATTTTTATTTTTAGGTTTATGTTTGACATTTGCAAAATGGGACGTTATACGTTCAAACAAAATTGGAAAATATTAAAAACTTACTTCCGAAGTAGTGAGTCTTTAACACAAACTGAAAGAAATTTACGTTGAAAATTTTTCTGCGGAAGCATAATTCGTACGCTGAAAATCAATATGAAGGAATTGATAGTATCTAGAAGGTCTAAATGGCACGTTAAACTTAATCCTAGAAATAATATAGTCAGAAGAGAAATCACCTTATAAACCATCACGTTGTTCAACATAACACGTCTGCTTTTCAAGGAAGGCAAGTCGATCAACTTCAATCTATTAGTATAAGGGGGTAGAATAAAATCACTATTCCAATGCAAGTGTCTTAATGAAAATATTAAAAATTGTTTCTGAACTGACTCAATTCTGTCAATATAGATACCATACTGAGGATCCCTCACTACGGAACCATATTCCAGAATAGGTCTGACAAGTGATGTAAATAGCTGCTTCGTTACGTAAGGATCGGAGAACTCCTTAGCCCATCGCTTAATGAAGCCAAGAACACCATATGCTTTGTTAACCATAGTAATAATATGATTGTTGAAATTCAGTTTGGAATCCATTAGAATACCAAGGTGTACAAAAGAATCACCTAACTCTAACTCAGTTCCTCTAATATTATATCTGACAAATTTTGGATTTGATCTAAAGAAACGCATATATCTGCATTTCCTTAGGTTGAGTTCTATACAATTCATGTCACACCAGCGTCCAAAACTATCTAAGTCATCCTGTAATGGATTCGAAAATTCTGGCCAATTGTAAGAAAAAATATTTTTACATCATCTGCATACATTAGAAGTCGAGAATTGATTATAGAATAATAAGAAAAGAACCGGCCCTAGATGACTACCCTGAGGAACACCTGATGGAATCAGAATTGGTCTAGAATAAGAATTACCAAATTTGACAATTTGAGAGCGATTTGAAAGATACGAATATATCCACTTCAAGAAGTTAGAGCTGAAACCTATACGATCTAATTTATATAACAAAAGTTCATGGCTCACTAAATGCCTTACTAAAATCTGTACAGATGACATCAGTCTGATTACCCTGAACAAATTCATCAATAACGTGAGAAGTTAACTGAATCAAATTTGTCACAGTAGAAAAGCCCTTACGTTGATGTCCATGTTGATATGGACCCAATAGACTGCCAGACTTATGGAGGGGATCAATGGACGAACTCCTCCAAGCCAAAGGGAAATATCCAAAACTCAATGATGTATTAAATAATAAGGTTAGCGGAATAGCCAAACCTCTAGCACAGAATTTCAAAATTATACTTGGCACCCCATCAGGGCCAACATTATTTGTGGATTTGAGATTATTCAAACTCGACAAAACTAAGGATAAATCAATAACAGGGATTTCTAATTGACTCAATGCAGAAATATTATAAGGATAAGCGTCACTCGACCCATAAGATCGCTCTGAGAATGTCGTCGCAAAAAAGTTTGCAAAACAATCAGCAATCGCTTGATCATCACCAAACTCTAAGCCATCCATTCTAATCCTTGTCGTCTTAGTTGAGGATCTACGTTTCAAATTCACAAAGTCATAAAATCATTCCTTAGTTTTTCCAAGTAGATCCTATAACACCTCTGAGACTCAATGCTATATTTCGACCTAGCAACGAAATATTTGACATAATCTGAATCCCGTCATCTTAAATTTCTTCTACTACTTCTACTTCTCGAATTCTTCATGCTAGACAATTCACGTGAAAACCAAGGTAGTGTTCTAGAGTATCCAACACGAGTTTTCGGTACAGATTGTGACAAGAAGTCATTAAAAATTTGATAAAATCTATCTACAACAATGTCAAGATCAGTATAGTGACGACAGCTACAAACAGAATTCCAGTCAACATCCTGAATAAGTGAATTAAGCTTTTCGAAATTGGTTCTCTTCAAACAAAAAGATGTTCGATTATCTTGCGAAGTAGAGGGAGAAGATTCACTAGAGTACAACATCGATATATTCAAGGTAGGATGATAGTCGCCCTCCGGGAGAGATATGGGGATAACTCTACTGATTTCGAAGTAATGGGGATGCCTAGCATTTACATTTCCCACATAATTTATCTGAGACAAGTTAAGATCAGTAAAAAGTCTAACTATATGCGAGGGCCAATCATCCCTATCAAAAGTTGACGTCAACGGTTTTAAAGCCTCGGCATCTGCCAAGGTAAGCCAAGATACAGAGGTTAAATTAAAATCTCCTAAAATCATAGTATGGTCTAAATCACTCGCCCTCGAGACAACCATACCAATTGCAGTCAAATGACTCTCGTAAACACATAACTTGGATAATGGAGGAATGTAAGAGAATAAAGCGTTCAGATGAGAATGCATTAGCAACCGCGATAAGAACACCGCCACCAATTCTCCCTACTCGATCCTTCCTGAAGAAAACATATTTTCCACACAAAACCTCGGAGTCCAAAATTGAATCTTTCAACCAGATCTCAGAAAAAGCTAGAGCCGAGAAGTCAAAGTCGAAGCTATCAACAAATAGACGATTTAACTTTGTATTTAAGCCTCTAACATTCTGATACCCAACACCAAAAGAACCATTCAGTTTTTTGGAATAGTAGCTGACTTTACTGGTAAACGCGCCAGATTGTCAACCCTATCCACAAACTCCTTGACAAAAGCCCTAGATGACCAGAAGGAAGGGACAATTAATTTCTCGAAATTTTCCCTTAAAAAAAATTTAAATGAAGCCCGACTTTGGGCAAATGATGACTTCAATTTATAAGATTTCAAATAGAAGTCACCTTCAATTTTCGACCTAATGTAGAAATTCAAATCATCTACGGAGGTGCCCGGCGCGAAGCGGGAAACCAATATCATCTTCATTTCCGGAAACACCAGAATTGCCACCTGGGTTCAGAGAACCAATGCCAATGTATCCATAACGAGTCACTGTATGGTGTGGATTTTGGGCTGTACTGAAAAATTGGATTGATCGGTACTGTCGAACCAGTCGTGGCATTCATATGAATGATATTATTCCATTATTAAAAGACAAAGTTTAACCGTTCCAATAAACCCAGACATTTGAAAAAATAATCAGAACTTTTTTATAGCCGATTCTAATATAAAATTTTAAATGGCCCACTCTATAGTTGCGTGTGAACAAAAACCGATTTTGTTATCGTAATTCTACAATTCAGATGTAAACTTCGGCTGATTCTGTTGGTCCAACCACCTTGTTATTTTGGAAAAGGTTTGATTTTATTGTTAAAAAATATATCTTTATTTATACCATTCCCATATTATTTTACAACTTGGCTTTCGTAAGCACTTTCAAATGACCCTCGAAAGTAGCATTCACCGCTTCCGAATTCAAATCACACTTGCGAGCCTCGTCCATTAAACGCTCATAGACGCGGCCATCATAGCAGCCCAAAGTCGACGCCAATACACGATCGTGATAGTCGAAACCATCCACGACAGTCACAGCATTTCGACGGAATGACAAAAGCGTTTCCTCATAGAGCACCTCCAGCTCGTGGACTTGTTTGGCGTTGATCGAGCCGTTGAAGAGTAAAATATCATCCAGACTGGAAAGGAACAGGTCCATTATGAAAATATACAAAAGCTCAGTTATAACCGCCTTCAAAGAGTCTGGGATATGCTTCAGTTTTATTTGTTTATTAATATTCTCCAAGGCCATGCGAGCGAGGAAAGCTCGTCCGTGCATAGTGGCTGCTTTGGTCAGCACCAAACCAGCACGATTGTTGCTGGTCTTCTGTGATGTTTTACCAGATGTTTCTGTTCTGTTATTTCCATCGGTATAACAGCGTTCGAAGGCATACTTAACCCGTTCCATGGATGTGTTTTCCAAGATCTGCACTAACGTCTCCAGCTTTGTAGACCATTTTACACGTGGATTTAAACGCAAATAAGCCACCGTATTTGGTAAAACTTTACGCTTAAGGCCATCCAGATAGTTTCTAACCAGAAATCTTGCAGTCTGCAATAGCAGCACCGTATTCTCTCCCTCATAGGTGCAGGCTGCCGTGGCAGCAGCGTGGATATTATCAAAGTTGGCCGAAGCCATATAGCCATGACCACCACAAGCTTTGCGCAGTGTTTCCACGCCATTATCCGCTTCGTGTGAACACACGGCCTTGAGGCAGCAGGCCAAGGCATGTAATTCCGGCAAATTACGTTTGTTGCCGTCGTCCAGTTCCTTATTGACCACACGATAAAGATCCCAGACGTGATCGGCTGCCAGACGATAGAAAATTCCCTTAGCGATTTGAGGGAAAATCTTGTGTTGTTGGTTTAAGAAGTCGATGATTTGGATTTCTTGCTGGCCGGGAACTTCCAAGCCCTGGCGGCGTACCGCTGAATATCTGAAACGAAGGGAACTCTATTAAATATATATTTAATGCAACTAATGTATCTGAAATTGCGGTGAAACCATCGCAACCTACGGAACTAATGTTGTAACACGTGTGGAAGTCTTATCTCTTCAAGTCTGCACAAATGTTCGCTATTATTTGCAAATCGCTCATAACATATTAATTTTTCAAAAGATATTAATTTTCCTTTCTATTGATTTTCGATTTCACAAACAATGAAACTTTACGCAAACTAACACAAAAAAACTACGGAAATCCTAATTACTTGCTTAAGTCCAATTTTTTATGTTCTTTTCTTATAATTTTCTTCTTTAAAACTTTTAATCGCATTCGATCAGGGACTTATTTAAAAATGTTGGTTCAACTTTCAAAGTGCCTCAATTCTCGTTGATAATTGCGTCGCTTTGCGTCGTTTCGTTTTGCGTTTTTTTTTCGAAGTTGCGTCGCTGCTGAATTAGTACTAATTTTCACTGTGCGACGTTCGATTTTCGATGTTGCGTTGCTTTGGGTTCGAGTCTTTAATGATAGTTTTGGAAAAAGTTCGACATTATGAAAGACATAGAAATTATTTCTGATTCGTGGGGGGAGGTTAAACCATCTTGCATGAATGGTGTTTGGCGCAAAATATAAACATATGAATGTGTTCACAGAATTTGCGCTGCAGAAGTTGATGGTACACCAGCTGTTCGTCATGAAATTTCTAATTTAGCTAGAGAGTCTAATTTTTAAGGTATGAAAGAGACTGACATAAATTAATTGCTAACCTCGCACAACTAAGAATTGTCTAATGAAGAACTATTGCAACTGGAATTGCAATTTGCTAATGAAGAGGATGACAGTGGCCGTTCAATAGAAATCTCCGAAGAACAAAATTAAACCTCTAAACTTATATCCAAAGCGATATGTTTGATTGACGAAGCTATGTAGACTTCTTTAAAAATGTGGAAGGAGTTGTTTTAGTGTTCCAGGCAGTAGATACGAATATCAATTGCTACAAGGAAATTTATTTTACGTTGAAAAAACTGCTTAGCAAACATTGGGCCAATTTTTTGTGAAAGAAAGACGATTACGACAACAGCCACTATGGACTCAACAGACAGTGATCAATTTTTATTGTTTTTATACCCTCCACCTCCAGGATGGGGGTATACCAACTTTGTCATTCCGTTTGAAACACCTTGAAATATCGACCTGAGACCCTATAAAGTATATATATTCTTGATCGTCATAAAATTCTAATACGATCTAGCCATGTCCGTCCGCCCGTCCGTCTGTCCGTCTGTTGAAAGCACGCTAGCATCTAAACGAAAGGAGCTAGAACGTTCAAATTTTCCATAAATGCGTATTATAGTCGTAGATCAGTTGGGATTGAAATGGGGCGAAATTGGCCCAAAGGGAAACATTTTTCCCTCACAAGGACTAAAAATACCCATAATAATCACTAATATTTTAGCGTATTTAAGCATGTTTTTTGTATATGTCTGTTTATATTTGCTTAATATTTGGTATGCGCATTCCACTTATAGCAAAAACGTGCACCATAAAGTGATTCTTATTTGTAGGGGGTGAAATGGGGCAAAAAAGGGATAAAAATGGGACATATTAAACGACAACAGCTAGAAACACGAAATTCGGTGTGTACATTCCTCTAATCGAGTAGATACATAATATAAAAGTATTTTTTCCAAATTCGTACTTTTAAGGGGTAAAATGGGAATAGAGGGATAAAAATGGTACCAACCAAACGGCTGTACCTAGAATAATGAAATTCGGTGTATACATTCCTCTGATTGCATAGATAAGTAAAATACACGGATTTTTCAAAATTCGTACTTTTTAGGGTTAAAATGAAAAAAGGGGATAAAAATAGTACCAATCTAATGACCGCAGCTAGAGTCATGAAATTCAGAGTATACATTCCTCTGAGTGTGTAGACACAGAAAATAAACTGATTTTTCCAAATTCGTACTTTTTGGGGTTAAAATGAAAAAAGGGAATAAAAATAGTACCAATCTAATGACCGCAGCTAGAGTCATGAAATTCGGAGTATACATTCCTCTGACTGCGTAGACACGGAAAATAGACGAATTTTTCGAAATTAGTACTTTCAAGGGATACAATGGTACAGAGGGATAAAAATAGTACCAACTACACGACTACAGCTAGAATGATGAAATTCTAATTGCGTAGAAACGTCAAGGGAGTAAAAATGGTACCAACCAAATGGGCGCAGCTGGAATCATGGAATTCGGTCTATACATTCCTCTGACTGCATATAAATAAACTGAATATAATATAAAATAAAAAGTTTTTTTTCAAAATTCGTACTTTTTCTTTTACGGCAAAAATTGGTTGTATCATGAAGTTAGGTTATTTTGCACTATGTACGTCTGATAATGGATTTTCAAAATTTGTACGTTTGGAATTGAAATAGAATGGAAATACAACCAACTGTAGCACTCACTATCTACCAATTTTTATAGTATTTAAGCTTTATGAAAATATAAATGTAAGAATATTTATTTTTTGATTTGAGATAAATAATGGTTTGATATAACTAAACTATTATATTTATTTATAAAATTATTTTTTCAATATTTGTATTTGTTTTGGTTTGGCTATATTAAAAAAATGAGTATTTTCCTGTAATATTACTGCACTTCTGCGAAAACCGACAACCTCTGTGGAATGCAATCCATGGTGGAGGGTATACAAAGTTCTGCCCGGCCGAACTTAACGCCGTTTTTACTTGTTTTTTATAAATTAATTGAATATTTTATTTTAATTGAATTTGTTTTTTTTTTGTATGTATGTAATAAAATTTTATATTATTTTTGTTTTTTTTAATGTTTACTTTGTTAATTTTTTTTAAAGTAGTATTTTCGTTACCCTGGAACCTATCTTCGATCTTTCTATAGAAAATGATAATTAACTTTGCGTTGTTGCAATTTGCGTCGTGTTTTTTTTTTTTGGAACGTAACCACGACGCAGTGAGGTATTGGAGTATATTATAAAAACTCCTTATAAGCAGATATTTTGTGATTTTATAGCTTTCTCCTACTATCCATATGCTTCCTTGAATTTTCCCCAAGACTTCGTTGAACCAATAAAATAATAGTAACACGTTACCTGGGATACAAATGTGTGATTTTCAATTTAGATTATTTCCAACAGAGGCTTATATCGTAAAGGACATCAAACGTGATCCATACTAGAGAACGTTTTGACCACAAATCCTCCAGGATAACCTAGGATTTAAACTATCAGGAAAACGTATTTACCTACAACTGAAACACTACATACCTTTTTTGTTTTATTAACACAAAATGTATTTATTTCACACTTTTGTCTGTCCAATAGCAGAGTGAGATTCACTATTGGTTTTAACTAACTTTTTATCTTTCGGCTTTACCTTTTTGCACTGATGCTTACTGCTGGACTTTGCTCTTACCGCGACATCTATCATAGGCTGAGTTTCTTCCAATTAGGCTATTTTTAAGCAATTCACAAATTTTCTGTCAGTCGTCCACAGATCTCTCCCTTTCCTAAATATTAACTTTAAGATGGTTTCAGGCTTCCATGAAAAAAAGGTCCCCTTGCTTCATAGTATAGTGACAATATGAAACCCTGACACGAAGCACACACGTGCAAAAATAAGATTTATATATATATACACTATGCGACAAAAGTCCATTATTTATTTTTATTTTCCGGCGACTGGATATTTTTCTTCAACTTTGATCTAACATTATGCATACAAAAAATGTTGGGGGCCTTTGTCGTGTCTGAACAACAATTTTTATTTTATTCATAATTTACCATCGTTTGTAAACTTTTGAGGCAAAGTGTATATATATGATTCGATTCCATCTCCTTCGGATTATCATTTAACTTAACAACTAACTTACCTCGTTGCAATAGTGGCCGCTTGCAGCAAATTGAATGATACATCTCTGACGATCATAACACGCACGTACACCATAGTTCCGTAAAGTAGCAACGGTTCGGGTCCTTTCACAAACGTCCCATCCGGTAGAACTTGATTATGTTTCGCCAACATCTGATCCAGTGGGATGCGAACATTCTTCAAACCCAAAAAACCATTATTCACACCGTTCAAACCAATTCTGGGCCCAATTTCACCAACATCCACACCCGACTCCGGCTGATGAGTTCTCTCATTGCGTATACGAACCAAAAAAGGTTGCAGTCCATACGAACGTCCCTTAATGTAGAGTTGTGCCATTAATATGACCATATTGGCCGTCTGGCCCAAACCTCCGGGCCACCACTTGTAAGAGGAAAGGGTGGGAGAATTCAAAACGAATTCTCGTTTTTCGACATCATAATCGGCTCTGGTCTCAAGACCTCGCAAATAGGTGCCATGGCCCAGTTCCGTTTGAGCATAAGTCCCTATAATGCCATCAAACGCCCAAGACTTTTCCAGCCACTTTTGACGTTGTTCCTCGTTCGACTGGCCCAAAAGGGTGGGTAAGAACATGGCAAAGTGCAAACGTAGGGGGAAATTCTGTGGAAATAAGCCGGAACCCAAGGGTCCCGCCATCATGGCGCGCAACTCATACATTTCCTCAATGGGCGTTGCTCTTGGCGAACCCTGTTTTTCCTGCTGCTGGCGACACCATTCTCTCAGCTTAAGCACAAATCGTACAGCTTTCGCTGTGGTATACTCATAAAGCTCCTGGTGCGACAAATTGGCAATGTGGCGGTGATCTGCAAACTGTTGATCGTCATAGAAGAGCTTTTCCAAAGCACGTCGTTTGCAAAGTTCATCGTAACCACCCGACCACCAGATTGAGAAATCTTCACTCTCAATTGTGGCATTTTTGCGTTCTTGTTGCAGGTCAGCATTTACAGACATGGCCGATGGAAGTGTTACTCCTCTTATCGTTCTTGAAAGTGCACCAAAAAAAAATGGTGGTTTTGTTTCTTCTTCACAAAAGATTATTGATTACACGAATAGCAACAAATATTGTTTATTTGACCGGTTTTCTCGATGTTGACAATTGCACCGCTGTGTGCGACTAACATTGCACGACAAATAGAGCCAGCCAGTGCACAAGTTGTTTACGGGCACCGCCGTGACGTTATCAGAGACTGAGAAGTTGAATACATGCATACATTCAATTTCTCTGATTAGGAGGAGGGAGATAAAAAGCAAAAGCATTTCGTATTTTCGAATCGAGTATCTAATACCGACTTTTAAAGATACTACTCAATGATTGAATTATTCCTCATTTTGTGTCTAGTGCTCCTTCCATCAGGATGTAGGGGATATATACTTACCGACTACTCCACCTTAAAATATCGATATCGTCACCTGAAAGGCCAAAGGGCGGAGCATTACGTAGCTCCAACATTGTATATTTTACCCTATTATATTGTCAAAAATGATGAATTGTGATTTGCACTCAGTTTCCAAAGATTTTAGTACGCAGAATTCACAATTGTCTTACCAATGCTTGCATGGTCGTTGTATGCAGCTGTAATATGGGCGATTTTGACACACTCCTTAATGTACCGCTTAAACAAATGAGCCACGTCTTTGGTTACAAATAAATAATAGCCCTGTTTGATTGGACTTACTAGCTTACGATTAAGAGACTTGATAATGTGGCATCATTGTTGCCCATTGGTTTACAAAGATAATGGAAATACATGATAAAATAGTTGTAGTTGCAGCCATGACCACTGGGTGGCGAATGTGTAAAAAGTACATTCTATTTCACTCAAAGTACATTCTAATTCACTCAATTGTGTTCTCTCTTTCACTTATAATACTGAAAATTGAAAGAAAACGAATGAAGTAAAAGTTACTTCCAATGACTTTTGTGGTTTTACGTCAAATACCATACTTCAGTTTATTTAATTTGCTTTTATTTTCTATTTATTGCAGTTTTTAGAAAAAAGGGAAATTTTCTCTCTAAAATGACATTCAGTGCCATCTAAATAATTGTCTTCGTACTACGCATTTCTCTGAGAGTTTTGTTTAATCTATAAATTTCCATTATCTTTGTAAACCACAGTTTTGTTTGAAATCGTTTTTTATTCATATAACAATAACAAAATGCTTTACTTCAATATAAACTTAAAAGATATTGGCAAAATAAACAAAAAACACCTTGACAAAAGTCTACATACGACATAGCATCCCACGCTTTACGTCATTTTTTATAATGTACTTTATAGGAGAATTGACGAAATTTGTATTGTCATTTGTCTTGTACTTGCTCTTCTTTAAATAAATATAATTCAAGAAACATTAGTCCGCGAAAATGGCTTCTCGTAAAGAAATTGCAACTGATATTCGAAATTTAGTAATAAAATGCAGAAACGAAAGGAAATCTTTAGGCGAAATAGCTAAAATGGTTAATTTAAGTAAATCAACTGTCCAAACTATATGCAAAAACTTCGAAAATACGGGTACTGTTGAAAATAAGCCCAGAAGTGGGCGTCCAAAAAAACTTAGTCGACGAGATGAAAGCTTTATTTTAAAAGAAGTTAATGAAAACCCGAAAGTGAATGCTACAATGTTGTCCAAGCAACTCGCAGAAAGGTCGGATACAATTGTACATCCAAGAACAATTCAAAGAAGTCTGAATAATAATGGTTTCCGAAGCAGAACGCCACGCAAAAAACCTCTTATAAGTGAAAAGAATCGTAAGCTTCGCCTTGAATTCGCCCAGCAACACTTGGACAAGGGATTAGACTTCTGGAAGCGGGTTTTATTTACGGACGAGTCGAAGTATAATATATTTGGAAGTGACGGGAGAGCCAAAGTATGGAGAAAAGCGAATACGGCAATGAATCCGAAGAATTTACTTGCTACGGTAAAGCATGGTGGTGGCAACGTAATGGTTTGGGGTGCCGTCGCGGCGTCTGGAGTTGGAAATCTTGCGTTTATTGAGGGTAACATGGATCGCTATCAATATAAATCCATATTGGAACAAAATCTGAAGGCATCGGTCGATAATTTAAACCTCGGAGAGCGCTGGATTTTCGAACAAGATAACGATCCGAAGCACACAGCCCAATTTGTTAAAGATTGGCTGATTTACCATGTTCCAAGACAACTTTATTCGCCGCCACAAAGCCCCGACCTGAATATTATTGAACATGTGTGGGAGATTCTGCAACGCAGGATCCGAAAACATCACATAACTAGCGCCCAAACGCTAAAAAAACAAGCTGGAAGAGGAATGGCGACAAATATCACCTGCGGAATTGGAAAACATAGTTGCATCAATGCCCAGACGATTGCTGGCTGTTGTAGATGCTCATGGTGGACCAACAAAATATTAAATTATATAATAGTATCATTTTGTCACGTTAAATTGCATTTTTTATGTCTCATCTCAAACCGTACGTAGACTTTTGTCAAGGTTTTTTCTGCGTATTCTGTTAATATCTTTTGTGTTTATATTGAAGTAATGCATTTTGTTATTGTTATATGAATAAAACACGATTTCAAACAAAACCGCATCATTACTTTTTTCAAATATGTTTTGGAACTCGCTAAATCGCAAAAATGTGGGTCGTATGTTGACTTTTGTTTGGGCGCTAGTTATGTGATGTTTTCGGATCCTGCGTTGCAGAATCTCCCACACATGTTCAATAATATTCAGGTCGGGGCTTTGTGGCGGCGAATAAAGTTGTCTTGGAGCATGGTAAATCAGCCAATCTTTAACAAATTGGGCTGTGTGCTTCGGATCGTTATCTTGTTGGAAAATCCAGCGCTCTCCGAGGTTTAAATTATCGACCGATGCCTTCAGATTTTGTTCCAATATGGATTTATATTGATATCGATCCATGTTACCCTCAATAAACGCAAGATTTCCAACTCCAGACGCCGCGACGGCAACCCCAAACCATTACTTTGCCACCACCATGCTTTACCGTAGCAAGTAAATTCTTCGGATTCATTGCCGTATTCGCTTTTCTCCATACTTTGGCTCTCCCGTCACTTCCAAATATATTATACTTCGACTCGTCCGTAAATAAAACCCGCTTCCAGAAGTCTAATCCCTTGTCCAAGTGTTGCTGGGCGAATTCAAGGCGAAGCTTACGATTCTTTTCACTTATAAGAGGTTTTTTGCGTGGCGTTCTGCTTCGGAAACCATTATTATTCAGACTTCTTTGAATTGTTCTTGGATGTACAATTGTATCCGACCTTTCTGCGAGTTGTTTGGACAACATTGTAGCATTCACTTTCGGGTTTTCATTAACTTCTTTTAAAATAAAGCTTTCATCTCGTCGACTAAGTTTTTTTGGACGCCCACTTCTGGGCTTATTTTCAACAGTACCCGTATTTTCGAAGTTTTTGCATATAGTTTGGACTGTTGATTTACTTAAATTAGCCATTTTAGCTATTTCGCCTAAAGATTTCCTTTCGTTTCTGCATTTTATTACTAAATTTCGAATATCAGTTGCAATTTCTTTACGAGAAGCCATTTTCGCGGACTAATGTTTCTTGAATTATATTTATTTAAAGAAGAGCAAGCACAAGACAAATGACAATGCAAATTTCGTCAATTCTCCTATAAAGTACATTATAAAAAATGACGTAAAGCATGGGTTGCTATGTCGTATGTAGACTTTTGTCAAGGTGTTTTTGTTTATTTTGCCAATATCTTTTAAGTTTATATTGAAGTAAAGCATTTTGTTATTGTTATATGAATAAAAAACGATTTCAAACAAAACCGCATCATTACTTTTTTCAAATATTTTTTGGAACTCGCTAAAACGCAAAAATGTGGGTCGTATGTTGACTTTTGTCGGCCACTGTATAATGATGAAATTCGATGTGTACATACCTCTAATTTCGTAGACAAGTAAAATGAAGAGCTTTTAGAAAGACGTACTCTTAAGGGGTAAAATGGAAAAAAGGGATAAAAATGGTACCAAGCAAATGACCGCAGCTAGAATCATGAAATTCGGTGTATACATCCTCTGACTGCATAGATACGCAAAATAAAAAGATTTTTCCAAATTAGTACTTTTTTACTTTCACGACAAAAATAGGTTGACCCATGAAGTTAACTTATCTTACTGTGTACGTCAGATAATGCATTTTCAAAATTTAAACTTTTGCAATTAAAATAGGATGGAAATACAACCAACTGTAGCACCAACTATCTACCAATATTTATGGTTTTCTTTTTTGAAGATTTCAGTCCTATATTTATTTTTTGAATTGACTTGAAGTATTATTTCGATAAAAAATATTACAGTGACATTGGTGACATTCGCATTGGTGAAAGATCAAACGCCCATTAATCCATGTACGTTATTTAGGAAAACCCGAATATTAATGACGCTATGATATCTGATGTAAATGAAGTAATGTGTTGTTTTTATTATTTGTAATCAGTTAATGAATAAATTTTTTGAGGATTTTAAAGCTCATCTAATGGTGAATTAAGATTATAAAATAAAGTTTTATGTTTAAATAACGTATATGGATTAATGGGCGTTTGATCTTTCACCAATGAGAATGTCGAATATTAATGAGATATATTAATATATAATGATATATTTATTAATAAAATTATTTTCTCAATATTTTTATTTGTTTTGGTTTGGCTATATTTAAAAAATTAAATTTTCCTGTAATGTTACTTCACTTCTACGAAAATCGACAGCATCTGTGGAACGGTGGAGGGTATATAAAGTTCGGACCGGCCGAACTTAACACCGTTTTAACTTGTTTTCTTTTATTTTCATTTGAAGTAAATTCTTGTAGCAACAGCAAAAACATCAACAAACTTGGCTAGGCTCTAATCGGTTCATATATAAATCAAAAATGGACCTATCTTAAATAATTTCATTAAAAAAGAAAATATAAATTTCATCTTTCATAATTAAATTTGTGTTACTTTTTATTAAAAATTGTATTTTTTGTTTTCAATCCTTATTATTGTTGTAGCAACAAGACTGAATATCTCAAGTTTTCCACATTTTAGTAAGAGTTTTCCTTCTCCTAGAGATAGAGATTTATTAATCGATTTGAATCCATTACTGCCAGTGTCAACCTAGTAATCATAAATAATCCACCCAAAGTCGAAGTACTTTCTTTTTAATCAGATTTCTTATTTTTTGGCCTCTCTTGAAAAATTATGAGTGTTTGTCAAAATACTACATTATTTATGCAAATAAGTTGATGAGAACAGGGGAGTCGATATCGAGAAGTTACGATCGAAATCAATTTTTATTTTCTGTGAAAGAAGTAGTAGTAGAAGTTTATTTTAGTAGTCATTTTGAGTCACTATTTCCAAAAATTTTATTTACACTACGAAAGCTATACAGCACTGATTTTTATTTGCCTCAAATTATAAGGAAGAGGCTTGCATTAGCATTACTGATGTCTAACATTTCTTATTGTATAGAAGTAGTATCTGGCACTACTGCTGATTGCTTTGGTAGGCTTGAAAGACTCTTTAATTTGGTAGTTCGATTTGTTTTTAGGTTGAATCGTCATGATCATATTTCAGAACATGCAATTCAGTTTTTGGGCATGCCGTTCAACTTATTTGTTAAACAACGTATTCTCATTTACTTTTACAAAATTATTACCTCTCGTTTCTCCAGAGTTTCTTTATCATAAGTTTATATTTTCTAGGTCAACTCGTAACCCACAACTTATTCTGCCTCGTTTTTCGTCTTCAGTTTTTGATCGGTCGTTCATTGTTCGTGTATCCAGAATTTGGAACCAGCTCCCTATTCATTTGCGTAGCTTTTCATTCCCTCCTCATGTCTTCATACAGAGATATTTAGAGTATGTTCTTCATCATTCCTAGTTCATTTATATATGCTTAAGCAGTATATTAATCATGTTGTTTGTATGCATTGTTGATATGGGCGTTTACCATTATCTTTTTTTAATCTGTAAAACAATATCTTTGTTGTTGGCTGGGGAGCCATTCATTACATTTTTCTATATATATTTATTTACTTTCTAAGTTATTTTTGTACTTTTACATTAGTTTTGAAATAGTTTTACTTTTTGTTATTTATTTTTGAATTGTTGTATTTAGTGCGCAATATAAACAATTGACCTTATTGGCTTTTGTATTGTGATGTTGAAAAAAATGAAATGAAATAAAGTATAAATTTTCAACAAAAACAAACAGGATGTCGAGACAATGTATATTGGAACAATTCTCGTTAGAATTTGAATAATTTTTGTCGAAATTTATACATTTTTTACAAAGATCGATCGTAAATTTCTCGCTTTCGAATGCCGTGATTAGCCCCCCAGCTCTCTTTCCCCAAACCATTATACGAACGTAATTCGGAATTTGTCGTTTTTTTTTAATTCTAAAATTACCACCATTCCCAAAATAAAGTACACCACGTCAGGGTCAACGAGTGCTTGTTGTTTTGCGGTTTTTATTAAATTGTATTTTTTATATTTAAAATTGCGATTTGTGGAGATAATTCTTAAAATTGTTAATTATATTCATGTGTTTGTTGTAGTTGTTAATAATAATGATCGTAAGTAATAAAGTTTAATGCATATTTTCAAAAATTCATTTGATTTCAAACATACCGAATAAAGTCCAGAGAAAGGAGTTTAGTTTAAGAGGTCCTATTTATACGAAGTATCTGTCCTACGGTGTTTCAATGGGCGCGGGGCTGAGAAAGCGAGGGTGGTTTGTTTGATTTCATTTGGTTTCAAAACGAAAATAACATGCGAATGCGAATAAGTCCGGAATTTGTGTTGTGGGGGCTTGGCTTGCTTGGAAATCCATAACCAAAATTTGAAGCATCCAAAGAATATGGAAGATATATTTGTAAAATGCAGACAAAATCCATTCATTTTCATCACTCAATATTATTAGGACTGTTTGAAGAACAGGCATGAAGGGTTGAAGAAGGAAGGGTCAGAGATCAATCAATCACTGCGCAATCCGTTGACCTCGCGTAGGAAAATAATTGCAAACAGCGAAACAATATGAGCATAATCCAATTTTGTATGAGTGGAAATCCGTTTTTGTATGAAAATCCTCCCTCGTTGTCCTAAACCCGCATAGCATAAATGACCGGAAATTTGATTTTGATTTTGCTTTTGTTCTGTCAAAATGTTGACCAAAATGTGATTCGATTCCTTGGAAATCCTACCGTATTTGTTATTGGCTTAACAGGCGAGTGAGTACATGCGCATGTGGAAAATTGCAAAGAATTGGAAATCCTTGTTGACATAATATACACACTTTTTTAAAATCCATTGAAAATCCTTGCAATTCCATTGGAAGGAAATCCTTAGCAATGTCCTGTTATTTCACAAAAAATCCTTAAAAAGTAATTTTCAATTCCTTTACACAGTTAATGATTTCTCCTCCAAAACGTCGTGTTATCCTTCCGAATCCTTTCCCGTCCTCCTTTTCAATCCACTCCTTTCACAAAATACAATTCCTTATAAAATCCTTTTTATTTGTTATCATTTTCTTCATAACCCTCCTTTACTCCTTCCCTCCAATCCAAATCCATTCCGTTTTGAAGAGGAAAGAGAAGAAAAATTAAGAAAAAATGTATTAATATCGTGGTTTTATACATAATGATAAAAATGGGAAGAATAGTGAGTAGTACATATTTATTATTAGCGGGATTAGGTAAAAGATGGTGGATATTTGAACAGACTAAAAAAAAAACAAGTAACATCGAGAAGCGGCAAGGAAAGGTTAACAAACATTGACACAGGCTCGATTTTCTTTAATAAACAAATCGAAACGAAGCGTTCTATTGTAAATGCCAACGGAGTTGAGTCATTTGGAAGTCTTTCCTTGTCGTCTTAGGTTTAGAAATGATTAAAGTCTAAATCTAGAGGATTTGGAATTAACAAAAGAAATGACAATAAGATAAATGATTTCAACTTTTTTCTTATACATAATTTCATTTATACTACTTGACGCAAATTTTAAAAATTATGAAAATTTTATACATTTTCTTTCATTGTACAAAATATTTGGACACCTCCAGATTTAAATGAATATCAATTGCCAAAAACTAGCCGTGAAATTATTCACAAAAATAGATAGGGGTGGATTTTTGATGTTGGGCGGGCGAATTCAAAACAAACAAATGAAAAAATTGAAGTTATAAGGATTAAAATCAAGGAATGTTGGCGAAAATAAAGGATAATCAATAGTATGCTTCTTCTTGGAATATCTTGACATTTGATATTATGAAACATTCAGCCTTGATTTTTCTCCTTTAACTTGTACTTGTTGTGTTTCCTTTTTGTCTTGTACTTATTGTTAAAAAATAATAAAGTAGAGAGGCGTAGGAAACTAAATATAAAACCAAAGTAAAATCGAAAATAAAATACATCTACAAAAAGAATCTTGATTGTGTGGTTTGTTTTGGTTTGATTTGATTTGGTGAGAGATTTAAAACATTGTTCCGCTACGAAAACGTTTAATGCAGTGAATTGTTGTTGTTTTTACTTCCGCGTTTGTTTTCTTTTTGCAGTTTTTTGGAGTTTTCAAGTCAAATTTCTTTTCTTTTTGTTGTATTTTCTTTATCTTTTCAGAATACTTGTTTAGTTGTGTTAATAAATTTGAATTGTTATCTTAAAGGTTTGTGTTTTTTCGTTTTCATTGTTTTTGGGTAAATTAAAAGTTTGAACGAGATCGTGACCTTGAGAATGTCTGTCGTCTGACTGGTGAATAAGTTGGTGTACCACGTCTTCGAGGGCGTGGCGAAAAGGAACGGGATCTACAAGAGGAACATAAGATGTGTTGACAATAGTTATGGTTCGATAAAGTTGCAAAATGGAGAAAAGTTACTCACCTGCCGCGTCCACCAAAGTCTCCGCCACCGCCACCACCACGTCCTCCCGCAGTACCGCCACTGCGCTCGCCATCGCCGGAATCTTCACGCACACGGATATAAGATACTTCACCCTGTACAGACATAATAAGCAAATTGTGTAAGACAAAAGTTTACCAAAACGATAAAAGAAGGTAAAGAGAACTTCGACAAACAAATCTGAGGATAAATCTACCACCAAAAAATCCAATTGTAGAAAGTTTTCTATGACTTAGAGCTATAACAAGTGAGATAGATTTGTGGAAACATCATAAAAAGAGAACAATTCTCAAAGTACGAGTTATTTCGCGATATAGTGTTTGACTATGTCTATCAAATCAAAGATAAAAGTACATATTTTCAAATTTGTTTAGCATCGTCGTGTATGTGTTTTGTTTAGTCCATCCTTGTCTCGAGATCATTTAGTCCAATATATTTATATAATATATTTCATTCAAATATACATGCAGTGGTGAATGACAAAAATAATCGACGTTCGCATTGGTGAAAAATCAAACGCCCATTAATCTGTGCACAGCATTTAAAGATAATACTTTATTTTATAATTTTAATTCACCGTTAGACAAGCTTCAAAATCCGCGAAAAAGACCATTAACTGAATACAAATTAAAAAAACCAATACATTACTTCACTAACATCAAAAATCATAGCGTCATTAATATTCGGTTTTTCGTAAATAAGGATAATTAAAAAATTAGAAATTTTTGGTTAACATTTAGTATTTAGTATGCGCCTTTTAAACGTTTTGGCATATTTTCCACGATTTTTCTGCTACAAGAAATTCGTATTTAATCCTATTTTTCATGTGATCGTTTTTTTCAGTTCTCGTGGTTTAGGAGTGTGTGGGGGCAAATAGAGTTAGAAAATGTTTACTTATTTACTGAATTCTAAATAAAGGGTTATTTGAGGAATTTAAGAGAATATTTGAAGTCAAGCGTGGAAAAACTTGGTGTTCAGGACAACTTCAAATTTTATCAGGGAATTGATCTGAAACTCAAATCAGGTTTAATCCAGGAGTGGCATCTTTATTACTGTCCGAAAGTGCTCCACCCTCCTCCTAAATCCTCAAACATGACCCCCATAGAAAACTTGTGGGATGAATTGGACCACCGTATTCGCCCTCACTCCAAAAACACCACACCCGAACTGAAAAAAAGATTATGTACATGAAGAATGGGATAAAATACGAATTTCTTATACTAGAAAAATCGTGTTGGCGTATCACTAATTATTCTTATTTAAAAACCTGAATAATAATGACACTATGATTTTTGATGTAAATGAAGTAATATATTGTTTTTTGTTGATTGTTATCAGTTAATAGGGTTGTCAGATTATTTTGAACCTCTATCGCCAAAGCAATTGTCAGAAATTTTATAAAAAAAAGTGTATGGTATTCAGATATTATATTTGAACTGTATATATTCAACATTCCATGATAAGGAATTAAAACATATTTTATTGGTATTTATTACTCCTAATAAAAGTTCAAACTATTTCTTATACCGTGAGTTTAGGCAGAATTCACTGGTTAAAAAAAACAAAACGAGTAGCTTTAGAAAATATATTTTTTTCCTTTATGAAGCAGTTTCCAATATTGAATTGATCTCTGCTCTGTCTACCGTTTCCATTAAATCAGGTATTTTAAATAGAACGAAAAAGAAAAATCTCAATGAAAGCATATAGAATGCATTTTGAGAAATCTGTTTTAGTGGAAAAGTAAATGCATACATTCGTTCAAAAATAGCGTTTTCGGTCGACTACATTTAGTAAAGTTTTTAATTATTAATATTTCTTCATACATTTTTTGTTTATAATCTTCGAGAATACGCATATTTTTCCTGATTTTTTAAGTTGGAGTTTTCATAGCAAAAACCACAAAATGCAATTACCTTCAAAATACCTACGTTGCGTTTTCATACGATACCATTTTCAATGTTCCTACCTCGGACCTTTTATCTTGATTTTACGAATTCACATTTATTTTTTTCGTACCTGCATACAAATTGTAATATATTTCTCTACAAAGTAACGCCAATACAATAACATATGAGGACAGATTTAAAATGTTGTAAAGTTAGCCATTTATAAATTTTATAAATAGCCAAATCGAAAACAACGACGCCAAACATATTTAAAATTCGCCGCGTTTGGCGAGAAATCGCCATATCTGACAACCCTCACAGTTAATGATTATTTTTTCGCGGATTGTGAAGCTTATGTAATGGTGAATTAAAATTATAAAATAAAGTTTTATGTCTAAATACTGTACCAATCCGAATGTCGAATATTAATGACAATCACTATATATATTCGTAAAACTGGTAAAAAAACACCAATATATGACTTCCGTTCTATTAGAAACAACAATATCTACTTATTGTTTACAATACAAGTATGTTGGGAATATTGTTGTGTTATTTACATAAACAAGATACATTTTGGATGAACCATGAACTTTGAATTTGATATTTATATGCAAAAAAAATGCGGACTTGTATTCTCAAAGCTCGAAACAACATATTTACTATTCAGCTAAAAACAAAGCAAAATATTTATAGTGGTTCTTAACAACAACTATTCGTCAAATGCATATTTTCTAAGGAGGAACTCATAAAATGTAAATGTATATCCGACTTTTTCTGGTTCTAGTTGAATCAGGAGATTCATTTGTATATTGTAACCCTACCCATATTCAATGCTGTCCCTCTTTGTACTGTAAAACTTAAAAAGGAAATGTGGAATTCGTTGTTATGTAGTGTACAATGTAGGGAAATGGTTATGGGATCGATTAAAATGCATATTTTGATTTTTTCACCTTAACTATTGTCATTGTTAATCTCCCGTTTTGACTATAAAAGGAATACTGTGACAGACAGAAAATAACTATCTGACTCGCTATAAGGAATGTTGAGTCATCTCGCATACTTTGGACGTTGAAATAATGTATTATACCCTACGGTCAATCGTTTTTTCTTAATATCACTTACCTCGTGTGATCTAAATCGTGAATCGTCTAACTTCTTTATGGCATATTTCATATCTTCTAAACGCAAAAATTCAACAACTCCAGTACCATCTTTATATGTGTCGGCAAAGCATACATCGCCCGCCTCCCGCATGTGATCCTTCAAATCTTGCCAAGAGCCAGAGGATGGCAAACCTGTGACTTGAACGCGATACTGAGAACGTTTGGTGGGGGGACCGCGACCACCACGACCGCCGCCATCTCTACCACCACGGCCACCGCCGCCACCACCACCTCCACCCCCTTCGCTACGACTACCACGATAACTGCCAGGACCTCCACCTCGAGGAAATTCTACTCGAAGTCTATAGCCATCATAATCATAGCCATCGCGAGCCTTTACAGCGTCATCGGCATCTCTGCATTGTTAAAACGAAAAACATTATAAAAAGCCTGTAAACAATAACACCATGGAAGAGAACGCTCTCTGAACTTACCTTGCATCTTCAAATTCTACAAATGCAAATGGCGGACCACGCCGGTTCTTCAAATCGACGAACGTAACCTTGCCAAATTTGTGAAATAAATCCTGTATATCTTTGGTGCGAATGTCTGGCGGTAAATTGCCCACATAAATGCGCGATTCATTACGTGACGCCATTATTAATTATTTATTTACACAATACCCAATAAAACTGTACGGAATAAATACACTTTTTTAGCTTTTGCGTTTTATGTCTTATCGCAGCAATCGTTGTAGCTCTTTTTTGCACGCACCTCACCTTTTGTCTATTCTGAACAGTAACAATGCAGAACGAGCGGCGAAGTATTGAATTCTTTTCGCCATTTTCTACAGCGTTGTTATAATTGCCACGAACACAGCGTTGTATTTTGGTTGACAAAACGCAGAGTTGTATTTTATAAAGTTTATCAAAGGGGCGTTCACACAATAAGATTTATTGTACAACTCGAATTTAGATTTAAAAATTTTAAGCATTTTCTGATGAAATAAATTTATTTACATATGTTCTTACGGAACCGTTCATACCAAACCGACAGGACAAAACACGGCAATGTAGAGATATACGCCCATGTGATGACAATCGCATTTCGTTTCAATTTTGCGAAAATTAATAAAGCCCATTGCCCAAAAATAATACAATTTAAACTAAAGGGTGATTTTTTAGCTATTATCTTTTTGGCAACACTGGTTTAAACAGCTGATGCACGTTTCGTGTTTTGTTTCACCGTCAAACATCTTCCGTTTGGTCTATAATTTAACCATGAATCGTCTTACAAACGAACAACGCTTGCAAATTATTGAATTTTATTATCAAAATGCGTGCTCTGTTAAGAAAGTTCATCGCGCGCTTCCATTTTATGGTTAGTTTAATCGACCAACTGAACTGGCTATTCGGGCTATTGTGACTAAATTTCGCACCAAATTTACATTCTTGGAAATTAAACCACCAACACGCTTACGTAGAGTGCGAACTGAAGAAAATATCGCAGCTGTATCGGCCAGTGTTGATGATGACCATCAATTATCGATTCGTCGCCGTTCGCAGCAATTGAGCCTCTGTTACTCAAAAACGTGGAAATGCCAAAATTGGACTAAGCGGATGGACCATTTGAGGCGTCAAGGTCAACATTTGCATGAAATAATCTTCAAACATTAAATTATATGGACCGTACTATCGATTCAAATAATGATTTCATGCATTTTTCTGAATTTTATGTGTTTTTTTTTTTGAAAAACTTTCCTATAGCTTTTAAAAGATCACCCTTTAGATAGGCCTGTTCCATTGGACTTATTAGCTTAATATTTGTATGGAATTTATCTGTGATGGATACAAATGTTGCCAACTTATCACGGTTTAGAAAATAAAGGTTACGCAAAGAAGTGTGCAACTTTTTCCTCTCTCTGCGCTTGTTTGTCTATGAGAACGTTGCTAACAATATGAAAAAATTGGGATTATAAACGAAATTCGTTATTTTTTGTTAGTTTATAATTTTATTTATTTAGTTTTCGTGATATTTGACGTGTTTTAGTATTACACAATTTAACTTTCTAATTGTAAGATACATTCCATATGTTTAATACTCGTATCATATTTATTTTGTGGCAGGTCCTGCACATCTTTTAGAAGAGATTTTTACCTTACATCATCACGAAGTCGAGCTTCTTTAAAGATAATTACGTCGAGGGAAATATTTTATAGGTTAATGGTCCCTGCCTTCTGGTCAACTAGGGCATTTGTTATTGAATTACATTTCATTTATTTCAACATTACAATACAAAAGCCAATTGTTTATATTGCGCACTAAATACAACAATTCAAAAATACCAAAAATTAAAACTATTTTAAAACTAATATTATAAAAGTACAAAAAAAAACTTAAAAAGTAAATAAATATGTATAGAAAAAAGTAATGAATGGCTCCCCAGCCAACACCAAAGATGTTGTTCTACAGATTAAAAAATAATGGTAAACGCCCATATCAACAATGCATACAAACAAACATTATTTATATGAGTCATTCCATGTCAAGCGGTACGATTTTTGACATCTATAGCTGCGATTGTTTTGCAAGTTTGTGTATGTTTCTTCTCATAAAATTATTGCATACGTATTTTTGGAAAAAATTATAATTTTTTCATTAATTCATAAACACAAGGTATGTTTCGTGGATTTTTCATTGTTTTTATATCTTGTGTTTATGAACTAATGAAAATATTATAATTTTCATAATTTTTCACTGTAATTCTGGTTGATTTTGTAAAAAAATCGAAAAAATTCGTAAAAACATAAAAGCCATCATTTCACCACTTTCAAACTCACACAGTTGCTCAAAAATAGACCTATGAAAGTAAAGTAAGTCTGAGAGATGTAATATACTCCACTTGGAGAATGATTTTAGAAATAACCCTCGGGCATCTTCTCAAGTTTGAATGATCTAGTATCAACAAATAGTGTTGGCCCCGATGGGGTGCTAGTGGTTTGGCTATTCCTCTGACGTTATTATTTAATATTTCGTTAAGATTTGGATATTTCCCTTCGGCCTGGAAGCGATCATTCATTGATCCCCTCCATTAATCTGGCAGTGTAATCGACGTTTCGAACAATAAAGAGATAGCTAAATTAAGTGCTATCCCGAAGCTTTTTAAGAAATTGGTTACTAAGGTTGTATCTCACATGTATCTATTTGAGTCCCAGCCAACATGGATTTCGTAAGGGCTTATCGACCATAACAAATTTGTCTCAGTTTACCTTTCACGTTATTGATGAGTTTTTTTCTGGGTAATCAGACTGACGTCTACATCTACATGGACTTTAGTAAGACGTTTGATATAGTCAACCACGGAATTTTGTTATATAAATTATTTTTTATTATTTTTGCGGATGATGTGAAAATATTTTTTTATGGCCAAAATATTTTATAAATGGTCAGAATATGCTCATTACTTGCAGGACGATTTGGATAATTTTGGAAATTGGTGTGACATTAATTGAATGGTACTTAATGTGCGGAAATGCAAGCACGTACGTTTCTTTAGATCGAATCCAAAACTTGTCAGATATAATCTTATTGGGGCTGAATTAGAGACTGTTCTTTTGTAGATCTTGGTTTTCTGATGGATTCGAAACTTGATTTCAATCATTCTACAACCATAGTTAACAAGGTGTATGGTGTTCTTGGCTTCACTAAACATTGGGCTAAAGAATTCTCTGATCCCTATATGATGAAACAGTTATTTACTTCGCTCGTTAGGTCTATTTTGTAGTATGGGATCATCATTATGACATCTATATTGAAAGAGTTGAGTCAGTTCAGAAGCAAAGATGCCCAACTGACTGATTTTTTTCACTCGTAGTAATAGGCGTTTTTCAAATTCTGTTGGTCATCTTAAAATAATGCTACTGCAGAAAAAAATAAAAAGGAAATCAATTTTACATTATAACAACCACTTTATTTCCAAAAAAGGATGAAATATGAGTACATGTAAAATATGAATGAGAGAATATGCATTTTATAGTAAATCGTTGTTCATAATGAAATGTTTAGTCTGTAATGTTTAGTTTGTAAACATTTCTTTTTTATATTTTCCTTAATTTTATACGGCTTACTACTTATTGGAATCGTAAGGATTAATTTCAATATACAATTCATTGGTTGTATACGGTTGAGGGTGTCAGAGCAAAAGTTTGCCTATAGGTTTTGCCTACAGACTAATTATAAGTGACTTTTGCACCGATACCCATTATATATGAATATATGTTTTTTATGTTTAAATAACGTCTTAATTATACAATACGCCAATTTTACTGCTCCTCTTCCTGTTCTTCTTCCCCTCCCATTGGTTCATCTTCTTCCTCGCCTGCTTCTTCAACTTCGGCTTCAGCGCCCTCTTCTTCGACAACTTCATCATCATTGCCCTCCTCAACGACTTCCTCTTGTTCTCCACCATCTTCAGTTTTTTCAGGTTTTGCATCTTTTTCGTCTTCCTTTTTGTCATACTTTTCCGACAGCAGGACATCGAATTTAGTCTCTCGTAACGGCGTGTCATATTTTTCATGATAGGTCTGCAATCGCCTTAAGGACATGCGCAATAGGACTATATCCCTCTCCGTTAACGAATCGATATCCGCGTTTTTAGTTTCATATCTAAATACGAGCCTATTGGCGGAACGCATACCATCTCTTTCTTTTTTGGACATGTCCTTCAACCTACCAGCTGAAATGTCTGGCTGTGCGGGGCCTGGTTGTGGCTTTGTTGCGGTAGGCTTCGCTTTTGTCGGTGCAGGCTTCTTAGGTTTTGCAGCACCTGGCTTGGGCTTTGTACCAACTGGTACCAATTGTTTTGACTTGTCCGCAACTGTGGGTTTTTTAACCGCATTTTTCATGTTGACTTTTTTTGTTTTTTCATATTCGTCGACAATAGCCTTATTTGTCATGAAGGATTTCTTATCCCTGGGTAATATTTGAGCTTGATTGAGCTTCTTGAATTTTTGTACAATACCCAATGCAGATTTGTAACGTTGAAACTTTTGGTTGTTGTCGACCTTATTGCCCGCCTTTTTTTGTAGACGCGCATTACGTTCATAGTCGTCCATAATTTGTGTATGAAATTGGAGATTTTTCAAATCCCGAGGAGTACTGATACCACTGGTTATTTTAAATTCAATCTTCTTTCGAATGGACGCGGATTTCAAGTAACTTTCATGATCAACAGAGGCAACTGGTCTTGCTGCACGTGGTGGCACCTGCGAGGAAAATCATACGGAAGTTTTGTTCAGATTAAGTACATGATACAGGACAGACGTAAAAGAGCTATAGTTGCTTGCATACATACTACGACTAACTCCCATTTTCACAATGTCTGGTTAACCTCCAGTTAGAGCTAAACGACAGATATAACGATCAGCTTGTTTGGAATCTGACATGGTTATCTCTAACCAAAGATTGTGAAAATGGGATTAAATTTACAAAACTGATTATTTTTCATAATTTCAAACTTTCGAGGATTTGAATGTCTAATGGAAATGAGAGCATTTGTACTAATTTCAAAATTTGTTTGCATCGAAGTATGATCCTGTAATAAGTTATTCCAGCCAGTATGTAGATTACTATACCAGTGATTTTTTAGGTTACATTTATACAATTCCTTGAGAAGATCGAAGAGTAGACAATGACTAAAACATACCGAAATCGGGGTAAATTGATATCAAAAAGTACAACGACACAAAATTTGATGAAAAAATTTACGTTGCTATTTGTAAATATTCCTGGCAATACCGAGTATGTTTTAGGAGCCATATACGATCTGCTACAAATGGACAGGAAGAAGATACATTTTTGAACTTTTCAGGTGATTTCTTTACAAATGTCCTTTGCTCAAAAATAAAATGTATTTTCAAACCGGAATTATTCATTCCTGTATGAGACTTCGTATGAAGATTAAATAACCAAATATGTAAATTCAAAATATTTGAAATGCATAAATATGACAAGTTATTTTATATCGTGAAAAACTATACGACTGATGCTGACTGCAGCAAAAACTCTATAAAATATCTAAAATGTTCCCGTTTTCTGAATAACTTACCTCCAATGTTTGTTGTTGTAAGTTACGAGTATCAGTTAACTAGCAGATCCTTCATCCTTCTCAAGCAACAAAAAACGTTTAAAAAGGTGGACCATGAAGCAAAAAAAAATGGAAACCTAATTGAAGTCATTTCCGCAATAGTTTGTTCAAATGTTATGCAATATTTGATGCATATGAGCTCATCAGATCTTCTCGGGATCAAGAGTGAGTGAGCTGCGAGTACCAGTCAACTAGCAGATTCTTGATTCTTCTCAAACAATAAAAAACTTCAAAAATTGTTTCTATTAAGCAAAATAATTGGAAACCAAAGTATTTCCGCTGGCTTGCTCAAACGTTATACATATTTGTTGTGTATGAACTCATCATATCCTCTTTGGATAAAGAGTGAACTGCGATTGCCAGGTAATTAACAAATCGTTGATTCATCACTCAAAGATGATGAAACTTATAAAGGCGCATAACTTTATCGTATCGTCTACCATCAGAAAGCTCATTTAATACTTAGGATCTTTGGAGAAGCTGCAATCTATGATGTAAATTCCAAGAGAGAAAAATTAATCCACACTTAACGGCACATATGCGTTCCATTGAGCTATAACCATAAGTTGCACCGTTTTGGGATGTTATCGGGTGTTCGTGTGCGCTTTATTCAAACTATTTCGCTTGTACATTTAGTTATGAATTAGTACTTAACTTTCTTAAATTCAGTTTAAAATCATGAAAAAATCTAAATATGATGCTCATATATTGTTATGGTACAGTTCTGTTCGGAAAACTAAACTTTTCTTACAGGAAAATACGATCTACTACCAATTATTTTGTTTTCATAAGAGAGAAACCAATAAATAAAAGTTATTTAATTACCGTGCTTTCGTTTATCACGCCGCCAACTCTCCCCTTGAGAACAATTCGATTTCCTCCACTGTTCCATCCCGATTGTGAGGGCATATCGTTTATATCTCTTCTCGAACGACCCAAGCCGTT
Organism: Polietes domitor; assembly: GCA_947397865.1. Lineage (NCBI taxonomy): Eukaryota > Metazoa > Arthropoda > Insecta > Diptera > Muscidae > Polietes > Polietes domitor. The sequence goes on from OX377618.1 coordinate 65,392,426, forward strand.
GCCCTTCATAGGGTAGGACATGCCACCAACAGTTCTTCCGCCGCCCCAAAATGAGGGCATTTGCCGATTGTTTGGACCGTTGGAATTACCACCCCAATTCGTGTTTGGAAACGATTCTTGGTTTCCAGGAAAATTGTTGTCGCCCCAATTTTGGTTGCCATTGAAATTGTCGAAATTATTGAAATTATCGAAATTGTCGAAATTATTACCAAAATTGTTAGAGTTCATGTTCATGCCTTGATCTTGGCCAAAATAGTCAGAATTGTTGTTCATGCCTTGAGCTTGACCAAAATAATTAGAGTTATTTGAGTTCATGCCTTGAGCTTGACCGTAATAATCAGAGTTGTCGTTATTGAAGCCTTGATTATTCCCGCCTTGCATGTTTCTTACAAACTCTAAAGTTCTTTCTTTTGCCAATTGTGGATTAAAACCTTCGTTTATAAAACGCTCATACACAATGCGACATGCTTGATTATAATCAAGATTGCTAGTGTCCATTGATGATGGACCTGAACCACGATTACTATTATTATTATTGTTGTAGTAATTATTACCGCGGCTGTCGTCAAAATTGGATGATGAAGATTGCATTCTATTGTTATTATTGAACATTCGGCTATTCGATTGGGTATTATTATTGGTCCACATCGGTGGCGCTGGTGGAGGCGATTTGTTTCGCCTCGAATCGTCTCTAGCCTGAAAGGGACCCGAACCCGAATCGTCCGACAGTACTTTTAGCTGTACGGTGTAACCATTAAAGTTATAACCATGTCTAGCCCGTACAAGATTTTGAGAATTTCTGAAGAGGAATATGTTATGTTGTTTTATCAATCATCGCATTTTTTATCAATCACGGCATTTTCTTTTTGTCTATTTACACCTTACCTGACAGAATCATATTCAACGCACGCCAATGTGTTGTTGCCTTGATTTTTCACATCCACATATAGCAATCTTCCAAAGGGACTGCAGAAATCATCAATGTTTCTGATGGTTGTTCCCGGAGGCAAATTTCCAATTAAAACGCGACTCATTTTGTTGTATACTTTAGTATTATTTAAGTAATAATATAATTCTCGGACCGACTGAATGCACCAACAAAAACGAAGGCCTTTCTTTTCTCTACACGAACGAAAACGGAATGACGCCGAAGAAGTCTGTATGTAAACAAAGCCAGTGACAGTAGAGTTGCCACATCTGTCAACCGGCACCTTTATCCTATTCTGAACAGTAACAATCAAGGTGTACTTATACCAGGTGACTGATTTTTTTCATTCGATTGTAACAGAAACTGTCAAATCCCTGTTGACAAAACGCAGTGTTGTATTTTACAAAAGTTCACCAAAGGGGCGTTCACACATGAAGATTTATTGTACAACTTGAAAGTAGAAAAAGTAAGTTTAAGCATTTCCTGATGAAATTAATTTATTTACACAGGTTCTTATGGAACCGTTCATACCGACATGTCAAACGCAAAACGCTACAGTGCAGACATAAATAAAATGGAATTTGATAGTATGATATACCCTGAATCTATAAAAATGCTGAAAAATGTTTTAAACAAAATCGTTGTAGCCAAGGCGTATATTTATATAGGTGATATCACCAGAACAACAACAAAAACAAAACAACAACCACAGGCATTTTGTTTGTTGGAAAGATAATCGATACTGTCAAAGCCAAAAAAAAAATAGAATGAACAAGAAGAACTTTCGGACTCATTTTAAAAATCGAGCGAGTTACGTTAGATTAAAATGTGAAAAATAAAATTTAAGAGCGAGCTGTCGTCGGTTTTGGCAGAAATCATTCAAAATAACATAAAAATTTCAAAATTAAGAACGCCGGGAACAAAGAAGAATACGATAATTTTTCCCTTATTTTTCAATAATTTTTTTTGCAATTAGTTAAAAAAATAAAATAAGTAAAATGGTGACAAAATTCGAGTAAAATACGACACAGTTTCTTAGTATTTTAATGTTGTTTGTCGTTGCTTTGTGCTGTTTTCTTTAGTTGATTCACAATTAAACAAAAAACACGAAAAATATTCATTTTGAAACACCCATTCTTCACCTAAGAGTGGGAAAATGAGTGTCGCTCTTATATTTACATTTTAATCTAACGTAACTGTCAGAAATCAAAGAGTCGGATGGTACTTCTTTATAGGTCTATTTTTTTTTTTTTGGTCAAAGCCAGCTGATTTAAAAATGTGAAAAAGTCAATTTGAGATAAACAAATTATTATTTGTTTTGATGTGTGTACGCAATAAGATTGTTTTCTTTGGTGTTCGTATAGGATTATAAGTCAAATAACAATTTAGCCCCCGATGTGTATCATCGATTCTCAAGCAAAATATCCCAATCTGAGAATAGTTTGGGATCAAAAACTCATTTTCGAGAAAATGGTTAATAGCCACTTTTGAGTATAAGCTCTCGATATAAGCTGCAAGCCCACATTCATTACTATAACGGTACAAACTGTAATAATATAGTTTCAAAATGGATAATAAATCAATACACCTGATCTTCGGAAAATCATAATAAATATGTAAAATAAAGGTAACAACGTTTTCGAAATTGCTAGAATCTTTGGCAGATCTAAAACGATTGTTCAAAATGAATTTAAATATCAAACCAAGCACAAAACACGTGAAGCCATTAAAAGAAATCCTAGAACAAGAAAGGCGACACATGGAGAAGATACATTAATTACTACGTATGCCAAGAAGTTTCCTTGGAAATACGAAATCATATGCTTGAGGAACATGACATAGCCAATAGCATGAAAACTATCCGCCGCAGACTAAATGAACATAACTTAAATAGGTATGCAGCACAACACAAACCCCTAGTATCAAGAAAGAATATTTTTTTGAAGCGATGAATCAAAATGCAATCGACTTGGGTAAGTAAGACTTCAAACCTCGCTATACTTTAAAAACTGTTAAAACATTTACATGACCTGAAGTAGGACCAATTACTAAGATTAACACAAAGATGGATCAGCATTTATACAAGCATATTTTGGATCATTAGATGATACCTTTTGCTGATGAAAATTTGTAGAATGGATATTTTTGCATGACAAAAGAACACCTCATGGTTGGTAAAAAAAATATTTGGAGGACCATTCAGTGGATGTATTGCCATGGCCAGCACAAAGTCCAGACAACAAAAACTGACTGATCTCTGGGACGCGGTCCCCGCTGCATGGTATTCAATATCGCCAGCAAGATGCGAGTCACTGGTTGAAAGTATACCAAGAATATTTTGACAAAAAAATACAAGTCTGCTTATATAGGCAAGATGTTTTAATTGCTATTTATTGCCGAATAAAGTTACTTTTTTGTTCAAAATTAAAAACTGCTAAATACGCGAAGTGGTCCGGCTGCACCACGAGGGGAGTGCTTATTGCATGGAACAATTCATTCCCAGTGTTTATTGAAGTTTTTCACTGTTTGTGATTGATATTATTTGGTAATGCAGTCGAATCCGGACAATTGGAAGCTCAAGGTACTAGACGTTTATTCCCACTAATTGTTCTGATAAATTAAATAAATAAATTGTAACCCAGTTTTCCATTTATTCAGAAAAAGTTGTCTGTTGTCCCACTTAAAGAGGTAAAACTAGCGACGTTTTGTGAGATGCCTGAAGATGTAGCAATCTGCAAAACCTTCCTCCTTTAATAGCGTTTCCCCCCGTTGCAACATTTTTACTTTGACAAACGATCTTCCACTTCTGGGAACTGCGATAACAAAAACCTAAATAAAGAGTTAAAATTTCACTCAAAATATTTTTTTAATTGTCGCCAACAGCAATATCAATGTGTGTATGAAAACAAATTTAAAAAAAATATTATTTTAAAAATATTGGACCTGGATAATTAATTATCCAGTGTAAGTCAAAATTATGGCTATCGAGGCTAAGTCCTAAAAAGTTAATACAATATATTTTTTGAAAATTTGTTTTGATACAAATACTTATATTGTAGTTGGCAACAATGTGAACAAATATGTTTATTTTTATTAACCGATTACCGCCATCTGTACCCTACGAGAACACCTGTTATGTGCGAAACATTTGAACAAGTTTTTTCTGTGCGTTAATGGGTTAAAAAATATTTTTTATTAACGTTTTTGTTATCGCAGCTTTAATAAATTAACCCTATTGTGGATCTTGGAATGTAGAAGGTCTTTTGAAGTTATATCTTCCCTTTTGTTTTGAATTGTTGAACAATTTTCAACTTATCGCTTCGTTATTTCGCTTTCATTTTGACTTGCGCTTGCAAACATGCTTTTAGCTAAAATTTCAATAATCAGAAACGGCCACAATGACAAAGAATATATCTCTTCTAGTATGAAATCTCACTAACAAAGGTACAGCAATTGAAAAAATATCACTTATGGAGATCCACATAGAAAGCGAAATGCCACTCTTAGTGGCAAACGAATAGAATATCCTACTTATAGAGGTGTTGAAATTCCTGCTTAGACGATTTTTGTGTGAAGCGTGCAGGGACCATCTAAAATGTACCACTTAACCCGTTTCGACTGTATATTATATATTTGAAGAAGAGTTCTCAAACCAGTATCTTTACTAATAGCCTTTTCAGGCTGCATGCGAAATCGAGCTTAGCTTAATTGTAAGTGTCAAGATGTATGAGGACTGACAGTTGACCACGGAAAAATCAGTGGTTTGAAACCGAGGTCGAAGTCAGAATCACTATGAATAAAAAGAAAGTCAATATTACATTAGAACAACCACTTTATTTTCAAAAAAGAATGAAATACGAGTACATGTAAAATATGAATGAGAGAATGTTTTTTATAGTAAAACGTTGTTCATAATAAAATGTTTAGTCTGCTGTTTAGTACGAATAACAAATGTTAATTTGCAAACATTTCTTTTTATATTTTCCTATTTTTATAAGGTATACTACTTATTGGAATAGTAAGGATTAATTTTAGTATACAATTCATTGGTTGTATACACCATGATTACTATAGATGCACGTCCTTACGTGTATGCATATGAGGGCGTCAGAGCAAAAGTAAGTTATAATGTAATGCTAGCAAAAAAGATTTTGCCTATAGACTAATTATAAGTGACTTTTGCGCCGATATCCATTATATATGAATATATGTTTTTGTTTTTCATGTTTAAATAACGTCTTAATTATACAATACGTCATTTTTACTGCTCCTCTTCCTGTTCTTCTTCCTCTCCCATTGGTTCATCTTCTTCTGCTTCTTCCTCGCCTGCTTCTTCAACTTCGGCTTCATCGCCCGCTTCTTCGTCGCCTTCGGCAACTTCATCACCATTGCCCTCCTCAACGACTTCCTCCTGTTCGCCACCATCTTCAGTTTTTACATCTTTTTCGCCTTCTTTTTTGTCGTACTTTTCCGTCAACAGGACATCGAATTTAGTCTCTCGTAACGGCATTTCAAACTTTTCATGAAAGGTCTGCAATCGCTTTAACAGCATGCGCAGACGGACTATATCTTTGTCCGTTAACGAATCGATATCCGCGTTTTTAGTTTCATATCTCTGTACGATCCTATTGGCGGAACGCAAACTATCTCTTTCTTTTTTGGACATGTCCTTCCACCTACCAACTGAATTGTCTGGCTCTGCGGGGCCTGGTTGTGGCTTTGTTGTGGTAGGTTTCGCTTTCGTCGGTGCAGTCTTCTTAGGTTTTGCAGCCCCTGGCTTGGGCTTTGTACCAACTGGTACCAATTGTTTTGACTTGTCCGCAACTGTGGGTTTTTTAATAGCATTTTTCATGTTGATTATATCTCTAACTACCAAACTTGAGTGCAAGGCGAGCAGTTTTGCTTCATTCATCTCAATACCGACCGATACTAAGCTACGCATTTTCCTTTTGACAGCTCCAGATGGTCTGAAGTCATAAGGGTAATTCTTTTTCGATTCTTTTATAAGCTGTTGCTTCTTTCGCTCATAAGCTGCTACTGCCGCTCCTCCGGACGTATAATTCTTTCCAACTGGAACTGCTGGCCGAACTACGGGACCCTTCACCATTCTTGCAGCTGACGAAATGGCCTTTTCGTATTCGTCGACAATAGCCTTACTACTAATGAAGGATTTCTTATCCTCGGGTGATATTTGAGCTTGATTGAGCTTCTTGAATTTTTGTACAATGCCCAATGCAGATTTGTAACGTTGCAACTTTTGGTGTTCATCTTCTGCATTCTTTCTGCCCGCCTTCTTTTGTAGACGCGCATTACGTTCATAGTCGTCCATAATTTGTGTATGAAATTGGAGATTTTTCAAATCCCGAGGAGTGCTGATGCCGCTGGTTATTTTGAATTCAATCTTCTTTCGAATGGACGCGGATTTCAAGTAGCTTTCATGATCAACAGAGGCGACTGGTCTTGCTCCACGTGGTGGTACCTGCGAGGAAAGTCATACGAGTTTTGTTGGTTTGTTCAGATTTAAGTACATGATACAGGACAGACATAAAAGAGTTACATTTGCTTATACATACTACAACTGACTCCCATTTTCACCATGTCTGGTTAACCTCCAGTTACAGCTAACCGGCAGATATTACTATCAGTTTGTTTCAAATCTGATATGGTTATCTCTAACCAGTGATTGTGAAAATGGGGGTAAATTTACAAAATTGATTATTTTTCATAATTTCAAACTTTCGAGGATTTGAATGTCTAATGGAAATGTTTTAACAACGAGAGCTTTTGTACTAATTTCAAAATTTGTTTACAGCGAAGTATGAACCTGTAATAATAGTTATACCAGCCAGTATGTAGATTAGTTTACCTGCGATTTTTAGGTTACATTCTATACAATTCCTTGAGAAGATCGAAAAGTAGGCAACGACTAAAATATACTGAAATCGGTGTAAGTTGATAACTAACATCTTCTAGAAAAAGTACAACGATACAAAAGTTGATAATTCCAATCAATCACCTGTACAAATAACAATGTAATTATCTAAGAAATTTACATTTCTATTCGTAAATGTTCCTGGCAATCTCGAGTTTGTTCATAATTTTCGTTGTAGGAGCCATATGGGTAGGGCATCTTCCAAAAAAAGGTCTACCAAAAAAAATGTAATCAGACCACACTTATATATTTTAACTTTATTTTTTCCTTATTTCGACAACTTTTTTTATTATGAAACTTGAAGTTAACTTGTTCTCTTTTATTTTTATTAAAAGTTGAAGTGTTATAACGAAAATTACTACTTTTTTACTAAGCGTGGAAATATTTGTAGCGTCCGTATTTCTGAAGTAGCTAATTTTTTAATAACTCTCATTTTTTATAAATCTACGAACAACCTTCTGACTTTCATTTACATGTATATATGGAAAAACAAAGTTCTCAAAAAATCGCTGAACTTTGCATATTTCTGTAAGATCTTCAAATGTACTTCTGTCTTTTGTAGCGTCCGTTTCAATGTAAAATTGTTTATAATTTTGTACTAAATCCTGACGATATATTTTTAAAATGTAGTACTCTGGGCATCTCCACTGGGAGATGCCCATATACGATCTGCTACAAATGGACAGTAAGAATTTATATTTTTGAACTTTTCAAATGATTTTTCAGAAATGTTCTTTACTCAAAAAATAAAATGTATTTTCAAACGGGAATCATTCATTCCTGTCCATACGAAGTCTCATTCAGGATTAAAGAATCAAGTATGTACTATGTAAAATATTTGAAATAAAATGTATTTTCAAACGAGAATCATTCATTCCTGTCCATACGAAGTCTCATTCAGGATTAAAGAATCAAACATGTAATATGTAAAATATTTGAAATGTCATAAATATGCCAAGTTATGAAAAACTGACTGTAGCAAATACTCTGAAAAATAACTAAAATGTTCAGACAACTTTATCCCGATTTCTGAATAACTTACATTCGATGTTTGTTGATCTTGAGGTCATCATATCTTCGCTGGACATAGACCAAGAGTAATATAGCTACGTGTACCAGTCAACTAGCAGATCTTTCATACTTCTCAAACGACAACAAACGTTTAAAAAGGTGGACCATGCATGAAGCAAAATAATTGGAAACTCAATTCAAGTCATTTTCGCAATAGTTCGTTCAAACGTTATGAAATATTTGTTGCGTATGAGCTCATCAGATCTTTTCTTAAAGAGTGAGCTGCGAGTTTCAGTCAACTAGCAGATCCTTTGATCCTTCTCAAACAATCGAAAACGTTAAAAAGTGGTCAATTAAGCAAAATAATTGGAAACCTTAAGTCAAGTATTTTCGCAAGCTTGCTCAAACGTTATACAATGTTTGTTGCGTATGAGTTGGTCAAGAGTGAACTGTATTACCAGCAGATTGTTGATTCTTCCCTCAAACAACATGGAACATATAAAGGAGCATAACTTTATCGAACCTTTAATATTTCCCTGATTTCGGCATAAATTGTCTACCGTTAGAAAGCCGATTTAAATACTTAAGACTCTTTAGAAAAGTCTGCAAGCTATGATGTAAAAGGCCATGTGAGAAAAAATAATCCACACTTAACGGCACATAGATTCCATAATTATATTTGCGTTCCATTGAGCCTTATAACCACACATAAACTAATTAGTTCACCTTTTGAAAAGTGCGGGATGTGCGTTTTATGCAACCTATATCAATTAGTACTTGACTTTCTTAAATTCAGTTTAAAATCATGAAAAATTCTAAATTTAATGTTAATATATTGTTGTGGTACAGTTCTGTTCGGAAAACTAAACTTTTCCTACAGGAAAGTACGATTTACTACCAATTATTTTGTTTTCATTAGAGAGAATCCAATTAATAAAAAGTTATTTAATTACCGTGTTTTCGTTTATCACGCCGCCGACTCTCCCCTTGGGAACAATTCGGTTTCCTCCACTGTTCCATCCCGATTGTGCGGGCATACCGTTTCTATTTCCTCTCGAACGACCCAAGCCGTCGCCCTGTGTAGGGTAGGATATGAGATTAACACCTCTTCCGCCGCCCCAAGATGAGGGCATTTGCTGATTGTTAGGACCGTTGGAATTACCACCCCAATTCGAGTTTGGAAACGATTCTTGGTTTCCAGGAAAATTGTTGCCGCCCCAATTTTGGTTGCCATTGAAATTATCGAAATTGTTACCAAAATTGTTAGAGTTCATGTTCATGCCTTGATCTTGGCCAAAATAGTCAGAATTGTTGTTCATGCCTTGAGCTTGACCAAAATAATTAGAGTTATTTGAGTTCATGCCTTGAGCTTGGCCGTAATAATCAGAGTTGTTGTTATTGAAGCCTTGATTATTCCCGCCTTGCATGTTTCTTACAAACTCTAAAGTTCTTTCTTTTGCCAATTGTGGATTAAAACCTTCGTTTATAAAACGCTCATACACAATGCGACATGCTTGATTATAATCAAGATTGCTAGTGTCCATTGATGATGGACCTGAACCACGATTACTATTATTATTATTGTTGTAGTAATTATTACCGCGGCTGTCGTCAAAATTGGATGATGAAGATTGCATCCTATTATTATTGTTATTATTGAACATTCGGCTATTCGATTGGGTATTATTTTTGGTCCACATCGGTGGAGGCGATTTTTTTCGCCTCGAATCGTCTCTAACCTGAAAGGGACCCGAACCCGAATCGTCCGACATTACTTTCAGCTGTACGGTGTAACCATTAAAGTTATAACCATGTCTAGCCCGTACAAGATTTTGAGAATTTCTGAAGAGGAATATGTTATGTTGTTTTATCAATCATCGCATTTTTTTATCAATCACGGCATTTTTTCTTTTTGTCTATTTACACCTTACCTGACTGAATCATATTCAACGCACGCCAATGTGTTGTTGCCCTGATTTTTCACATCCACATATAGCAATCTTCCAAAGGGACTGCAAAAATCATCAATGTTTCTGATGGTTGTTCCCGGAGGTAAATTTCCAATTAAAACGCGACTCATTTTGTTGTATACTTTAGTATTATTTAAGTAATAATAAATTTCTCGGACCGACTGAATGCACCAACAAAAACGAAGGCCTTTCTTTTCTCTACACGAACGAAAACGGAATGACGCCGAAGAAGTCTGTATGTAAAACAAAGCCAGTGACAGTAGAGTTGCCAAATCTTTCAACCGGCTTAAAACCAAAATGGCGAAAGCCGCCATTTGTGATAAAATCACTAATTAGTGGATACGTACAACTCAAGTAATAGTAGCAGTGTTAGACACGAAGATTTTTTGTATACAGACTAGTACTGTATTGAAGCGGAATTTCGCTACCACATAATAGCCTTTTCAGAATTCTTGTCGTAGACTCGTATAATTCATGAATTTCATTTACAAGTTTTCATACACAATTTTTTGGCGTCCGTCAGCGTCCGGCGTAATAGGGTGTTTAAACTCACAAAATATTTGGGCAAAAACGATTAGTGCAAGATATAGGAAAATTCGTCGTACATTCTCCGGAGTTGTCCTACAAATGCAAAACTTTGTGCAAAGCGGCGTTTTTCGCAAATATTTTGTGCGTTTAAAATGGTCTTAAAGAGATGTTTAGACCAAATATCTGCACAAAAGGCTGTTGGGAAAATATTTTGATTGTGGGTGCGCTTTTTTGTTATTGTGAAAAATTTTGAATAAAAATCAGAAATTTTTGATTTTTGCCGAATTTGTAAATTTTTTTGTATTTGTAGCCGACGTTTGCCAGTTCAACAAGAATTTCAACGTTAGCTGATGTACATATATGAGTGAAGCGGAAACATTACAAATTATTTGTTTCTTACGAATTTAAAGAAATTACTGAAATTTCCTGTGTATGTGCGAGTTAGAATACTCGAAAAGAGAAAAAGTATAATAAAACAACACAAATTAAAGAAAAAATAAATGAATTAACGAATTTATTTTAATTTATGAAAATGCAAATCATTACCACTCAGGGAAATGGAAAAAAGGAAAAACAGTAAAAAATATTTAATATTTTAAAACGCAGTGGTTCTACATTCCTTACATTCTTTTATTTTAGGTTTATTTTGTTGGTTCCGCACCTTTTTTAGATTTGTCGCCACTATAACTGCTACCGCTCGCGCAGTAAAGGCACATGTTGTTACTTCAAAATCTCAGCGAAAATGATTTTGTACAAATCAATTGCGTGTGAGTGGTTGTAAATCAGATGTGTGTGGTGAATAATCGGTTTTGTGAAAACAGACGTTTCTACAAATGTTTGGTACGTCTAAACCCCCTATAAATGACTTGTTGATGTGTCCACGCATACACATGGAAATTCTATAAATTCGTACAAAAAAAATTAATAAAAATCAGATTTTTTTGATTTTTGCTGAACTTGTACAATTTTTTTTCAAAATTTGTTTTCACACACACATTGATATTGCTTTTGGCGACAATTTTAAAAAAGAATTTTTATTTGCAGTGAAAATTTAACATTTTATTTAGATTTTTGTTATCTCAGCTTAGTTACCCAGTCTTAAAGAAACACAGCCTTATTACCTTGTATGTTTTGGCTGTATTTATTAAAAGCACTTTGTTCCCTTAAACAATTTGCATTTATCAGTATTTAAAAATATAGTAGTAAATGTACAAATTGATAGAACATAAGTAATCAAATACCATGTTTCATTTATATAATTTGGAATGTTTTTTAACTACATTTAATAATATGAAAGACCTAATTTTTTTTATTGATTTTTTATTTCCCACCCAAATAAAAACGATGATGACTTATTGTTTTAGCTTTTTGTTCTTCCATCTGGAAAAAATGTTTATTTTAAAAATTATATTCATATGATATTAGGACGGTTTTTTCTTTGATGCTTCTGTTGTTTTTGGTGGGGTTGCAGTTGTCGTTGCTACTGGTGTGTTGATTGGTCATCGACGTACAAATAATGGTGCTGTTGTTGTAGCTGCTGTTTGCTGCGATGAGTTAACAGCAACAATATGGGTTTGTGGTTTCTGTTGTATATCGTCGCCAAACAACAGTACTTTGTTGATCTATATTGCTGTTGTTGGTGTGGTGGTGGTGGTTACTGCCGTGGATGTATGTTGTTGAGGCACAGACACAGGATTAAATTAATAATGACGAAAGAGACTTTTGAAATCACACAAAACCACACTTACCTTGTTATAATTGTACGTTTGGTGGCTTTGGTACCAATGGATAACAGAGGCCCGCTGCTGTTTTTATTACTAAATACAAAAGATGTCCCAGCACCACCGGGCGGAGAACCAAATGTTGTTATGCGTAGTGCATAAATACCACTGCTGCCGAAACCATTTTATCACTTGTCGAGACTGCATAATGTTGCTCCAACATTTCCTAAATGAATTTCATTGACATTTATTGAATGAGAACATCACTATATTCCAGACTTTCGAAATGCAACTAAAATTGATATTAATAAATTAAAAGATTAATCAATCTTCATTTTGCGAGTGCAAAATAAATAAATTTCAATTTCACCATACTTACTTCTTCGTCTGTTGTTTCTTCTGTTCTGTTGCTGTTGCTTTTGGTTTTCTTATAACTCTAATCGTCGAAATTCACTTTGACAAATTTATAGAAACCTTTGCTCATATACGTATTTTTGCAACAATGTGCTACAAAATTCATGAACTTGGCAACTTACATATTCATACTTATACCATTATCCAACTAACTAATTAATTTCAACTAATAAACTTGTGTAAATGCTACAAATTTCTAAATTGGGAAAAATAACATGGTTGAATATTTTAAGGTACATAAGCACTGGGCACCTACCAAGTAAACTTAGTTATTTATACAAAGAAAGCACATGTGTAATTTACACATGTACGAGGGAAATGTAGCATTTACTTGTATGACTTCTGTCAACTCTATATAAAAAAAGATTTACAAAATTGAATTAGATAAACGGAATGAAAATAAACATAACTCTTTCAATTAAGAAGGGTGCACGATTTTGTATTTTATTCAGATTTCAGATTATGCTAAGCGCCGATGCGTTCTTTTCGTACCGTATATACGGGACGAAAGGAACATAGCTAATAAATCTGAATAGGCCATGTGCGAAATTGAAACGCCAGGCCAAGAACGACTGCCGCCAGTGTGTTTCATTGTGGTTTGAATCATAGATATGAATATGCTGAAAACAGCTGTTCGAAGTATTCTGTTCCGTAGAACAACTTTTTTACCAGGAATTTGTAAGTAGTTAATTATTGAATTCTTGAGATAATAAATAATTTATTTTCCAAAAGGTAAGAAGTGTACAATGACCGATCCTAAATTGGATGCTGTGAAAGAAGTTGATATTGAAGAGGGTATATTCAAGTACGTTCTCATCAAGGTGTACGGTAGAGTACAAGATGGTGTGGAGCCAAGTAAACTTATTGTAAGGGGCTATGGCGATTGCGAATGGCATTGTAAGTTGAAATTGTTTCACCGTTCAAAAACTTTTGTAAATTACAATTGCTTTAGCTGATATATATGAACGTGCCAGTACCTCTTGCAAGGGTTTAGGTCTAGATACCGAATGCTTAGGCGGTGGCAGAATTGAGCACAATCCTTCAGCTAAACTTATTAAAGTTTACGGATATTCACAGGTTTGAGCTAAATATATTTTAATTTTAAGTTTTGTGTCAAATTTAAAATGTTTTATTTCAGGGTTATGGCAAAGCGGATCATGCTGAGTCAAAGAAAGTGCTTTTGAAAACATATAATGATTATAACATTGAAATTTCCGATGAGGGTTATTAAATATTGTTCCAAGATTTGAGCAAACAAATAAATTATTTTTGGAGATAAATATAACACCGGATCATCATCTCAATTGGGATCAAAATATCAGCTAGTGTCAAACTCAAGTTGCAACTTCATTTCAGTTTACGGATATACGCGAGAACGACTGTTAGAGCATTGTCCTAGCTAATTTAGTTAGAGAATAATCCTGACCCGGACTTCTGGAATTCCCAGAAAATATTTTATCATTTTTCCGTGAAAATGAAAAGTAGAATAATTAATTATAATTAGCAAATTTTTGTCAGAACTCTGAAAATTGATCCCTAGATATTTTATATTTTACAAGATTAGAACAAATTGGCTGATATTGATTTTTGGATAATGGATCAGATAATAGGCCTATTCGATTGGGCTTACTAATCTCTTAGCGTTGCTGCCAGATTTTTCTTGTTGATCCATTAAAGATAAGCCAATGGGCAACAATGATGCCACCTTATCAAGTCTCTTAATCGTAAGCCCAAAAAACATAAATCTATAGGCTTGTTCGATTGGGCTTATTAGCTTATAATTAAGAAACTTGATATGGAGGCAACGTTTTTATCCATGTGTTTTATTTAAATAAATCGGAGATAAAAATATGGTACCACTTTACTTGGTAACTAAGTGAGTAGTAAGCTACTTTCTTGTTAAGCGAGTAAATTTCATACAAATATTAAGCTAGTAAGCCCAATCGAACAGGCCTTATAAGAAGGTCCGTCCGACTCCTTGATTTGTGACAGTTACGTGCGATTAAAATGTAAATGAAAGAGGGACACTATTTTTCTCTCTCTTAGGTGAAGAATGGGTGTGGCTTATATCTAGTTTACCACAAGAGCTCCAATTTGTCCAAAAATCATACCATACGTACAACATTTTATTCTTATCAAAATATAAAAAAAATCCCAGGGGTGAAAATCTTTAACCCCGGCCGAAGGCCGGCTACACAGAAAAACTTTAGTCTGCGTAGCCGGTTTTGGACATACCCCAGAGGAGAAAATCTTTAACCCCGGCCGAAGGCCGGCTACGCAATAAACGTGTTTCTGTCTGCGTGTTTATACATAAACTACTTTTAGGATGTACAATACAGACTCATGGGTAAACACGCCTACAGAAAACATTCAATTGGCTCGAAATGGGTTATCGGATCGAAAAAAACACATATATCTTTTTAAAGGCATTGCGATAATGATGATACCCATATTGACCCGATGAAAATCCTGGAAGATATCGAAGAATATAACTCTGAAATTTCGGGGCCCCGTAACTCGGAAAATATGCTGCCAATTTTTTATTTTATTTTTTTTTTTCTAAAATATGCTCTCTACCACATAAAAAAATTGTTTTTTATTTGGACCTCTTTTGCTAAAGTAGATGTGTTCCAAAAGCGTTTTAATGGAATATTTTTCTAAAACTTCCAAAATCTTCCTCCTTTCTTTTTGGAGAGCACGTTTGTCCGGTGTGGATAAAAAACCTACAACGAAGGAATAACACTGCACAAAAAAATTTACACATCGGGTATAATCAAGGCGTATTTATAAAGGTGATAGCACGAGCCCAGCTGACTGAAATTTTTTTCATTCAAAAGTAACCGAAACTGTCAAATCCCATATATTTTGCTTTGACAGTATGGCTCACCCTTCAAAAAATTACTTGTATTTTGTTGTTGCCGAATAATATACGCCTTGGGTATAATCGATGTAAATAGTAATAACGGAACGATCGGCTGCCGATGATGTATATGTATAACCGAAAAGATTTTGCACCAGAAAATTTGGAGGTCCTACTTTCCTCCCTTAAAAAAAACACGAGGTATTTCCAGATTATCGTTCATTAAGGTAAACAACTGTCACAGATGTTGCTTTATTTGCAGAACATCGAAAAATTGAGAATTTTTTCGTTTTTGTATGTTCACACCAAGGGTACCCGGGTACCTTTGACGCTTTCAACTTAAACTGGTGTTTTTGCCGTACACATAAGAGCTAAATTAAAAATTTAAGAAAATTAAACTCATGCGAAATTTTATAAATAAATAGAAATATTCATATGTAACTAAATAATCAAATTACGTTTTTTATTTCCTGCCATGTTATAGAAAATGCACACCATTTCCTATAATGTAGATAGATAGGTGGCGACAATGTGGATAAAATATATTTAGTTTTTTATTTCTTTTTATTCCGACTCAAAGAAAAACAGCCCTTATATTACTGCCATATTCATAAAAAATTATCGCAGGTTTAAAGTATACTTTTACAATGAAGATGTTTCTTATAAACCAGTTATTTAATCTACATGGCTGTTTTTCTTTAAGACTGGATAACTAAGCTGCGATAACAAAAATCTAAATAAAATGTTAAAATGTCACTCAAAATAAAAAAAATCGTTTTTAAAATTGTCGCCAAAAGCAATATCAATGTGTCTGTGAAAACAAATTTTGAAAAAATAATTTTGTGTTAAAAATGTTTGACTTAGCCTGGATAATTATCCAGTGTAAGTAAAAATGATGGATATCGAGGCTAAGTCCAATAAAGTCGACACAAAATATTTTTTTTGAAAATTTCTTTTGATACATATATTTATATTGTAGTTGGCGACAATGTGAACAAATAATTTTTTATTTTGAACGAAACATTAAATTGTTATTAAAGTTTTTGTTATCGCAGCTTGTTATCCCGGCTTAAAGAAAAACAGCACTTATATCTGCAAGAAAAATCGCATCGGAGTCGTCACTATCGTAGAACCCAATGAGTGCGTGAAAATATTTAAAAAAGAGATGATTTCGGTGAATTTCTTCATATCACGCAAGATTTGTCTAATAATTCCAATCTTTTTCCTTGAAATGTACGCATGAAGAAAATCTGAAACAGCACGTAGGAGTAAGTAAAGAAATCTAAAAAAGTTGGAATGGAATTCGTACGTCTGAATTACACGCACGTGTACATGCGGCTAATTGACTCTCTAGGCCTGTTCGATTGGGCTTACTAGCTTACAATTAGGAGACTTTAGGCCTGTTCAATTGGACTTGCAAGCTTAATTTTTGTATGGAATTTACTCGCTTAACAAGAAAGTAGCTTACTACTCTCTTAGAGTTGTTGCCAGATTTTCATGTTGATTCCTTTAAGAAAAACCAATGAGTGGAAACGTTGCCACCTTATCAAGTCTCTTAATTGTAAGCTAGTAAGCCCAATCGAAGAGGCATAAAAGGCAACGTTGTTATCCATTGGTTTTTCTTAAATGGATTAACAAGAAAAATCTGGCAACACAACTAAGAGAGTAGCAAGCTACTTTATTGTTAAGCGAGTAAAATCCATACAAAAATTAAGCTAGTAATAGCCTTGTCACACTGCATACGAAATCTAGTTGAAATGACATAAGGTCGATTTTCAAATGTCAAAATTGTATGGGATCTGACATTTGTAAATCGACCTTGAGCTAAAATCGATCGATTTCGCATGCGGTGTGAATTGGCTATTAACTTATTTCAGTTATATTTTGCATGCAGTCTGTTTGGACCGTTTGTGCGTATTCACACGGTTTAAATTCGTACGAATTCGTATCCTTTGAACGGCCGGCCTGATAGCCTTGTCACACTGCATGCGAAATCTAGCTGAAATGATATGAGGTCGATTGAAAAATGTCAGATTCCGTACAACTGTGACATTTGAAAATCGACCTTATGTCATTTAAACTAGATTTCGCACGCAGTGTGGCAAGTTCGATTTTTAAATGTCATATCCCATAAAAATTTGACATTTGTAAATCGACCTTTTGTCATTTCAGCTATCTTTCGCATGCAGTGTGTCAAGGTTATTAGGTGATTGTATGTAATGTGTAAACAACCCTTTAAGAACTACATGTGTAACCAATTGGCGGCGGCCGCCAGCGTTCTTGATTGTGGCTTGAATCTAACGGAGGTAAACAATTTAGTGTCGCCATCATATTTTATTTTCCCTATAAGCAAATATTAAATATTTTCGAACGTCTAATTTGTTGCTTCAAAATTCGATTCCTGTGCGATTTTGTAGCTAAAATACGGGAGCTGCTGTGAGTTTAAATGACAGCGGCATTTACATTTGTTGGAGCTAAAAATTACACGATTTTTTCCAAAGGTTAAGTTTACAAGTGTGTCAGGTTTAAGAAGCTATATGTTTTAGCATGGATCGTCCAATGTGCCACATATGCCAAGAAACAAATTATAGGGTAATATACAATGAAGAAGTCTACAAGGCTAAGGCTCCAAAGTCACAGAAAACCATATTGGACATAATTAGACACATCTCTAGAGTCATAAAGGTTACGTTCAATGTGCCTGCCAGGGCAAAGGTATGCAATACTTGTTACAAGGAGCTCGTTCGTTATGATTGTTATGTGGTGGAATTATTGGAAGTGCAGAAAAGTCTTACCGAAAAAATAAATGACCGGATTAAAGGTATTAAAAAGACTAGTTTAAAAACCGACATTGTGAATAACACATCCAACAATGACAACATCATATATGAAGATGAGGACGACACCAATGATTATGTGGAGGAGGACGGCTTGGATGAAAATTTCCATGATAGCGACCACCATAGCGTTGATATATTAGATGAATCTGAGATACAAGAAGGTGAACTTGACGACGAAGATACAAACAAGGAAGACATTTATAAATGTCCAGTCTGCAATTTGAAAGTAGCAAATAAAACAGCTCTTGATTACCATTTGGATAATGACCACAAAACCAGGGTGACGTGTAGCGAGTGCGGTGTTCAAGTACGCAATGAAGAATATTTGGTACTACACATGAACATACACAATGGAAAAACGGAAACAGAATGTAGCTTCTGTGACAAAAAATATGCTCGTCGTGCAAATGTTATTCGTCATATGGAAATACACTTCGATAAAAAGAAGCATCAGTGCGAACGTTGCGGTATGTTCTTTTCGCAATCGACAGTATTCTTTAATCATCGTCTGCAACATGAAGCTGAAGACAATCCTCTCATTTGTCCTATTTGTAGTCAAACGTTCAAAACAAAAAGAACGTATAAACGGCATATGGTTACACATCAAGATGATCGACCTCGTTATAGTTGCGAAATTTGTGGCAAAATATTTGTCGACAAATATACCCTTAAAATGCATACCCAAACGCACCACAAAGATGAAGACAATGATACTCCTAAGAAAAAAAGCAAGCCAATAGAGGAACACGAACAAGAGTTATTTACATGTATAATATGCCAGGACATATTTCTAATGCGAGATTTATTCAACGACCACATGCAAAATGAACATGACGTAGTTATGGACAACTAAATATGTTTACTTTAAAAAAAATGTATTAGTTTGTAAATTAAACTCGTTAAATGCTTACTAGTGGTGTAAGAATAGTAAATAGTGTAATGAATAAGTGCTTGAAATAAAGCTATGTAACTGTCATATTATTAACAATTTTTCGAAAATTTATTTATGTCCTGGATAGTCTTTCCAACGTCATTTAGAATTGAACCAAAAAAATCAATTAAAAGGAAAATATTAGTTTTGACAATAATAGTCGTCTTTGGAAATAGTGATAGCAATGTTTGGGAGTAATTGCCGTGTTTTTCCCAAGCGGATTAACCCCTTAACTATATTTGTTATTTTTTCGAATTTTGAGATAAAACTTTCATGTTATCAGTAGCCCTCACGAGAAGCTTTAGTGAACGCCTTTTGTGTGTGTTTGTTGGATATGATAAAAATATTATTATAAATACACCAGAGAGTATCACTGCAAACGCTAAACATTGGTAAATGCAATTTAAATGTTTTTAATATCATTTTGCTACAAAAATTGCTTTCTTTTCATGAAATATTCCGTATTGTTACGGATGCGAAATTTTAATAATTGATTATAAATAACATCACTTCATACTAATCTCAATGAAATAAAATTTTATTTTCATCATATACGCGAAGCTTAATACCGATTTTACAAAACTGTCGTTTGCGACACAAAAGCGCAATTCGTAATAAGGCTGGTTACATGGACCACGTTTCTTCATCAATTGTCGTACGTCGAACTGGAGATGAGGAGTGACGTGCCGACTAATGCATTTAAAAGAAGAAAAATCGAAGAGAGCAATCCAAACTAAAATTCAAATATAAACCAGTGGTTCCTGGCTATACTTGGTTATGATAGACAAAGGAGCGCGGTACTGCCCACACAAACTGTACTTTAAAATTATCAATTACTACTCATTTTATCTTCAAAAGCATACGAATTAGGGGGATAGGAAAGAATGAATTCGTGCAACGCCGGGTAAAACAGCTGGTTTTTTATATAATGTATATAACGATTTTCAGGTCCCATGCTGATTTATTATAGGGAAGTTCAACTAATTATTATATTATTGCTAGTTAAATGACGGCGTCAAAATTCTACTTGATACCGAAAAACGATGTAATCGAACGTGTTTAAACATCTTTCCAAAACCACCTTTTTATTTTTCGTCAGTTATTTGCTAATTAGAATGGAGTCGCAAATATCGGCGGATATTTATTTCACGAAGAGGACAAATAATTAACAAATATTGATATAGCGATTTATTTTTTATTGTTTTAAAGTATTTTATATATTAAGTACATTTTAAGTAGTTTTATGAAAAAAATATTAATGTAAGATTTTAAATTAATCTTTAAAATCAATCAAATCTTTTGATGTGTTCCAAAAAATTATCAGACAAAGTGCCTTGCTCTAGAATATTGTACAGTTTGCCCAAGAATTTGAATCTCTGAAAATCTATTCTATTTCCTCTATGTGTATATCATGCACAAACTTCAAAACCCACCTATCTATAGCCTTTTCAGAGTGCATGCGAAAGCAAGCTGAAATTGGACAAGGTCGATTTACAGATCCCATACAAATTTGACATTAACAAACGAGCTAAGCTCGATTTCGCATGCATTATTGAAAGTCTATAAATGTATAATTCTTTTTCTTCCTATGAACCATTGTGGTTTGTTAATAATATACAAAGAAAACGTTAATTAAGGGTACATGGGTCGTGTTTTGAACTGAAATGCGTGCATGAAACTTTTGAACCAATGTTTTCCTGGGGTATTTCTATACGGTAAACTATACCCTGTGGCATACAAACACAAATTTTATACTGAACATTTCCAGTGCGTAAGCCCATTTCAGTATTCACGATTGGCATTTTTTCCATATCGAGATATATACCTCCCTCAAGGTAAGTGGAGCCTTGTGTTGAATTTATTAAGATATTGTGTTCGGCTTTTACATAGATATCAGCTGCATCCATGAGAATACCCTCGGATCCTCTAACGGATAATCGATTATCCAGAGATGATACTGCGAGATGTTTATCACTGGGACTAACAATGCGACTGGCACTATTCGTTTTTGATATTAAAACATTAGCTCCATTTGGTATAATATAATGTGGTCGATGTGTAGTAAAAATTGAACCGCCATGAATTGGGTCCTTTAATTCAAAGGTGTTCACGCCACGAAACTGCACTCCCTCTTTGTCGATGGCCATTCGGTTGGAGCTTTGGCTGTTACGGTGATGCATGCGTACATATACTGGCGCTTCTATTCCTTCTATTACTACTGGATCATCTACAAAGCCTTCAAATTGACCAATATTCTTAGAGAATATTCTATCCAAATCAGTTTCGCCATAAAACTTTATTACATCCTCTTCGGGTATCAATTCCATTCCATATATACCTTTTCCCAAATGTAATATTCCAATGATTGATACAGTCAATAGTATGTTGCCAATAGTCAGAACTAATAATATAATAACAATAGCCCAAAAGGCAAATGTATTACGACCTTGTACAAGTGGTTTTCTGTTCCTAGATTCACACTGATGATGATGGTGACCATCATAGAAATCTTTAATTTTTCTTGGTAGATTTGTTTCTTGTTTTATTTGTTCGTGGTCTATTTGAAACGAACCAATTGGTAACGTAGTTGATACTACATGATCAGAATTCACTTCGTCTGAGTACGATGGAGATGGTCCTCTAACAAATGTGTTTTCAAATGTTTTCATTTCGTAATTATTGAATTGGTAATGTTTTTCCTTTTTAGAAAACTGATTATTATGTGTACACGCTTCCAATGTGTTTATTTTATTTTCTTTAATTATGAATTTGTGTATACATATAAGAAATATAAAGGCTTGCGCACATCATTTCGTACAATTGCATATCTGTGCCAGTATCATTCAAGAGCCTTGCCTATTTAATATTCAGTGCGTGAAGTACAATTCCACCTCAATAAGGTGGAAATTGGAGAATTTCAGAAATGAATGATCTTATCCAAAGCCACGAGTTTTCCGTTTTGTTAGGTAATCCTTTTTTATATTGTTACGAAAAAAGTATTTTTAGTTTAAGATTTAAGTTAATTTAAGATTTGAATTGTGAAATTTAAATGCAACGGAAAGAATTTCCTAGCACCCTAGTTGAAACACACTCTGTGGTTAGCAGACATATATCACACATGCCGAGATCGTGTTTGTGGTTGTTTCATTCGAGCTCCAATGTGACCCTCAGTCTACTTATTACTAACCAAAAATAATAGGCCTGTTCGATCTCTAATAGCCTTGTCACACTGCATGCGAAATCTAGCAGAAATTACATTAGTTCGATTTTCAAATGTCAAATTTCTGTGGCATCTGACATTTGAAAATCGACCTTATGTCATTTCTGCTAGAGTCTCTTAATCGTAAGCTAATAAGTAAAATCAATATGCCTGTTCGATTGGGCTTACTAGCTTAATTTTTGTATGGAACTTACTCGCTTAACAAGAAGGTAGCTTACTACTCTCTTAGCATTGCTGCCAGATTTTTCTTGTTGATTCATTTAAGAAAAACCAATGGGTAACAATGTTGCCACTTTATCAAGTCTCTTAATCATAAACTAGTAAGCCCAATCGAACAGGCCTGATGTTTTTATTTTTATGTTGCACTTTTTATTATATCATTTAATATTCATAGCGAAATTTTCTTCCCAAAAAAAAAATATCTTCCAATTATCGCCAGGAAGAAGCGCAAATTATTCGCGGAGCTTACTAATCTTCCAATAAACGTCAAAAGGTTTGCAGGGGACATACAAATGTGACAAATCCAAATCGTTCAAAAAGTGGCAGGTTGCTTGTAAAGTTGCATAGTGTAAACAAGACCACACGATTTCGTGAGAGTATCGTTCATGAATTTCATGATTTGTATGTTCATACCATCATCACACTGCATGCGAAATCTAGTTTAAATGACATAAGGTCACATTTGTATGGAATCTGACATTTGTAAATCGACCTTATGTCATTTAAACTAGATTTCGCAAGCAGTGTGAGGATGGTGTGAACATACATGCTTGACTCATCCTAAATGTGACTGATTTTTCATATAATCGTGTGAATCTGCAGGCGGCGAAAAACAGCATGCAATAAATGCACCTCTCTTGATCATCAACGACATCTATTTCTTGCAGGCACATTATAATTTTACTGAGGGATTTGGTGAATCTAGTTTTAGATTCTCTTTGAAGTGGTGCCGTCTGGCAACATTATTTTCGCAAACCGATTGGGTTTTCGGGTTTTCCTTTTCTAACCGATTGTTAAGTCTTTGTGTGTTCGTTCGTTCTTCGAATTCGCTCGCCTATCGCTTCTTCGTGGTAGCTGTGGAAAAAATCTAAAAAATATTAAAAATAGGAAAAAACGAGGCACACAATACAATTCTGCAAAATAAAACAGTGAATACCTAAATTTTGAAAAACAAAAACGGAAGCGAAACATTTACAGTAACAAAGAGGAAAATTAAAATTTTCATTTTCAAGTCGAGGAAACAAACCAACCCACCAACCACAATCAACCGAACGACGACCGACCAACGCTCGCTCGATATAATAAAAAAAGAAAAGTAAGCAGCAGCAGTGAAGAGAACAAAAGAAAAAATATGGTTGACATAATAAATATTGACAGCATCATATCACGGCTCTTGGAAGTGCGTGGGGCTAGGCCAGGTAAAAATGTTCAATTGTCGGAGAGCGAAATACGGGGATTGTGCTTGAAATCTCGTGAAATATTTTTATCGCAACCTATACTGTTGGAGTTGGAGGCCCCACTAAAAATCTGCGGTGACATTCATGGCCAATACTACGATTTGTTGCGCTTGTTCGAATACGGGGGTTTTCCACCAGAATCGAACTATTTATTTTTGGGCGACTATGTTGATCGTGGCAAACAATCATTGGAAACGATCTGTTTGCTATTGGCCTACAAGATAAAGTATTCGGAAAATTTCTTTTTATTGCGCGGTAATCATGAATGTGCCAGCATTAATCGTATATATGGCTTCTATGACGAATGCAAACGTCGGTACACAATTAAATTGTGGAAAACCTTTACCGATTGCTTCAATTGTTTACCAGTCGCAGCAATTGTCGATGAAAAAATATTCTGTTGCCATGGTGGCTTGAGTCCTGATCTCTCGTCGATGGAACAAATTCGAAGAATAATGCGGCCCACTGACGTTCCTGACCAAGGCCTGCTGTGCGATTTGCTATGGTCAGATCCTGATAAAGATACCATGGGATGGGGCGAAAATGATCGTGGTGTCAGCTTCACTTTTGGCGCTGAAGTTGTTGGCAAATTTTTACAGAAACACGAGTTTGATTTGATCTGTCGTGCTCATCAAGTTGTGGAAGACGGATACGAGTTCTTTGCTAAGCGACAATTGGTGACATTGTTCTCTGCACCAAACTACTGTGGCGAATTCGATAATGCAGGCGCCATGATGTCAGTCGACGACACCCTGATGTGCTCCTTCCAAATTCTGAAGCCAGCAGACAAGCGTAAAAAGTAAATAACCTACAAAGACAAAATAAATACGTCAAGATACTTCCTCTCCCACTCTATCTATGTACATCTGCATCATAAAAACAAACAAACATCCTTCTTTTACTTGCCCGAAAGCATGATCACCTCTCTTATATAATATACACTATAAACCCGTTGATTATTTACTTCATTTTGTTTTTATTAAAAGTTTTCTGACAAAAATTAAATATTTTGATATAGTTTTGCAAGCATTTTGATTTTTATAAATTAAATCGAGTGCATTTGAATTTTGTTTGTTAAATGAAACTCTTGGAAACTTGCGAAGAAGGTAGGAAAATGAAATAATTGATTTGTATACATACTATAACAGTAAAACGGACTTCGTTGTTTTTCAATCTAACATCTATGTTGTTCTTACATTTCCGAATTTCCATTGGTATTGTCTGATATACATTTTCCCCTTCAATAGAGAAAAAAAATCAATCAAACGGATTATTTTTATTGAGGTATTTTATAGAATATATATTTTCCTTAAACTTTGTTTTCGCATCTTCATTCATCGCAATCACAACTTCCATGTCTATGTACCCAAATTTCCTTTTTGATGTGTATACTAAAATATATAAAAAATACAAATATGTTGTGTTTTATATTTTCGAACTAAAATCGAAACAATATCCATTAATGATTATTCGAAGTATTACTACTGTATGAAATCACAACAGATATATCCTTTGTATTATGAATAAAATAAAAAAGTAATTAAGAAACCAATAACGTCGAAAACATCAATCTGAATCGAAAAAGAAATTAAAGCATCATTATAGAGCAGATCGTGCACACAATAACAACTTCAAACGTTAAAAATACAATTGAAAACGTTTACCTATATAACATTTACAACAATCGAACAAGAGATAAATAACATCATCAAGATCATTAATTGCATTACCGTCTATTTGTGAATTCTTTTTATATAAATAAATACATTTATAAATATTTGGCATAATTATATATACATATATTGAAAGAAATTTATTAATATATACATAGAAAATACGATTGAGACTTTCTATTATCATGTTTTAAAACAGATAGGACATTATTATCCTTCAGCCGGTTAAACATGATTGAGTCATGTACTTTGCAATTTTTATTGAAGGATTTCTTTGGTTGTTTTTGGCGACATAATGTTAGTAAAATCTACATTGTAATATATATGTAGGATGTTTTTTTCAACTCAGATAGAAATTTATTTTGAAAAAATCTGTAATATATACATATATATGATAGCATTGTTCACGCGTGAATCTACTCATGATAATTTGCCAGAGTATACTGATCATAAAAGTCATATATATATTAATAAATTGCTGCGGTCACCCTCGAGAAATGATTAGATTGTTTAATGATCATCTACAAAATATTGCTGGATCATGCCGCCTGTGAGTTAAACGCTCCTGAAAACACCTCTAAAAATCATGTTTCAATATAAATTTGTATTCTTGTTTTAGAATAACTCATTGTATTATTGGACGCTTAGGTTGAAAATTAATATTTCTTGCAAACATTTTGTAAAATGTGTTATGAAAGATACACAGAATGAATCAGTACCTTTTGAATGATGCCTAAATAATGAATATCGGACAAATCATCATTAAACAATCCAAACTTTATTTTCGTGGGGTGACTGGAACTTGTTTTTCCATTCGTATGGACGGCGACACAGCCTAATGTCCGTCCGTTTGTATTCTTTTCGTGTCTGAAAAAACTTGGTGTTAGTGTCATTAAAAGGTAATAAAAACCATTTTATTTAAATAATTGAGTATTTAGGAAAAGGTTGCAGAAAGTTTAAAACTGTATGGCCAAAACTGTAGAACATAAAATATAACAACAACGAAAAATTTTATTAGAATGAATGGCTTTTTGTTTGGAATGTGCAAGTGTCTCAGTCCTTGTTCATCATTCATACCACTGTGGTACTTTTAAATTACTGACTGTTGAAAGGCTCGGAATAAATATTCTGTTCACAAGAAATAAAAAATTACAAGTGGTTTTAAAAATGGTGATTCACTAAACAATTCGAATCGACCACAGAAAAATTTTAAGAATTATATATCGTTTTTTAGAATTGGTTAATGTTATTAATCGAGTTGTTAGAAACAATAATTCGGATAAAAATAATTTCGTACCAGCAAGAGCTAGTGGAAGTATATTACAATTAAAGAACAGACGGCCCATACTCGAAGTTGCAAAAGAGCATGTTAACTGGCCGATGGTCCATGGAAAACAGTACTATTTTCTGACGAATACAACTATAATGTGATAGGCTCCAATTAGATTAACATTAGAACATAGGCCTCAAGGGCAACGGCTAATCAACACTAATGTAATGGTCTGGGAATGTTTCTCGGTACATGGAATTGGACCAATATAAAAGATAAAAAGATTATGTCGTTACCCAAATATAAAAAAGATTCAACTCAAAATTTTTCGAAATCATTTTTATTACTGATTCTTGTTGAGTACGTCCAGATACAAATTGTATTAAAATTACGTGTAGATTGGATGAAAAATTGGCAAGTTATAGACAAAATAAAAATGACCTAACTCATATCCTAAATTTCTTTCTTTTCTCATTTCCTCGTTTTCTTGAAATGGCAGTATGCTTAATTTGCTTGTTTTTTATTTGCGTATACAGTGATGTATGGTACACATGTGTTTATGTTTTTATGCCCTCCACTAGGGTATTATGTGGGCATTAATTTGTAACATCCAAAAGGAAACGAGATAGACCGTTCGTTTATTATACCGATCGACTTAGAATTACTTTTTGAGTATATTTATCAATGTCCGTCTGCCTGCCCATGTATTCTTGTACAGATCGCAATTGTTGTCAAAACCAAATGAAACTTTGCACATCGAAGTTTTTCGGAATTCAGTTTTATATAGCTCCCACACAATTTTCTCTCCCGTCTTAACTTATTCCGCTTTGGAAACCAAGTATTTTCCCCGATTTCCTTCAAATTTGCACAACGCCTTAAATTTCAGTTTATATATTACGACTATATAAATTTCGATCTCGACTTGACTTTTTCCGTCCTAGAAACTACGTATTTTCACCGATTTTTTAAAATTATACGTAACAAATTATACTTGAACTAGATGTACCTATGGTGAAAGTGGATCACTTCGTTCCATGTGTGGACATATCCCTGATACAAATATTCTTCTCTATTTGACAAATTGGGTCATGTCACACCGATCTATGGTTAGGACACATACAAAAAATCGTTCCCGATTTCACTCTTTTACCGAATTGTTTTTCGTATTAAATTTACATGAATTAAATTGTTAATTTCTTTCAACTCAATATTTTTTTTTCAAACTCATATAAAGTCCGCAAAAACGAAAAAATAAAAATAAAATTACATGATTAAGTTCGGCGAACGTTTTAAATATATATATATATATATATATCCTCCTGAATAGTTAGTTGAGTCTTTCTTATATTAGTGTATCGATGTATAATAACAATCCCTAAATACCTACAAAAATCTGGCTGGTGTACATGATAACTCTCGAATGGAGCTAAGGAATCAATTAAAACTTTACAAATGGTAATATTTTCCCAAACTTCGCTTAAATTCGAAGATGGACGAAATTGTCACGCCCATGCAATTTGATATTTGTAAATATTTTTATAATCACTTTAAACCTAAAAAATATTTGCGCTTTAGCCACGACCCTTCTCGTACCTCCCACACAATTACCTATCCTAGGTAATATTAAATCATTCATAACTTCTAATCTGGTGCATGAATCCACTATGACTTGATATTTGATCATGTTTATACAATTGTTTTATAAATGTGGAAGCTGGGATCATGGTACACAAACCTCTTAGTATCTTCCACACAAATTATCCTGCCCTACGTTAAATTTAATTCTTATAAATTCCGTTGTTTTCTGAGAGTGAGGATATATGTAAGTCGGTTTAACCGACTGAAGCTTGTTTACTTGTTTTTGGTCTCATATAAGGTCATACTGAAGAAATATTTCCACATCCCTGCGGTAAGTAAAGAAATGGCGATATTTGTCCCATTCTGAGAATTTGCGTAATTTGTTGGACAAAAATGCAAAACAGGTTCGTCTTGTGTTGTGGGTTTTGCTGTGTTGGTTTCCAGGTTTGTCAGGGCAGTTGAACAGCTCTATACCCATTCAACTGCCCTGCCAAACATATGTGGTCCTTTGCTGCATGCGGGATAGGTATTCTGGGTATTTGTGTCAATTCGCGCCCAATACGTATTGAGCCGACTACTGCAGTCTGATCTCAGTTGCGCCAATAACACTCTTGCCTGCAGTGGCAAATCCGCTTCCTCCGAAGCCGGCACGGTCTAAATCATGAAGATCCTTCCTTACTGTTTCGACAACATGAAATTGTACCCACGCACGGGTATGATTTTCGCCTTCGCATGTACAATGGTAATACATATTTTCGGCGACATTTTCTTACATAATACCAACAATTTCGTTACGATTGCTGGAACTAAAAAATTAAATTATTATGAACTTTTTAGTTTTGCGTGTAATGAAGTTCAATGGTACTCTATTTATTGCCAGTATTATATATTACTCTATCCCTTGTTCTGTCCGTACCAAAATGTTATATCGTTTTTATAAAAAGTTTATTTTTCTGCATCATAGTTATAATAAGATTTGCCAAATTTATCAAAATATCTATTTCCGTTCAAAAGTTATAGAATTATTAAAAAATCGATTTGGAACCACTGTGAACCGTCTATCATCTTTGTATAAGAAATGGAAAGGTCATTTGAAAGACCTCTACGGATTTTCGGATGACCTCCTTAAATCCACTTGAAGGTAAGTACAAGATATATTTGTTGTATTTGCTTGATTATTTAAATGATTATGAAGTGAAGATTACGTAATTTATTGATTCCATTCATAATTTTTATTAAAGCTTAAAAAACCTCTTTTTATAGATTTAGAATACGATTATAAAGGATCAAATTCGTTTATTCGTTCGAAAATCATCATCGAAATTATGAGTTAGGAAGAAACTGATGGGTCATGGCCTTAAAACAATATGCTTATAATCTGTAATGGAATACATTTTTCAATGTCTGTTGTGACATGAATCTGCTGGTTTTATAAAGATTTCCGAACCGTGTGTTTTTCATCACAAGTACACTGGTTTTCGTGAATAATCGCATATCTCGAAATGATTAGGAGAAGGAAAAAATCTCTCCTTTTTGGTACTTTACATACTACAGTTAGACACTTACATACTGGAACAAATATCATCGTATCTCGACAATCGTTCGCAATTCTTATTCTACGTCATTTCAGATTTTATCGGTAGTTCTCCAAGGTGGTCATCTTAAGACCATGGGCCATGGGCATAGTCAGGAGGTGGCAAGTGCAGAGTTCGAGCTGAATCAAATTTAGTACGTGAATTTGGTTGCCATGTCAAATAATATTTTTTTATTTAAACATAGGTTTATCATTGTACTGATTGAAGAATTGAAGATTTGTTGAGCTTGCTCGGCCTCTTATGTTTTATCTTAAACATAGGTTTATCACTACACAAAGCTATTGTACCGATTGGAAAATTGAAGCTTTGTTGGGCTTGCTCGGCCTTAATATACAATATTATTATTTATGCAACTTGTCGCATTTCGATTTCTTCTTCATGGACGATATTGTATTACTTCGGAGATTATTGTTGATTCTTTGCATAAAAAAATCGTATTCAGATATGACGATTTTAATAAATTTTGCTTTTCAACTTTTTTTAAACTAATATTTGCGTCACTGTGGAGTAGTTCACATTTTCCCTAAGGATAGATTTTATAAAAAAAATATTATCTAGTCTTACCGCTATATAGTCATGAAGTTGCCGTTCTATAATAATTAAACTAAATTTAATTTAGGTCGTAATCAGAAATCTAACAACACACAAATCCAGCTTTGAGATTTTGGAGACTTTATGAGCCACATTCAAACAGTTCGAAAAAAAAACAAATTTGTTTGCAAAACATAACTATTTTTTACTGTGTAATACTTTTTTTGGGATGTATAATGGATTTGTACATTCTAATGTAATTGAATTTTTGTGTTTTAAAAGTATCAAGAAAAATTGCTACTGTAACCACAATGGTTTTCATATTCAGTTTTTTTTTTGCTTCTCCTGTAAAATTATGAATAGTGATGATAGACCCTATTTATTCATTTTGATATCCTTGAAAGGAAACTATGTGTTATGATAAGGAAATAAATGGAGTTTATAGTTTAGACTGGGAGGTTAAGATGATGGTTCTTGCTTTATGTGTATGATGGAAGAAAAATTCCGGCTAGTGAGGTTTATCGAAGATGTTGACGAATGATGAATGGAGGATTTGAAAGAAAAAATCTCAGATTTCAGGTAGTGAGGTTTGTCGAGAAATAGTATAGTCTTCATATTGTCTGCCGGTTGTCCCTTTCTTTTAATTGATACAGGGGTTTTAGAGGAGCGTCTATTTCGGTCAGACATATTAGACGCTCCTCTTGCACGGTGGTGGTCTTTTCCGTGTTTTTAAATTTGAGATTGGCTATAACACATCTAGGTTAAAAAACTCTCCGTATGCACACGATCTAAGAAAAAATCATCAAAAATGATAAGCCAGTATAATTTTTAAAAAAATAATCCAGGAATAAAGCCGTAAAGTCGAAAAAGGGCTGCAACCATCGGATTGTTCCACTCAGAATGGAATTTATAATCTCTGCCGGCTGAATAAAAAATCACTTATATAAGTATCTATACACATGGGTATGCTTTTATTTTTAAATCCAAAATATCCGGATCTACAATCCTTATAGGATTACTAAATATATCTTTAGTTAGTTATATGAAAAATCTCAGAATAGATTTGTTGAATGATTTTTTAATCATTCAGTGCTATTGTTCTCGTTTTGCCTAACGTCTCCATCTGCATTGGTAATGTGTGTATGGTGGAGAGTTTCTTCCAAATTACCAATGGGAGTGTAGTCACTAGTCTGATAATGCGGATCGGATGTGGGCTGCGGCCCTTGCTGTACTTCATTTGAATTTATATGATCCTGTAAAGAAGCCTCCCTAGTTGTTGAGTCTTTATTGGGGGTCTCATTGAGTAATTCTGGATTGATACTTCGTATGATGTCGGTCAAACGTTGTATTTCAATACGTGCATCGTCCAACTCACATTGCAAATAAGCAATGTTGTCTGCTTGGAGTCGAGCATCTCCCAAATTATGTAGTAAGTATTGTGTAGGATCTTCGGGCCGTTCCTTTAAAATGCGTACGAAAACTTTTGTCAAGGATTCTATTATACCACCACGCTCCAAGTAACGCCGATATTCATCTCGTTTAGGATCAATGGGCTGAAATGAGAAAAATCTATAATTTTTGCAATATTTAAACTAACACCAACTTTACTTTAAATGCCATTATTATATGATGGAATTATTGGACGGTTGTAAGGTTTAGCACCAAAAATCTCGTAATTTTGCCCTCCACTTAAAAGCTAACTGTTTTAACTGGAAAGTGAAAAAAAAAACAAAAAAACAAGGCTGTATACAGTCAGTGTTACCGTTGTGCCACTAGTGGCAATTTTGCCACTTTTTTCGAGCCGAGATACTTTTGTGCCACTTTTTCATTGAGGTACTAAATGTGCTACTTTTTGCTTTTTTGTGCCACTTTTTTCATTTCTCGTATCCTGGAAATTCGAAATTCGTACGGGAATTCAGTAGAAAATTTAAAATTTTACATATTTCTTCGAATATTTTTTCCATCACGCACCTTCTATAACCTATAACTGCTAGAAGGGCTGAATACGCCATTCAAGCCATCATAAAGACCACTTACCCACTAGGCCCAGATTGAGAGTGGGCTTTGATCCTGACAGCAGTCGTTTGGTCCTAATGTCGACACAATCTGGGGTGAAATGATGACCACAGACTCGGTCGGACGTATTTAATGGTCTGGAGATTCCTATAATCTCCTTCCATATCGCCTTGTTCGCTAAGGTGAATCTGTACATAGGTACTCCATCACCTCGTCGAACTTTGCAGCCTTTCACTGCACACTCTGTACTGTACTTTTGTACATAATTAAATATAATTTATGATTTAATTTATAAAATATAAAATATAAATCACATTTAACGGGCGCGGGCTTTGGGAGCTTTACGTGGAAGGAGTTGCGAGTTGCTAAAAAAAGGAGTAGAAGCTGAGCGCAGAGTTGAGTATAGGGGAGTATAGAATGGATTAGAATGGGAGAATCTGCAATTTAAGAATGAGAGAGCATAGAGACAGTGCAAAAGGTGAGTTTGCTGATTTCACCACAGGAGAGCACAGAGAGTGAGAGCCAACCAGTGTTACCGTTGTACCAATAAAGTGGCAATTATTTTCCCTGTAAAGCCGGGAAAATAGATTTTGGGCGTGTATCCGAAAGCCAAAAATAAAGAATTTAAAGTTTTCGAAGCGACAGGAACAATCGTTCTCCGTCGTCGAGGCTAAGTCCAATAAAGTCGACACAAAATATTTGGATACTTATATATATATTGTAGTTGGCGACAATGTGAAAAAATAATTTTTTATTTTGAGCAAAAAATTAAATTTTTATTAACGTTTTTGTTATCGCAGCTTGTTATCCCGGCTTAGAGAAAAACAGCCCTAATAAAATTATTCAACAAGAACTGTCAACAAAAATAAGATATATTTAAAATTTATATTCTTAAAATCATGAACTCACTAAACAAAAGTTTTCAAAGTGAGACTTCACACAATATATAGTTTCGATGACAAACAACTTTTTAAAAACAATTTAAAAAAAGAGTTTATAATGTTTACATAGATATCGATTATAAAAATATTTTCAAGAATTTATATAAATGACAAAAAACTGAATAGTTTAAGATTCTTAGACCCTTTTTATATAAAATCTAACGATGATATCAACTATTTTGCCAACGGGGCTGAATTTAGTGATGTAATTAGGAAACCAAAGGCTTTCGAAAATTAATAAAAATTACAATATAAGTCAAATGATAAATCTTACGAGCAGTATTGCAATTACTAATGTCGAAGTTTTCTGGTATAAAGTGGGAAATTTAAAAAATAATTTAAATGATTATTTCAATTTGCCACATATGTTTTTACTTTGCCTCATAGCAGTGCTTGCGCAGAGCGCGTTTTTCTAAGCTGACAATAATGAAACATGAAACATAGGTTAACGAACAGGTTGAAGATAAAAACTTGACGTGAAGTTGGAGGATTGGGTTCCCAGTACTGATCTCATTGAAAAGTTACCAAAAAGTAACTAAAAATAAATACCAAAATGTGATTTAATTTATTTTTTAGTTTAGTATATATATATAGGTCACGAAAATGAACTGTTGCGGTCACCCCCCCAGAAATGAAGATGGGGTTGTTTAATGATGATCTGCAAAATATTTCGTCGCTGGGTTAAGCAGTCTGTGAAAACACCTCTAAAAATAATGTTTTCCCGTGTTATTTTTTCATGTTGTATTTCTGTCCAAATTTTTCTATGAATTTATAGACCCTTGGAAGCACTTAAAATATAAATTTGTCATTCATTTGTCATATTATTGGACGCTTATTGATTTTTTGTGGGTTTTCAAAGTTACAGCTAAAAACTCATATTTCTTGGGAACAGGAGATGGTTTTTCAGATCCAAAATTCTTTTTACAAAAATGAGCGCTGCGACGTCAATTTATTTCCGATCTACATGATTTAGGTTATTCGAAAGGTATTGACGGCAGCTATTTATTTTTTATGAGATACTACCACAAAATGCGAAAAAGTTTACAGTTTGCAGTTTACAGTTAGTTATATATGTATACAAATGAATTGTTTTTGTTAACTTCATGTAATCTGTCTAAAAAAGTGTGCCACTTTTTGTGCCACTTTTTTCTAACTTTTTTTGAAGAAATCCCCTTTTTGTGATACTTTTTGAAATTTCTCAGCGGTAACACTGGCTGTATACAACCAGAAAACAAAGCCGACCCCAAATTAGCGACGACGTATAAATTTTCAGCTAGCGACTTCGATTTTTCATCGCCGGCTACTCGATTTCGGAATTACCGAATTTACCGTTAAATGAGCACTAAATGAAGAACTGACATTGGTTTCACTAACTACATTCACAAAACGAATTTACAATTAAATTCGCCAATTCCGTAAGCAATAGATGTCGTTGATGTACAGCTCTCTCCACACTAATAGTTTTTCTTTAAGCATGGATAACAAGCTGTGATAACAAAAATTTTAATAAAAATATAATTTTTAACTCAAAATAAAAAATTATATTTTTCACATTGTCGCCGACTTCAATATATATAATATATATATATATTTCAAAACAAACTTTCAAAAAATGTTTTGTGTTTTCGACTTATAGCATTGTCACACTGCATGCGAAGTTTAATGACATAAGGTCGACTTTCAAATGGTAGATACCATACATATTTGACATTTGAAAATAGAAGTTATGTCTTGTCATACTGACCTTATGTCACTTCAACTAGATTTCTCATTAACCCCTGTTTTCATGTAGCTCCGATAGCCTAAAGCTAGAGCTCACCAACAGATATAGCTGTCAGTTTGTGTGGAATTTTACATCTGTAACAGTTGGTTAACTAACGGAGATACATGAAAACGGAGGTAAGTGTGACAAGGCTATTCAAGAAAAACAGCCCTAAAACTAACTTATGCAGCCTGTCAAAAAATCGCAGGTCGTATGAAAAGTCGCATAGTGTAGAAAAAACCGCACGATTTCGTGGAGGATCACACGTAGATTTTGACAGTCTGTTCGATTTTATATTTTTTTTTTTGAAAATTGTCAAATACTCCACACTTTATGTGCGAAGAAAGCAAAGGAAATAAAGTAAGCACAAATTAAATCCGCGTGTTAAAAATTTTTTAATTTTCCACAATTATTGTGTGCAATAGCGGGAAACGACTTTCGATGCTATTTTTTAAAGTGGAAGAGGAATCTTGTGATTTCTCTCAGCAAAAATAGTTTTACACATTCACGTAATGTAAAGGCTGCTTTAACACTTAAATTAAAGTAAAATGATATAGGTACCGAATGGAAGATGTTTTGAATATCATGAAATTTATGAATATCAACAAAATTCGATTGAAACAGAAACGATTGAGTGACGGTTTAAACAGCAACTTTCCAAAGACCTAAAAGCATAAAGACTGAGCGTGACGTAAGAAAAAATTAAATGTAGACGGCACAAAACTTGCAAATGTTCACCATCTCACCATCTTTGTGGGCTGAATTTTCCAATAATACTATGAGGACATCTATTGTATATATTTTTTATTTTCCCATATGCTCAGTCTTTATGGTTCTAGGTCTTTGATGCTCAGTCTTTATGCTTTTAGGTCTTTGAACTTTCCAAATTCTACCGCCATCTTGTGCAAAGCAACCGAACATTGGTGTATTTAATTGCTTCATTATCTTTGGAAGAAGAACAACCTACAGAATCGCGTCGGCAGAGCTGTCGAGCCGCCTCAGCAGCCGATGATTTCGACTCAGCACCTATCTGGGTTGACCTTGTGAATTTTAGTTCTTACATACGAAGTGTTGGCTTTGATTAGGTTGCGCTCAATAACATAGAAACGATTGTTTCGATATTTATCGACAGTGTGTCGACGCCCATATAAACTTATAAACATTTATTAATTAAATAAATCACCGCCATCCGTAAAAATGGTTTCGTTAAAACTAGGTGAATCTTTAATTCAACGCGATGGTAACAACGTTTATATTATTGCTGAAATAGGACAAAATCATCAAGGCAGTTTGGAAACCGCGAAGAACATGATCGTGGAAGCAAAGGTAATTTTAGCTTAATTCTAGTTCTGGTGCTCATATTTACATTTTTGGCTGAAGTACAGTTTGTGTAACCATCTGAAAAACTGAAAAATACCACGCTCTTCAGAACAACGCGAAATACCTAATGTAAAGTTACCTATGG
The DNA here is from genome assembly GCA_947397865.1 of Polietes domitor. NCBI lineage: Eukaryota > Metazoa > Arthropoda > Insecta > Diptera > Muscidae > Polietes > Polietes domitor. The sequence continues at coordinate 65,429,069 of OX377618.1, forward strand.
GGACCTAATAGCTCCTTCAGACTGATCAAAATCAATTAGATTGTGATTAAAATATAAATTACGTTGTTTAGCGCTATTCACACAAAGATTTATTGCACTACTTGGAATCCGATCACTCAGTATATAAGCCTTAATTTATACTTTTCAAAATTTCTTGAGTTTTCTACACGTATTTCTTATGGAAACGAAATTTTCGTAAGATCTGTGTACCAGCATTAAAATGCTATATTTGTAAATAATTTAAATAGCCTATTAAGGACTGTATGCGAAATCCGAAATGCCACGCTACATGAGAAATCTAGCTGAAATGACATAAGAACGATTTTCAAATGTCAAGTTTGTATGGCATCTGACATTTGAAAATCGACCTTATAGCCTTGTCACACTGCATGTGAAATCTAGCTGAAATGGCATTAGGTCGATTTTCAAATGTCAATTTTGTATGGGATCTGACATTTGTAAATTGACCTTTTGTCATTTCAGATAGATTTCGAATGCAGTGTGACAGGGGGTTTATTTCATTTAAACTAGATTTCGCATGCAGTGTGTCAAGGTTATAAGGTTGCCACTCATTGGTTTTTCTTAAATGGATTAACAGGAAAAATCTTGCAACTAAACTAAGAGAGTAGCAAGATACTCTCTTATTGATGCATAATTGTAAAAGAGTTGATTTTGTACATACTTTTTTAATAAAAAGCCTGTTCGATTGGGCTTAATATCTTACAATTAAGAGACTTGATAAGGTGGCAACATTTTTATCCATTGGTTTCCTTCCTCGGTAACTAAGTTAAGTGAGTAAATTCCATACAAATATTAAGCTAGTAAGCCCAATCGAACAGACCTAAAATTAATTATGTTCCCCCAGTTACAATATTTTTATTTTTTACGAAAAGAAACCATTCACAGGCCTTATCACAGAGATAACTTTCGTTCGGAAGTGAAATGAATTCCGAATTTTGCTTCTGCAGAAAATGTAAAAATGTTATTCCGGAATAAAACCACTTTCAAAATACTACTTATTAACTATTAAATTCAAAATAACTTATTTAACAACAAATGTCTATTAATACACATAAAAGTGTTTACAAAATCGAACGGAATCTGTAGAAGCTACTGGTCTTACTATCTTAATTTTTGTATGGAATTTACTCGCTTAACAAGAAAGTAGTATGTAAAATTTTTTGGTTTTTTCTTTAACATTTGTTATTTTTTTAGTTTTGTAAGAAGCAAACACCCCATTTTTACTATTTTGATATAATTACCATTTTTATGATTTAAATCTGCTTTTGCAAAAGCATATTTCTTTCTGGTGACTATTCTTTTCTATTATATCAAGAAATTTCAATGGAAACGTCCAATCTTACAAAATTCTTTGGTTTTCACAAATAATCGCTTATCTCGAAATTTCTCGTTTAATAATCCATGTTCTATCTATGTACGTTTTAAATTATTTGAATACATATTTCCTTCATACAAGTACATAGTACATTCTATACAATATAACTGTTGTATGGAATGTACTACAAGGAGAAAAGTATTTTGGCTATACTGAACATTTTGATTTTTGGAGAAAAGTTGTTTGTGAAAACCTACATTTGACCAACTAAAATTCTGTTCTTGACTTTGAATTAGCTATCATATTTCAAAGAACGAAAACGACCATCTTATACAATTAACAGTCATTGCCTTAAGAGAGTGAAACAAACACGATCACAACAACCACGTTCATAATTACTTAATACATTGTTTGTAGTCTTAGAAATTAACCACAATAACAAAAAGCGAAAAAGTTCTTGCAAGCTTCACTTTAGATGATCAACCGGAACGCGGCGAGGCTATGCAAGAAGCCATTTTTTCTTTTTTGGTAGTCTTGTCTCTGCGATTCACAAGGTTATAATGTTCGAAGATGAAGGTTATAATGTACACTTCCAACTTCCTATAATTCAACGGTAGTAAATTTAAATTGCAAATCTGTCTGCTGTTTCTTCATTTTCCTCCATTAAACTAATATATTTTTTTTAACTTTTCGTCAGATTAAAAAATAATATTCTTTTTTTTTCAATTTCAACATATTTCAGAAGGCTGGTTGCAATTGCGTTAAATTTCAAAAGTCATGCCTTAACGAAAAATTTACTGAATCGGCACTTCGGCGTAAATACGATGGAATCAACTCGTGGGGAAAGACATACGGCGAACATAAAGCCTATTTAGAATTCTCCATTGAGCAGTACAAGGAACTCCAGGAATTTTGTAGAGAAATTGGAATAGATTTTACAGCTTCAGCTATGGATGAAGTGAGAAATTATAGTGCATTTTCAAATTATTTAATTTATTACCAATTTATTTATTATACTTAACGGTGTTTTTAGATTTCATTAGCTCAATTAGATTCTCTGGAAGTGCCATTTATAAAAATTGGTTCTGGTGATGCTAATAACTTTCCTCTTCTGAAAAAAGCTGCAATGCTGAAAAGAGCTATAGTTGTCTCCACAGGAATGCAAACAACTAAGACCATTACTCGTATTGTGCAAATTATGGAAAATGCAAATAAGACAAATTATGCTCTTCTCCACTGCGTATCTTCATATCCGACAGAACCGAAAAACTGTCAATTACAAAGGATATCTTGGTTAAAGCAAATGTATCCTCATCTGATAATCGGCTATTCGGGCCATGAAGTAGGCATAGAAATATCCAAAGCCGCTGTTTTATTGGGAGCAAGAGTTATAGAAAAACACTTTACGTTAGATAATAGCCTGAAGGGCTCAGATCACAAATGCTCATTAGATCCCATAAACATGACACAGCTCGTTGTTGGCATAAAGACGTTAAGCGATTTAGATCGCCCCTTGAACAGTACTGAAATAATTACCTTGCTTGGTAAATCACCAGACGTTATAGAGGCTTTACAAAAGTGTGATGATGAGAGATCGATTATGCCTTGTGAGATGAATTGCCGCCAAAAACTAGGAAAATCTCTGGTAGCAGCAAAATTCCTTCATGTGGGGCATATAATTTGTGATGCTGATATATATGTGAAAGTCAGTGAGCCAAATGGAATTGCTGGGGAACATATTGATGATGTTACTGGATCAAAACTGTTAACAGATGTTGAAGCTGACAATCCACTAATGTGGCACAACATAGGTGTGATGTCCAAAAATGTTTAACCCGAATGGTGCTAGCGTGGCCATATGGTCACATACAAAAGACGTTCACCAAAGCTTCTGGTGTGGACCACTGATAACATGAAAGTTGTATCTCAAAATTCGAAAAAAAATAATTACAGCACTATTCGGGTTAAAGTAGAATAATCGCAGTGCTTTAACAACAGATGGTTAGGAAGGAGGCTGACAACAGTGTCTTTCTTGATTTTTTTCATTTATTTATATCACAGAGGACCGAAATATCGAATAAAAAATAAAAACAATATAAAATCACACTGTACTCGAACTTGACTACATTATTACGAAAATATAATGCAAAAACTAAAGTTTGAATACAAAAAGTTAAACAATTTTGACTTAATTAATTTGAACAAAAACTAAATATTAATTTAATTTTTATATTTACTCGCTTAACAAGAAAGTAAATTGGTACTCTCTTAGTGTTGCTGCCAGATTTGTCCTGTTGATCCATTTAAGAAAAACCAATGGGTATCAATAGTACCACCTTATCAAGTCCCTTAATCGTAAGTTAGTAAGTCCGATCGAACAGGCCTATTATGGTATAATATTAGTGGCCTAAGATTTACATATTTCCGCAATAATTTAATGTATTGTATGATGGTCATTTCTTTTGGAGGGGGATTTTTGACCAAATATTTTATTTTAGTTTATTTCGTTTTTTTTTGTTTTTGGTCTGTAATGAACTGGGATATTGTCCTGGTTCAAGACCATTTTGCATCTATATTTAATAGAATGCAAATTTATTTACAAATGACAAATTTATTTACTTGGCTGCAGACTACCACGATCATGATTTCGACCATGTCAAAAGTCTTTTCAAGTGGCTTCGCAGCGACTTTTCAACATCAAATAATAAATTTGCATTCTATTAAATATAGATGCAAAATGGTCTTGAGCCAAATATTTTCTTCAAAAAAATTCCACAAACTTTGTGTCAAACTCATTTTAGAGAAATATTAAGGAACGCACGTCGATCAATTATGAAGCTGAACATCACAAATCTATGACATTATGTTTTCCACCAACAGTTTACAAACAAACTTGAGTAAAAATCAATTCATCGCTAGTATTTGAGTCAGCTGATTTGCGCTGTGTTGTAATTTTATGAAAAATGTTTTTTATTTCTGATTCTATTGATGAAGGAAAGAAATACAGTCTAATACTGAAAAGAAAATTTCCTAGACAGGAGTCAATTACCAGATGAAATGTGAGTGACAATTAAACACTGCTGGTGTGTATTTCGTTACTTCTTCGAAATTATATCGGTCTGATATATCGATTTGATCGCCCTAATTCTATTACAACGCAAAGAAGTGATACCTATTCCCGGGTTTTATTCATAGTACCATCGACGTCTACCGGCGTCAATAAATCTCAATATTGACAACGGGAATACCAGTTTATAATGTCGACGCAATACAACGTCATTTTGTATAGACGGCGACAACCGGAAAAAGGGTGATTATTAACGATTTAGTTGTTATATTTTGATATGATAAGTATTACACGACATCTAATAAAAACATAAATCAGTTTATTATTTTATATAACATAACACTCAAAATAAATATGTAAGATCGTATCGATTTAAAACGGAACGATTTTCATCACATGCCTGTATCTCCCACTGTTTAAAAATCTTTTCATTTGCCCATATAAATAATTTTTTATTTAATGAAATTATTGTGTTGGCTAAATTAATACTTTTCAAAAATCGCTTTATTGCAGAAATTAAATATAGAAGCCTTAGAAATAAAGAAGTTTACTGATCGCCTGAATCCTCATCCATTACATTGTCATTCTCAACAGTTTCCATATCTTCATCTCCATCACCATCCTTTTTATCGGCAGGCTTCTCATAAACACGCTCTAACGGAGAGACGACAACCCCGTTCCACACAGACATTTCTTTTACGATATTCGAATTGCCTTCTATACCAAGTATCTGTTTGTATCCACCATGGGCTAAAACACGTAACAATGTTTGGGCTGTCATGCAACAAGAATCCTGCTCTTCTAAAGTCATCGCTGTATGAACACGATTGTGTCCAGGTTCGCATGGATCGGTAATTCCAGCTGATCCGGGCAGGAAAAGACCAGCTGATAGAAGTTGAAATACTCGTCTAAACGCAAGATTGATTGGTAGTGCCTGTCTGGACGGATTGTTCATTATTGTCAAATGGGCCATCAAATCTAACATCCAGGGGGACAGTGGTGCAAAAGCCTCGAAGCGTTTGGTGAGATCTTTAAGAATGCGTATAAGCACTTTTATTGATGAATGATGTGCATTTTCTTCAAACCACCGAGTGTGTCTGATAGCAGCTAAATGACCGTGCATAACTTTTGCTTCGGGGAACATAGTTGCCTCATTTTTCCTCATGTTCGGCGGTATGGTTGTAATTAGTATGCGAACCTTAGCTTGTGAATTAAAAATGTCAAAGCCACGGTCGTGGTTGCTGGTAATGATTTTATCAGCTTTGGTCAATACTTCAGTCTTCATTGAGTTCTTAAGGTCATTTTCGACTTTTTTGCCCAATTCTTCGCACGCTTCCTTTGTAGGTACTGACTTCATTATAACCACAATATCGGCAACATTATTACCGGTCAACATGGTACCCTTTTTGAACGAACCAACTTGACGTACTTCTTCCAGTTGCTAAAAAATATATATGTGAAGAAAACGTATATTAAAAAATTGTAATCTTTTCGGATAAAGATCCATCAGAAGCTCAATCTTTTCTTTTACAAGTCCAAATTGGATAGGAAAGAGAAAAGGTTCAAAACAACAACTTACGCATTTATCAAAATCCCCTGGTGCTACTATCAAATTGTCCAGTACTGCTTGAACTTTAGAGACCAAGTTGCCAACAGACGTCTGCTCGGCTGGTGTTGGACTTAGATCTTGGTTACGTTTTAACAAAGCCTGTACCAACGGAAATAGTTTTTATAAATATAAATAAAAGGAATAGGTGTACACATTATTGCAGAAAAAACATACCGCAGTAAGAGCAGCATCATCTACAGCCGGTGAAACTTTTGGAAAAACAACTTCCGCCAAAGTTAGATCGAACGGATGTCTGGGAACGAATGTTTTCTTAAATGGAGGTCTGATAGGACCTCGCATTGGACGACCACCACGAATTCCGCCTCGCACCATTCTTTTTCTCTTTAATTTATTAATTTTCACAAATTACAAGCGTCTCTACGGGAGAAAAGAAGTATCTATCTTGCAAAGTACCGATTAACAAAAGGCATTGCCCGTTGACAAGAAACATGGAAAAAACGTAAAAACGTATGGGGATGAAAAAAAAAAAAATAGTTGGTGTACTGTTGGCAACACTGGAATATGTACAACAACCGAACCAAAATACAAAGTCAGTCGCGTGTCGTACGCCACAGTGGTATATAATCTGTTTGTGATCAGCAGCCATTTTCACACGTAAGGAATTATTAGGCCTGTTCGATTGGGAATACTAGCTTAATTTTTGTGTGGAATTTACTTGCTAAACAAGAAAGTAGCTTACTACTCTCTTAGTTGTATTGCCAGATTTTTCCTGTAAATCCATATAAGAAAAACCAATGTGTAGCAACCTTATCAAGTCTCTTAATTGTAAGCTAGTAAGCCCAATCGAACAGGCCTATTATTCAACTTGGAATCCTATATACCAACTAATATCGACGAACTCAACCAAAAGGAAGAAAAAAGCATGTTCACACTATTTTCTTTCAAATACACCTTACGACTTATGAAACTTAGAGAATACCCTAAATATTTTTAGTCTTAAGGCTGGTATGTACCTCTCACGAAAATTTCGTTAAAGCCTTGCCACACTGTATGCGAAATCCAGCTGAAATGACATAAGTTCGATTTAAAAATGTCAGAAACCATATAAATTTGACATTTGAAAATCGGCCTAATGTCATTTCAGCTAGATTTCGCATGCAGTGTGAACAGGCTAATAGCAAATTTCATACCTATTTCGACACGGAATATAATAGTGTAGACAAACCAAATGTAAACAAACTTGTTGTATAATAAACAGCAAAAGTCGTAAGAATTAAAATCCAATATTTAATGATTGTTTTCATAAATAATTAATATTTCGCTAGCTAACAGTTGTAATTACATTTAATCTCGTACAGAAACAACGAAACCACAAATAGGAAAGACTCCACTGCAAGGATGTTCACACGCTATAATAGAAAATAAAAGTGAAAATTTCGTTTCGAGGTGCGTACTAGCAAACGAAAAATTCATAATAGCCTTTTCACACTGCATTCGTAATCTAGTTTAAATGACATAAGGTCGATTTAAACATGTCAGATACCATACAAATTTTACATTTGAACTTTACTTTTTTAATGTTTTTACTATTTTTATAAAAAAATCACAATAACTCGGAAACGTCAAAAATTACAATCTGGTAATCGAGCAAATGAGCGACTTGAGCCCATGTTAGTTCGAAATAATTGCGAGGGTAGTGAGATGTCATTAACTGCTAAATCAAATGGTAATGACGTGCTCTTACCAAGTTTCGCTGGATTGTAATGGGATTGAGAGTGGGGGTATTGTATAATCAGCTCCAAACGTCTTTCATTCCTTGTTTTAACTTACATTAATAGATATATATATTTTTTTATATTGCGCGATCCAGTCGTGCGAACTGTAAAAAAATGGCAGGTCGCGTGTAAACAAAACCACACGATTTCGTTTGACAGTCTGTTCGATTTTATTATTATTATTTTTTTAAATTTGTCAAAAACGTCACACTTTTGCTCATTGTGTTTTGGCTTTATGTCGCTGTACGCTACAAACTGAACAAGAAACTATGAGTACAAACTATGAATGCCTAAAAAATTCTAACTGTTGTCAAATTAAGAGTTTTATTCAGAATAAAGAAAATATTGTAGTAACGAAAAATATTATTTTTTAAACGAATGTTATTCTGACAGGAAAAAGAGTTACTATCCATTCGAATAATTATTCGTTTAAAAAATTGCCACCACTGAACACTAGAGCGTACCAGGTTACAAGTAAAAAAAAAAAAGTTCGCCGTACACCTTCGAATATGAAGTATTATTGAAAGGTAGTTTCAAAAAATTTTTTTTTATTTTTTTATGCCGAACGTAGGGGTCGCGCTTTTACATTTTTCTATATAACTTCTGCATTTATAAACGGATTTTAAAGTGTGATACATCGATGTTTTTGTCCGATTTTTTTGTCTTTGAAGTCATTGAGCTCAAACATGATTCATGATTTTATGCGAGCTTTAATTTTCGATTATTAGAGTGGTACATTAGGGTAGTAGCAACTGAGAAATGATGGGTAAGTACCAGAAGGGGGTGCTTGAGCTCAATGACTTCAAAGACAAAAAAATCGGCCTCGTCGAGACAAAAACATCGATGTATCACACTTTAAAATCCGTTTATAAATACAAGTTATATAGAAAAATGTAAAAGCGCGACCCCTACGTTCGGCATAAAAAAATAAAAATTTTTTTTTTGAAACTACCTTTCAATAATACTTCATATTCGAAGGTGTACGGCGAACTTTTTTTTTGAGGTACGCCCTACTGAACACCCCTAATATTTATTTTGTTTCCTTCGTAATCCAGAGTTGTATACGTCTGTAATGATACTTATATTTACAACCAAACAGTAGGAGTGAACTTACTGTCATACATTTCCGCTGCCGTATTTTTTCGCTAAAATATAAAGGGAAATAATCTCGTCAATACCAAACTCATCTGAAATATATAATTTATGTGTTAAATAAGAAAAATATGTGGATGTTGCTACGGAAACTCAATATATTTGCTAATTTCATGGTGAGCTAAGAAAATAGTACTGATGTTTCAAATATATTCCTAAGTGCACGTATTGTTCTGTTTTTACGTAGTTACAATGCTCTCAATGGAAACGCCGCAACACCAGGGCATATATGCTCCATTGAACCAGGCAATGTCAGATTCTGAATCTGAAGAAGAAATTCACAATTCCACAAAACATCGTCAAATAAGACAACAACTACAACAACAACAACAGCAACTGTTTTTACAACATCATCAACAATTAGATTCAAAGGCGAGCAATAGGCCCAATCCCCCAAACACTCTAAATTTACAAACAAAATCGTATCAGCAAAACCGACGTAAGTTGCAAATTGAACGCCAACGTCAGCTCGAGAGAAATTTATATCAAAATTCACACCAACAACAAGCCGATTCGAATACCATAGGTATGTATATGTGTCTCGTGACTGTTTGTGTTTAAATATCGTATTATTAGAGACAAGCAAAGGATAATTTACTCGTCGAAATACAGATGTATTGTACACACGTTCGTCTTGTTTTCCAAAGTATGCATGGATGTATGTATGTACATGTATAGTATACATGCCTGTGGGGTGGGTCGGATGGTTTTTATGTTGTGTTAAAAATAATGCATTTGTTTTCGTTTATATTTTACCTTTATGTATGTTGTTGTTGCTGTTCATGCTTTCAAATATATGTACATATATTAAACCGGGTCGGTATATATGGGAGATAAAAGTTGTGGTTGTCCACACCTTGGATTATTTTGTAAATTCATACTTCGACCAATTTTCAGCTATTCGGTGCTAGAGCGATTATACATAACCTCTAAAAATTACATTTTCTCTAAAACAAAGAAATAAATATTAGTAACGAATAATAGGGATGTTTTTCTTTAAGCCGGGATAACAAGCTGCTATTACAAAAACGTTAATAAAAGGTTAATTTTTCACATTGTAGCCAACTACAATATAAACATTTAAAGTATCAAAACAAATTTGAAAAAAATATTTTGTGTTGACATTTTTGGACTTAGCCTTGATAACCATAAATTTTACTTACACTGACACATAAAATTATTTTTTTGTTTTCATACACACAATTAAAAAAAGATTTTTTTATTTTGAGCAAAATATTATCTTTTCATTTATGTCTTTGTTATTGTTGTTTAGTTATCCAGAATTGTAGAATAATAGGCCATAATGTAAATAGAAGAAATCTAACATGTAAGAGAATCAAAAGTATAAATTCACGTACAAATATATACAGTTAAACGTGGATAAGTGGAATGATCAAGGGACCGCAGTTTTGATTCCACAAATAAAATTTTTCCACTTATTTCAGTTTCCATTTACATGGAATTATTCCACTTAAGAAGATTTCCACTTGTGGAGGTATTTTTATCAAATATTTAGCTTAGATGGATTTTTTTCACTTAGCGATACAAAGCTTTATTTATAATAGAAGGTGTTACGGTTTTTTAAAAATTGTATTTTTACATATTCCAATGTTTTCTAGCGTTTTCAATACACTTAGAGATAGCAGTATGTTATTAAAAGCAGCGATTGTCTGCTGCCTATCAGCAGGCACTTTTCTGCTATTACAGCAGTTTTTCAGCAATCTTGCATTAGCATTCACGCTGCTACAGAGTTTGCAGTTTGCTAAAAATAGCTGCTGTTATTAAAATATAAAAATATGCGTTTACAATTTAAAAGCCTTTCAGATTGACGGCGAAAGCTAGTTTAGATCTAATTTCCTTTTATATTGTCCTATTTCATTATCATTAAAAGGACAATCGCAATATCTTTCAGTGGTGGTGGCCTTATAATAACCTTTATTCTAAAAAGTGTTGTTAATATGCATATTCAACTGGTCATACGGTTCTGTACATATGCTTAAAGTTTCAAAGATAATTCACGATAATTTTCGAAAGGAGTTAAGTAATCAATTCAAAGTTGTAGATGGGCGAAATTGCCACGCCGCTTCTGTTACCTCGCACACAAGTGGTCCATATTTCTATGATAAATTTAAAGCAATGTACACTCAGAAAAAAGTGAACCCTATAATGAGTTAAAATTAAATAAAATTTAGGAAAATTTAACTTCGTATAGCGCTAGATCTCATATCAAGTTCAAACTTTTCCTTGAAAGTAATTCATGCTCTGAACTTGATTCTAGTTCAATTTTCCTCAAACCAAGTAAAAAATACTCAAACGCAGTAAGTTTTTTCAAACCAATTTCATTTTTACTAAATCTAAGTAAAAGTTTGCTGAAATTTTCTTAAAACTAAGTAAATGTTTCCTCAAACCAAGTAAATGTTTACTAAATTTAAGTAAAATTTTCCTAAAACCAAGTAAATTTTTATTCAAATCAAATGATGCAAGGAAATAAGTGAACATAAAAAAATTCAATTCAACTTAAAATAATTCAAACAAATGATTTTGCTTCAGAGTTTGCAAAACTAATACAAACAAGTAAAAAGGCGTTAAGTTCGGCCGGGCCGAATCTTATATACCATCCACCACGGAGTGTATTCCACAGTATTATCGGTAGATTAGAGGCTGTCGACATTACATAAGAAAATTGAGAATCTTCATAATTATAGTATTAATAGTCCTATTCTATCTATATATATTAGGATGGGTCTCGAAAATAAATTGCAGCGGTCACCCCCAGAAATGAAGATTGGATTGTTTAATGCTGATCTACAAAATATTTCGTCAGTGAGACAAGCCATATGTGAGCCTTTAAAATCATGTTTTTCCGTGTATTTTTTTAAGTTGCATTTTTACCCAATTTTTATTTCTTTAAATAAAAATTTTTATTTTGTCTTAGAATAACTCATTGGTAGAATTATTTGGCGTTTATATTAATTTTTTGCGGGTTTTCAAGGTGACAGCTAAAAACTCATATTTCTTACAAACATTTTGTAATTAACCTTTCGAATGATGCATAAATGATGAATAACGGACAAAAAATGATGTCACTGACTCCATTTTTGTGAAATAATTTAATGCAGGCGATGGTTTTCATAGCCAAATTCTTCAAACACTTTTTATTTCATTCCGATGTTCATCATTTAGGCATCATTCCAAATTTTTTATAAAATACTACACTTAAAGAAAAAAGGCTGTTATTAACAGCAGCGATTGTCTGCTGCCTATCTGCAGGCAATTTTCTGCTATTACAGCAGTTTTTCTGCCATAACAGCAGTTTTACTCCAATCTTGCATCAGCATTCACACTGCTAAAGTGTTTGCAGTCTGCTAAAAATGGTTGCTGTTAATTAAATTATAAAAATAGATAAAAATAAGCGTTTATAATTTAAAAGCCTTTCAGATTGACGGCGAAAACGAATTAAGCTCGAATTTCGTTTTTTATTAGCTTTGTGCAATATGCGTATCATTAAAAAGACAATCACAATATCTTTCAGTGGTAATAAATTCCCTTATAATAACATTTATTCTAAAAAGTGTTGTTAATAAAATTTTTAACTGGCTATATTGTTCTGTACTTATGCTTAAAGTTGCAAGAAAGCGTTTCTTCTGCATTGCTAAAAACAGCAAAATAGCTGTTTGCTATTTCAGCAGATACAAGTCTGCTAAATCTTTTTCAGCAGAAAATCTGCTTTTACAGCAGACTTTCTGCTTTCTTTTACTGACAAATTCGTTTGAGTGTACCACCAAATACGAAAAAGTTTTCAGTAGTCACTGTGAAAATCCACAAAAAAATTACTATAAACGTCCAATAATTCGACCTATACGTTACTCTAAGACAATAATCAAAATGTTCATTTAAAGTGCTTTCAAGGGTCTATTATTTCAGAAATTTTGGGAGAAATTGTCTCACAAAAAAATTACACCGGAAAAACATGATTTTTAGGGTTATTTTCAGGAGCGTTTAGCTCACAGATGGCTTGATCTAGGAACGAAATATTTTACAAATCATCATTAAACAATCCAAACTTTATTTTCGTGGGTGACTGGAATTTGTTTTTCCTTTTGTATGGACCCAGTCTAATATATATATTAATATAATTATTAGTCAAAAATCTTCAAAAATGCATTGGCGTAGAACGGGTGGTCCTGGGGGCGGCTAAGCCCACCCCAGAAACATTTTAGCCCCCCCCCCACCAGAATTTCAAATTAATATAATACAATTTACTATTTGTCTGCGTCACACAAAAATCTTTTTTAAGTACTTATTTTTTCAGTTTTGGAAAAAGTAAAAATCATTGTCAACACAAAAAGAAAAAAATGTGAGTTTTCAATTGAACGTGAAAGTTAAATTTAATTAAAGTTGTTTTATCAGTTTTTATAATTTCGCAAATAAGGGCAATAGCCGCTGCCAAGTTTTTTTTACATTTTTTGTTTATTTACCAAAATTTTATTAAAAATTGAAATGTCAAACATCTAGCTGCGTGTGAATAAATAAATACAAAACATATTCATGTGTAAACGCCTCTAATGTTTCAAATCGTTGTAGGAACATTCGATAATGGTAGTGATTTATTTAACTGTAATATTAACACAAACATCTTTAAACCGTTTTCAGTGTACTGAGCAGACCAGGGGTACAGTATTAAATTAGGACTGTTTTTTAACCCATTATTGCCTGGTACCCGATCATGTTGGAATTTTTTCTTGATTTTTTTAGTACTACCTAATTTTGGCCCAATCTATATTTATAAAAGAGAATGCCGTCCGTGTGAACACGCAAAACTTTATAACGGATCGTCTGATTTTCACGATTTTGGGCTTGATGAATTCGTGTTGGCCCAAGGAAGGACATAGGATGTAAAATTGGTTCATAAATATTACTGACCACGAGAATGATAAATATGATGCCGAAATTTGGATTTTCATTTTATGTGTGTGGCAATAGTGTTTTTTTGAGCCAGAAGGCTGTAAATTGGAACGTATATATTACTGACCACGATAATATCAATATGATAAGATCAATATGAAACTTGATTTTAATTTTACCATTTTTGTTTTTGCCTGGCGAAGCGGGCGGGGTTCAGCTAGTTATGAATATTTTAGACACACAAATGTCTATATTGGTCTTCAAGATATGGCAGGGATAGTTTTTTACCCCTTGTGCCGTTGCAAGTTTAAATTATTAATAAAAATGAAACAATCATGTCAATAGTAAATTGAATATGTCTTTACATATAAGAATATAAAAAACTTTAGCATTACAGTAAAGAAAACTTTTCAATTTCATGTGAAAACATAATTATAATCTTTGATTCAAATTAGGTATTTTTGTGTATTTTAAAGTTTTACGTGTGGATCGGCGAAGTAGGCTCTGTGTAGGGAGGTTGTTGGTATTATATTAAAGAAAACATTCTAAATATTTAACAAATATCTACAAATAGTTGTTACTCCGTCTAGTTTCGTAGAAATATTATTTTTAGTTCAGGGTTAGAAAACTACCCGTCTGGGCATTAATGGGTTAAGCCGGAATAACAAGCTGCAATAACAAAAACGTTAATAAAAATTTAATTTTTTGCTCAAAATAAAAAAATATTTTTTTTGCATTGTCGCCAACTACAGTATAAATATTTGTATCCAAACAAATTAAAAAAAATATTTGTGTTGACTTTTTTTTTGGACTTAGCCTCGATAACCATAAATTTGACTTACTATGGATAATTATCCTGGCTAAGACTGAAATTCTTAATATAAAATGTGTGTATGTTTTCATACACACATTGATATTGCTGTTGTTGGAAATTTAAAAAAAATTAAAACAACAATCTTTGCAAAAAAATATATTAAATATCCATTACCCCCGTTCCACTTGTGCCAAGCAAGTTGAATACATTCACAGTGTTAGATCTGAAGTTCATTCGTATAAAACTAGTGAATCCAAGTAGTTTCTGTTCTAACCTTCGGGAAAATGTTTCGTAAATTTGTGTTTATCATTACACTGCTGCATTGCTCCGCAATGATTCAGGTGAGCACCGTCAGTATAAAGGTCGTGTGATAACTTGGTAAAAGCAAATATGTTAGCGCTATAAAACTTTTGGCATACAATTCGTCTGCAAGGAGTGACATAACTTCTACATTTATCCATAGACTAGCCGTAACCGCTGCTTCGCACGCGAAAAAGCCAGTTATTTGATATTAGTTTTATCCGCCTCTGTTTTTGTACATATATATAGATAAATCTAAAATAGTAATTTGGAGACGTCCTATTAGATGACACTCATACACAGTCAAACTCCCTTCGTATCTATAACGTTTATCATTTTCTACTCAGTTTTGAACAAAAAATTACAGCCGCAGAGCCTTTTATATCCTCGATTTCATGTTTCTAGATGCAGCCGGCCACTTTATAACTTTTTGCAAAAAAATCACAAAGTTCGAATCAAAAAATAAAAAATTTCGAAAAAAAAAACAAATATACACACCAAATTTCACCGCTATAGCTGCAATACTTAAATTCGTACCATCTTTATCCCTTTTTGTCTCTCGCACCCCCTAAGAAGTACAATTTCGAACAATCCGATTTTACTGTGCTTCTACATGGCTAGGGGAGTTTACAGAGCAAATTTCACGACTATAGCTGCAATACTTAAATTGGTACCATTTGTATCCCTTTTTTCCGGCTCACACCTTAAATGTACAAATTTCAAAAAAACCATTTAGATTTCGCTTCTACATTGTCAGAGAAATGGTTAGAGGAGTTTACACACCAAATTTCACTACTATAGCTGCAATACTACAAAATTTTAAAAAATACATTTAGATTTCGCTTCAACGTTGTCAGCTACAATACTTTAGTTGGTACCATTTTTATCCCTTTTTGTTCTTTTTAAGTATAAATTTTTTACTGTCCCTAAAAAGGATATTTGTCCCTAAAAATTACAAATTTCGAACAATCCGATTTTACTGTGCATATATTGTTTACTATAACTTTTAACTTTTTAACTTTTGGCAAAAAAATCACAAATTTCGAATTAAAAAATCAAAAATTTCGAAAAAAAAAATCCAAATATACATACCAAATTTCACCGCTATAGCTGCAATACTTAAATTCGTACCATCTTTTTCCCTTTTTGTCTCTCGCACCCCCTAAGAAGTACAAATTTCGAACAATCCGATTTTACTGTGCTTCTACATGGCTAGGGGAGTTTACAGAGCAAATTTCACGACTATAGCTGCAATACTTAAATTGGTCACATTTTTATCCCTTTTTCTGGCTCACCCCTTTTTCTCCCGCTCAACCCTTAAATGTACAAATTTCGAAAAATCCATTTAAGTTGTGCGCCTACGCGGTCGGAGGAATGTACAGTACACACCAAATTTTCGGCAATAGCTGCAGTACTTAAATTGGTACTATTTTTATTTATTTTCGTGCCGCTCAACCCTTAAAAGTACAAATTTCGAAAAATCCAATTTTACTGCGCTTCTACGTGGTCAGAGGAATTTGCATGCCAAATTTCACGATTCTGTACTAAAGTATTACAAAATCGTGAAGTTCCATTTTACCACCTAAAAGTAAGATTTTTGTAAAACCCTCTCTTAGTCGGCGTCTACCCAGAAAATTGCATGACCCTGCCTTCAGCCGTTTGATCTGGGCGCTGGTCAATGATAATTCAGTCAGTCAGTAACGCAACTCTTATATATATAAATCTTTTACAGATAGACATTGTTTTCTTCGTTAGAAAGTTAGCTACTGAAAAATAAACCCAAATATATGTTCCTTTCCACCTTTTTCTATTTTTTATGGGATTGTTCATGCCAGCAAAAACGGGTTCCAAAAATAAATCTAGTTTTTCTCATTTCTTCGGAGACTGTTTCTATGCGAAAGTAAAATTAACAACATTTGACAACGTTAATAGATTATCCAGTTTTCCAAAACAAAAAATAAATTAGGCATACCCCCAATTACAGTGTCCAACAAAGTAAGACTTTTTGATTGCGACGAAATAGCAACCCTATAATTCTGAAAGGGCGTGTTTAGTAGTTTTGCAGAATGAACTCAGCTGGCCTGAGTTTCTTTTTACAGAGGGGGGTCAAAGTTTTAATTTTTTGGTCGAAGTGAAAAAAATGTTGTAAGTTAATAAAATTAATTAAAATATTTTTTTAGGACTCTGACACAGAATAAATACTATATTTGTCTTAAACATCGTCTAATGTCATATAACACTTGCCATATTTACCAGAGTTACCACACGAAACCTACTCATCACCTACAGTATGCAGAACGTCGCTACACTTTGGAGGTGTACAACTTCACTTCTTTCACATACACAAACCTGATAAAGAGCTTCGAGTGCGGTTTAAAAAAAATCGGTGTCATTAATTATGGCCTTAATGGACGAGCGGTGCACGATCGAAACTTAGGCAGAAGTACGCAAGTCCATATATGGATTGACGTAATACCAAAAATGTCTAAACAATGTTTACGTCTGCTGGATATCAAACTCAATGCCTTTTCCTTTATTAAAAACATTGTGAACAATCAAATTCTGAAAAAGATTTTAGTTCAGCTTAAGAAGACCTGTAATTTGGTCAACTCGTGCCCGTTCAAAGGGGCGAATTTCGAATTTCTTTTAAATAGTGTACTATTTGAATTTTCGTTACAGAATTTTGTATACACTTTGGACAGCTTCAACATCACGAGTGACCAGGTGCCATCAACTGCGCCGGCCTTAAATTTCAGTTACAATGTTGAGTTATTTGAGAAGAACAAACTGTTCGGCGGTTGGCAAATACTAGGCAAATACATAATCGACTACTGTCGCCAAATCAAACGTAAACCCCATCATCGGTTTATTGTACGAGCTTGACTTGTATAGTTTGTAGATAAACAATCTATATATATATAAATGAATCTGTGTTTGTAAGTTTATTTGTTTGTTCTTTCCCAACAAGCAAAGTAATACGAAAACGATTCGAAATCGTATCGCCTAGAAGAAAAATAATATTGCGGCAACTATTATATTCGTATTGCGGAAGTAACCTCACATAGAGAAGTTTGTGCGGCCAGGGCGATACGTTAAGCAATATATCCGGATGATAAATCGACGATGTTGCCAGATTATCATCCACAAGAAATCTGGATGATATCGCCATAATATCACATGGAAGATAAAAACGAGATATCGCCAGATAACCACCTAGAAGACAAAAACGCAATTTTCCATATTTTTATCTTATGGATATTTCAAAATTAATAATTACAAACATCATAAACGTGAAGTAAACACAAAACAACTAATAGTTAGAAATTAAATATATGGACATCAGAGAAAAATAATACAGATAGCACAGCTGTTTTTGCCTTTATTATTTTTTCGGTCTTTTGCAGGTTAAAAATGTTTCTGGTTAATCAAATGGACGTTTTTGCACTTGGGTTAGAAAATGAACCAAATCATATACCTAAAAAAAACAAATAAAATGCATAAAATACAAGCTATATTATTCATAATTCCGCTTACATACCTTTAAATGCAGAAATTATATAATTTTGAACCGATGGCTTCTCCTTGGTTCCCATCCAAGTAAATTTGCTGACCAAGCTTTTTGAGAGCGCGTCTTATCAAAACTGCATGACACTGCTCGAATTCGGTTTGAAAACATAGCCTCTGTGAAATGCAAAACAGTGAATGTCTGTTTACCCACAAGATGTTTATCAATAATCAACTTACCAATTGGCTTTTCATCACTTGCTACTGATTTCATGTAGAACTTCAAATTACAGCTTCTCTTTTATTTATAGCGTGCTAGTTCATTTTGCAATGCACCAACAAAATATGAAAAGAAACACGGATTTCCATTGAAAGAGAAATTTTCTTTTATTATTTCCAAAACATTCAAACGAACAATGACAACAAAATCAATATCGCCAATATTTCTTCAAAATGATAAAAGGCTGATAAGCAAAAAAAATATTTTGATGGATTTCTTCAAAATGATAAATGGAAGATATTGCCGCAATATCTTCCTGGTGATATATCGTCCAAATGTTTGTAGGGTTATAGCAGACTAAACTACTGGACCGATCTTCTTGAAATTTTCACAGTGTGTTTATGCTGAACCGGTGGTGAAAATAGGCTTTATACATTTTTTAGCAGCTATGTAGCAGCTAGAGTCTTGAATTTTTGTGAAAGTTCACTAATTATTAGTCTGTAGTGTCAAAAAGGGGCGGCATTGGAAAAGTGGGTTAAAACCTTTTATAAACCTATTATAGATTATATTCAGTTCTATGACAGCTACAATACTGAAATTTTGTGTCAGTGCATCTAGCATAAACGTGCGTCGCACAGAGGTTTGAATTCGCCAAAAATGGAGATTAATTCAAAAATCAAAATTTATTTTTTTGAAAATTTTTTATTATACGATTAAAGAATATAAAATTCTACATCACTACCTGAAATATCAATGACATGTGTTGTTTACTTTTACAGTTGCACTGCCTTAAATTCATGCATGTTTTGAGTTTTACGCGAACAATTCTGAAAATTGCAAATTGACATACTTCAAAGGTTAATATCTTTTTCTCCATTGTAAAAAGTAGCACTTTGATTATAGAATCTTCAAGTTCAGGTATTTTAGAGTGATTTTACAAAAAAATGTTTTATCGAAAGTATTTCAGAAATATTTTTAAAAAAATTTTGAAAATATGTCTAATTTAAGGTATTTTTAAAATATATGTGGAGTTTTAAATGTGAATTCTGTAATACACCGCTAGATGGTAAATTTCTAATTAAATTACAATGTGTTAACTTCAATATTCCACAATTACATGTTGCGCGTTTTTGCGCCAATTTATTTTATTAAATAAATTGCGAAAATAGTCACTCTTTATGGGTGCTTATACATTCAGTTTTATTGTACAACTGGAATTTAGATTATTACGAAAACTTAATATTTAAGTATTTTGTAATGAAAAAAAAGTCTTTTTATTTACTTAACACTTAAATCAAGCAGAATGAGGTTCCAAAACGCACAATAAATCTTAATCTTATAAACATCCCTATATAAACACGAAGTTGTTTAGGGTATAACAAGTACGGAAAGAGTACAGTCGGGTAATGCCGGCTATATGATACCCTGCATCTTCTACCCTATTTCAAATAATTTACTACCAATTCTAGATGAATTAAAATTTCTGTAACAGTTTAATGCCGGACACATTCGAAACATTGTCCTTAATGAGCAAATGTCACCAAATCTGGAGGGACATTTGTATGGGGGCTTTATCAAACAATGGACCGATGTCACCGAATTTAACTACAGCAGTTTCTAGATACAATATAACGTTATGTGCCAAATGCGAACAAAATTGGGTAAACAATTTTGTTGCTAGAGCGGAAAAGTCAAATCTGGAACAACATTTGTATGGTAGCTATACCTAAATCTAAACCGATGTGACCCACTTTCACCATAAATGTTTCTAGGTGAAATATAACGTGTTGTGCCAAATTTGAACAAAATGGGGTAAACAATTTTGTTGCTAGAGCGGAAAAGTCAAATTCTGAGTGACATTTGTATGGAAGATACATCTAATTCTGAACTGATTTGCTTCAAATTTAATAGCGTCCATCATTGATGCGAAAAAATAGCTGTACCAAGTTCCGTTGGGATTGGATAATAATTGCGGATTATTAATTTATTTTCTAGGAAAACCATTTTTCCAATAAATTGTATTCATATTGTGTTTTCTTTTACTCATTATGGTATAAATATTGAAAAAATATAAACATTACCTGACCCGAATGCTTCCCCGAATTAATCTCCATTTTTGGCGATTTCAACCCTCTGTGCGTCGTAGTGCCAAAAATGGGCGTGTCGCCTCCCATACGAAGTTAAAACCTATTATTGAATATTGTCAGTTCTATGACACTTAGAGTGCTCAAATTTTGTGTAAGTGCATCCAGCATCAATGTGCGTAGTTGTGCCAAAAATGGGCGGTATTGAAAAAGTGGGAGTGGAACCTCCCATACGAGGTTAAAACCCATTTTCGAATATAGTCAGTTCTATGACAAATACAATACTGAAATTTTGTGTGAGTAGATCTAGCATCAATATGCGTAGTTTTGACAAAAATGGGCGGTATTAGAAAAGTGGGCGTGGTACCTCCCATACGAAGTTAAAACCTATTCTCAAATATTATCTGTTTTGTGTGAATGGATCCAGCTTCAATGTGTGTAGTTGTGTTAAAAATGAGAGGTATTGGAAAAGTGGGCGTGGTACCTCACATACGAATTTAAAACCCATTTTCGAATATATTCACTTTTATAACAGATGCAATACTGAAATTTTGTGTGAGTGCATTTAGCATCAATATGCGTAGTTGTGGGCGTCCCATACGAATTTAAAACATATTATCGAGTGTCGAAATTTTGTGTGAGTAGATCCAGTGTAAATAGTTGTGCAAAGATGGGCGGAAAGTGGCCGTGACCGTACCCATACGAAATTAAAACATGTTTTAGAGTATATTCGACACCGAGAGTCCTAAATTGTTGTGTGAGTTAATTTAGTTGTAACATGCATGACAATAAGTTTTGATTTGAATTTTGTAAAATTACACGTTTTCTTTGGAATTTCTTAGCACAATAGTAAAGAAAGGTTACAAAAAAAACAAATATACATTCGTCAAAAGCCGACTTAAATCATGCAAACAAAAATTATATTATTTTTTAGTTTTTGTGTCGTTTGATTGGTGAACGGTTTGTGTTTTTGAATGTAGTATATTCGAATTCCAGCTATTCGATTAAACAATTTCTTCTTACGAAGGAAGTTTTTTGTTTTTGCAATAGAAAGTAGGAGAATCACACTCAACCAAAAATTATGAATGATTTACTCTCTAAGGCAAAGTTATAGCTCTTGTCATAAAGAACAAAAAATGTGAATATATAAAGTCAAAAAATTGTTTAACCTTTTTCCCTTGTTCGGGTCCATAGGTAGCAAACCGTTCATAATTCAAGGACTACAAAAATGTACCTAAGATCTCAATAAGCAACTTTCTTGAACATATTAACTTCCTAGGAATGATTCTTAACAGGACTGTTTCTGTTAATGGTCAGTCCGACTACAGTGCGTATGAGTGATAATATCCTTAATCAACAGCACGTATACACTACCTAACATACTACATACAGCCTATAAGATTTGTTCGACGACATTTGCGATTTTGACTTTGAAGATTAAGTTTTTTTATGTTCACAATTTTTGTTCTTTATGACAAGTGTTACAACTTTGCCTCAGATATGAGCCTGAGAAAATGATCACTTTTTTACAAAAATAACACCGAGGACCCAAATTTTTGAGGGTACATAAAAAGTGCATGACTTTGGGTAAAACTGGCAGACGCAGGTCTTTTTTGGTCTTTTATCACGTAGTGGGTTATCCAGGTTATGGACTGATGTTACCCATTTTCCCAGTTCAATTCTCGTCACCTGGAAATATTTGGCGCCTTTCGAGTCTTGGTCCTCCTGTGGCCAGTTTATCAGCCCTCTCGTTACCTTCGATAATGCAGTGAAAAATTCATTTATTTCCTCCTTACATTCCAATATGGTTCGCGACTTCACTGTGGGATTAGTGATCAACTTGATCCTACAAGATAGGATTTTTTCTTTTGAATCAGCCTTATTATAAAAATTTTGGGAATGGAAACTTGATATTATATAATATTTTGCAATTATGAAATTATGTTAACATTGGAAATCAACTGCTATTAGCAAATAAGGATGCATTTGTTAAAGAATACAAGAACAATTTATAAAAAGCTATAAAATGTTTGTTCACATTTTTTGGGAAATTAATTTCATAATAGGTACGGCTAAATATTTATATGTGGGAATTTCTGTAAACGAAATCTAAACGAATTGTGCCAATTTCAAGATTGTGTAATGCAAATTTCGCTAATGGACACCAAATTGTTCGGAAAACTTTCACTTTTATTAACCGATACCACTTCTTGACATTCGACTAGAGCAATATCTTGTGAACTTTTAATTGTGTACTATAGTAAAAGTTTGGAAATTTAATAATAAAATCGTTTAGTAATTTTAAAAAAGTGTAGATAAGAATCACTATGATATCATAATGAAATCTAAATTATTCTTAATAAAAGCAAATAATTTGCTTGATGCTTGTAGAGCGCTAAATGTAAAATTTGCGATTGGACATTTTTATGGAGCTGTATCTAAATCTGAACCGATGTGTCCTATTTTCATCACAGATACAACAACGGTTTCTGTTACTTCCAATGTTTTGGGAGTTTGCATTT
This sequence comes from Polietes domitor, assembly GCA_947397865.1. Taxonomy (NCBI): domain Eukaryota; kingdom Metazoa; phylum Arthropoda; class Insecta; order Diptera; family Muscidae; genus Polietes; species Polietes domitor. Next base: position 65,452,318 of record OX377618.1, read on the forward strand.
TGACAAACGAAGATAACTGTTTGATATACATAAACTTATTTCTCTTTGTTCATTCGCAACAACTGATGACATGTTTACCGCAAACAAACTAATTTTTCCTACAAAAGAAATTCAAAAACGACGTTCACGTGTCTAAAATTTCGTTTCTTCGAAATGCATTTTTTCTCTGCGTGTAGGTCTCTATTTTAAAATCTACTTTAAAGTTGCGAAACAATAAGAAATGAGTTTTAACTTACTAAAATTTTTGTTATACAGTGGCCGACAAAAGTCAACATACGACGCACATTTTTGCGTTTTAGCGAGTTCCAAAAAATATTTGAAAAAAGTAATGATGCGGTTTTGTTTGAAATCGTTTTTTATTCATATAACAATAACAAAATGCTTTACTTCAATATAAACTTAAAAGATATTGTCAAAATAAACAAAAAAACACCTTGACAAAAGTCTACATACGACATAGCATCCCATGCTTTACGTCATTTTTTATAATGTACTTTATAGGAGAATTGACGAAATTTGTATTGTCATTTGTCTTGTGCTTGCTCTTCTTTAAATAAATATAATTCAAGAAACATTAGTCCGCGAAAATGGCTTCTCGTAAAGAAATTGCAACTGATATTCGAAATTTAGTAATAAAATGCAGAAACGAAAGGAAATCTTTAGGCGAAATAGCTAAAATGGTTAATTTAAGTAAATCAACTGTCCAAACTATATGCAAAAACTTCGAAAATACGGGTACTTTGAAAATAAGCCCAGAAGTGGGCGTCCAAAAAAACTTAGTCGACGAGATGAAAGCTTTATTTTAAAAGAAGTTAATGAAAACCCGAAAGTGAATGCTACAATGTTGTCCAAACAACTCGCAGAAAGGTCGGATACAATTGTACATCCAAGAACAATTCAAAGAAGTCTGAATAATAATGGTTTCCGAAGCAGAACGCCACGCAAAAAACCTCTTATAAGTGAAAAGAATCGTAAGCTTCGACTTGAATTCGCCCAGCAACACTTGGACAAGGGATTAGATTTCTGGAAGCGGGTTTTATTTACGTCGAAGTATAATATATTTGGAAGTGACGGGAGAGCCAAAAAAGAAAAGCGAATACGGCAATGAATCCGAAGAATTTACTTGCTACGGTAAAGCATGGTGGTGGCAACGTAATGGTTTGGGGTGCCGTCGCGGCGTCTGGAGTTGGAAATCTTGCGTTTATTGAGGGTAACATGGATCGCTATCAATATAAATCCATATTGGAACAAAATCTGAAGGCATCGGTCGATAATTTAAACCTCGGAGAGCGCTGGATTTTCCAACAAGATAACGATCCGAAGCACACAGCCCAATTTGTTAAAGATTGGCTGATTTACCATGCTCCAAGACAACTTTATTCGCCGCCACAAAGCCCCGACCTGAATATTATTGAACATGTGTGGGAGATTCTGCAACGCAGGATCCGAAAACATCACATAACTAGCGCCCAAACGCTAAAAAACAAGCTGGAAGAGGAATGGCGACAAATATCACCTACGGAATTGGACAACTTAGTTGCATCAATGCCCAGACGATTGCTGGCTGTTGTAGATGATCATGGTGGACCAACAAAATATTAAATTATATAATAGTATCATTTTGTCACGTTAACTTGCATTTTTTATGTCTCATCTCAAACCGTATGTAGACTTTTGTCAAGGTTTTTTCTGCGTATTCTGTTTATATTGAAGTAATGCATTTTGTTATTGTCATATGAATAAAACACGATTTCAAACAAAACCGCATCATTACTTTTTTCAAATATGTTTTGGAACTCGCTAAATCGCAAAAATGTGGGTCGTATGTTGACTTTTGTCGGCCACTGTATTTCTCACTTATGTCAACTATTTTTCAGAGTTAGTATTTTTTTGTACATATGTAACAAGTATTATTCAAAAGAGAAACAACAAATTCAGTAACTTGGATCTACGTAGGAAGACGAAACTCTAAAATACCAATTATTTGGCTTTTTGGAATTAAAATTTGTAGTTGTTTCTTCTTGCATTTCATCGAATACAAAAAAACTGTATTTGATATTCGAATTTATACATATTTAAGATTATAAAAATTAAGAAACATTTCCAAATATTTTTTATTTAATCGGAATATGCGTATAAAGATTTTGGGTAAACATCCTGTTACTGATGTCCTATATAAATTAAAACCCCCAAAACTCTTTAGACATCCTATTTAGACCCATACTATGTCAAAAAGCATATCCAATTTTCTGCATTTATCATAGAAAAAATGCGGGACTGAAGGGTTTATCGCCGAGGAATCGTTTTTTGTGTAATATTTCTTCAAAATATATATCGAGGGCTTATATTCAAAAGTGGCTATGAGCCATTTTCTCGAAAATGAGTTTTGAATGCCAAACTATTGTCAGATTTGGATGTCACCTGTTGTATAAATTTGGAAAAGTTTTTTTCTAAAGCCATTTTTTTAATATTCTGATTTGGCTATCGCCTCGCACGTTAGTTTGTGACTGCATAAGTGGTTATAATTCGCTAAAACGATTTTGTTTAAAACATTTTTCTAGATTTAGGCCATATCGATTCGCGTTACTAGCACTTTGAATCACGTTAAAATAGTATAAATAATAGTAAAGTCAAAAATTGTGAAAAGTATCAGCAAACAGCTGTTTACCGTCTCAGCAGATACAAATCTGCTGTCTCTTTTTTAACAGCAGAAAATCTGCTCTTTCATTAGACTTTCTGCTTTCTTTTACTGACATATTCCTTTGAGTGTACTGATCAAAATATTTCTCGAAGATCCTGGCAATAAAATATGAGTGGTTTCCAAACGCTCCAGTAAAAATTTCCTAAAAAATTGGAAAATTAACTAAGTATGCGTAAAGTTTCCTTCTTTCAAAGCCATAGTAAATAGTTCATTTACTAGAAAAAGGGTAGTAGATTTACTTAAAAACAATTCTTTGGATCTAATAAAAAATTCTTACAAATGAGTAAATTCAAACTTATGTGAAAGAATATTTCCAAGGTTTTAAGTGAATATAAGTGAATTTTTTTATGGAAAAAATTCCATTGTTTACTGGAATTTATGCCGAGTTCTTCAGACATTTAAGTATTAATGAACTTATAAAAACATTTGAAATTGTTTAAAAAATTCTTGAATATTAATCTAAGAAGCAATTCTCGTTCGTTTGCAGAGACTTATTTCTTAAATACTTTATGAATTATTATAAACAACCACTGCGAAGGCGCCTATCTTGCCTTCGCAACAATCATGGAGTAATAGCTCAACTCCTTATAGCAGAGGTATCATGAAACTTTTGAGAAATATTTCATGTTGTCATTTTTTGTATCAGTTTTGCATAGTCTGAAGCAAAACTTTTGTTTGATTTTTTTAGTTAAATTGAACTTATTTTAATTTCGCCTTATTTCCTTGTATAAAATAAAATTTTCCCCTGTTTAAGTAAAAATTTACTCGTTTTGAGGAAAAAAATCAGCAAAATTCTCCTCAGTTTGAGCAAATATTTACTTGATGTTAATAGTAAACATTTACTTAGTTTTAGGAAATTTTCCGCAAAATTTTACTAAGATTTAGTAACAATTTACATAGTTTTAGGAAAATTTTGCTTAAATTTAGTAAAAACTTACTTGGTTTTAGTAAAAAATTTACTTAGATTTAGGAAAATTTCAGCAAAATTCTACTTATATTTAGTAAAAATGTACTTGGTTTCCTAAATTTTAGTTAATTTTAATTCATTATAGGGTTAACTTTTTTATGAGTGTGGTTAAAACCCTCCCCCAGGGGAAAATCCTGCGCACGGGCCTGGCCGTTTCCTCGCATTTTCTAAATTCCGTAACTTCTAACATAATTAAGATATTTCAACGCGCGAATATGTATTTAAAGACATTTTTTATGAATTTATACAAATTAATTTAATTCAATGAAATATTTTTTCTTGACAATAAAAAATTAAAAAAATAAAATATTTAATTGTCGATTTTATTTTTTTTTTTGCAAAAATCATTTTCCAAAGAAATATTATTTTTTTGTTGTATTAAATTTGCTATTAAAAAAGGGTGTGAATTCATGAATCCTTCCTTCCTTTAGAATTTTTAAAATAATATATGAAATATTATATTTATTTGGAAAATGCAGTTGCTTCTATAACTCTCGATTCGTGTGAGATCCCACGAATAATTTGTTTCATCCGTTTTGCAGAGAATCCCATTTATATCTAATTAAAAATGCGTTGCTAAAATTTTCGATTTTCTGTTGTTGTATTCCAGGTAACGGTCATAAATCGGAATCCCTTCAGAACAATAGTATGCAAAACACATATCTACGTTCGGTTATGATGTCGGACGTGGGCGTCACTTCAGATAGTGGCGGTCCTTGTGACGCAGGCAACAACTTTTCTAGTTTCAACAGTGACTACGATGAACGCAATCAAACCGATGCCGATAATGTGGCCATTTTAGGTGGGAGCGATTGTACAAAGGACGTTCCGCTTGATCCAATGTCACCAGCTCGGAGGTGTTGTTTTATTGCATCGCTATTGCTGTGTGTCTTAACGGTCGTCGTTTTTGTGTGGGTGATACCGTGTAGCAGTGAGAATGGCACATGTCCGGCGCCAGTAGATCGGGTGAAAACACATAATTGGTTCAACAATTATACGAAAATCGAACTGAAAGCCGGAGTGAATATTGTTAGTGGAGTAAGGAGTTGGGAAAATAACTTAATATTTTTGTATCGTGGTGATGCATTCTTTCCTGAATTTCGACCGGACAATTCGAAACGAAATGGTATTATATCGCTAATTGGCAGTTCAGGTGCAGTAGCCTGGTTTGATGAGATGGCAGACGAGCCTGTAGCCATAGATTGTACGCTGCTCGATGTTGACAAAAATGAGAGGCCAGATTGCTTGGTAATCGACGAATATGGCGAATTAGGCGCTATAAACCCTGTATCTGGACAATGGCATTGGCGTTTTAAGGAACGGTCAGCCCATAAAGTTGACGCCCTCGATTTTCCCGTTATTCTGCCGGACTTGGATAATGATGGTGTCTTGGATATTTTAATAGTGACTAGTACAGGATCAGATCAGCGTGCTAAGCATTATACGCGCAAAGGCGACGGGACAACTAAAAGCGGACTTGATCAACGAAATTTGTTGAGAATATTATCGGGACACAGCGGTCAGCCAATTGGCGAGGGCTTTAAAGTTATAGAATGTGATACTCTGCGAAAATTACAATTGGAAAATGCCCAGACTGTGTCCTTCAATTGTATACACAATAATACAGAAGCCCAGAGATCTAAGACATTGGCAGAGCTTTTTTCGCTGATCACAAACAAATCGTTGATTGGCCAAAAACTAGTTCCGGCATCAAAAATATCGCAGCACCGCCATTACGGACAACGCAAGGACATTGATTCTCAGCGCAATATTTACTCATTGAATGGTCGCGAACTTATTGTGGAAAATCGAGGAAAGTGTCCCGAAGATTGCAATGTCACCTTTATCCTCAGCGAGAATCGCAATGGGAAGGTATACACGCTGCGCAACTTTACAAACAGCGGAATGTATGGAATGGTTCCAGCTCAATGGCATTTCAAAAATATAAAACCCAATATGTCTGGATTCGTTATGAAATTTTGGAAGTGGAAAACCGATCAACAGACATCAGCTTCTGCCACCAGCAGCAATCCTCGTGGCAATGAAACCTTCCAGAAGACACAAACCGCAAAAACAAAATCGAAGATAGCGAAAACACCTACAAAAGACAATACTTCGAAAACTTATAAACAAAACCACGTAATGGCTGGGTCCGGAAGTAATAAAAATGACCGACGTCGACGTAGTTTAGAACACGACGCTGCATTCGATGCATTCGAACATGTCATCCACAAACGCGGCTCGTTCGATATCAAAATGGAATCGACGCTTACCAAGCGCAGCACTTCGCCTTCGAATGCCACCAACCCCAAATCTCCAAGCAGCAGTCGCAGTCTGCTGATGGACAACTATAACATGCAGATGATTACTGAATCTGTCATATTGGTTCTGTTCATTGGCACAGATACGCGAATTGAGAATACCTCGCAGAGTAATATAATTCAGTTTTGCCGCAACGATCGCAAAGACATCGTCTGTCAGCCCGATCTAAACAATCAAGAGAACTCCATGCTTATTGCCGACTTAGACCAAGACGGTTCACAAGAACTTGTGTCGTATACGTCAACATTTGTGCAGGCCAACGAAGATCCACAGGATTGGCGTTTGGTTACGTACGTTCGATTACTGCGTCTGCAATCGGAGTTACCAGCCTTTTACGAGGATGTCAAGAACAATTAGGAAAATTCCATGTTTGAACAAGTACTACTACATACTACATGCATTAATGCCTACTGTGCGTGCAAACAATAAAGTAAATAAGAAATCGTTTAAACTAGTATGTATGTATGTATCTAGTATATCTAAATATTTCATTGACAAACGTATTAAAAATCCATAAACAATAGTTGTATTATTTTTCACTGTCAAATACCACTCAAAATTAAAGAAAACAAAAAACAATATTGGGTCTGGACCGGTGAGCTACAAAGAGGTAAGTAGTATTAATTAAATTAAAGATGAAATTATTTTGTACACATTTTGTATGTTATTTATAGTAGGTTAGGCTAGGTTATGTTGTGGAGGCAGTCAGAAAGGACTCACATGGACCAGAAGAAGTCCAACCTGTGCGACTCACGCAACACTTTGTCTTACCGACGTCTATACTGGCCAAGTCGTTCAATCTCTCAAAGAAAGCACTACCAAGTGTCACTAAACGTCTTGTAGTCATATAAGGTTATAGACAGATAATAATTTAACTCATTTGTTGGGTAGTGATGTATATATAAATCAGAATTTTTAAGGATATAGTTATTAAAACTCAACAAAATGGATTAGTGTAATCATTTCGAAAATCAAAATAAAAGAATTAAAATGGCAAAAACATTAAAAAAATCTAACCCTGCTATAACACACCACAACAATATTTTTAAAGTAATTGAAATTGCCTTCAAAACAAGGTATAACACATTCAAATCGGTAAAGTATTTCAATATGAAATATAGTGAAAAAAGTAGTATTTTTTCACTGTTAAATTGATCATAACTCGTGAAAAAAAATCAAATTTTTTTCCAAAAATACGTATCCATTAATTTTATGAAAAGAATACATACACAAACTTTCAAAACAATTGCAGCTATCGAGGTCAAAACCCGTACGGCTTGACATGGAATAACTCATATGTATATGCTGACGACTTTTTTACATATCAACAAAAAAATGCACTTCATAAAATTAAACATTGATCACCTACAAATCTATATTTTTCATTAAACTTGGTCTGGGTGACATTTTACAGTACACAACTTTTTAAGGATGCACGTCCTTCAGCTTTTTTTATTGTGTATTTTTTATAGATGCAATACATCAAACAATTTTCAAAGAGTAACGAAACTAAATTAGATAATTAAAAAAACGGAATACACGGCATTGCTATGTTGGATCTCAAGTTGATTAACAGTATAGTTTTTTTGGCGATCAACAATTAATTTTATGAAGTCCAATTTTGAGGATATGTGAACATAGATAAAATAAACTTTGATATGTATAGTAGAACAGATAGTTCCATAAAAAATATTTTTCTCTAAAATATATTTGTCTCGGAGGATTAAGATTTCAAAAGACTTTTTGTTTCAATTTTCAAAACCACAAATGTAGATTGAATTAAGTGTAAGTTTGTTCGGAAAAAATGTTGGGAGGAGAAATTAGTGGAGGTCGGTCTTACATTTGACCCAGCTAGGGACAGCAGTTTTGGGCCTTACTGTCATAAAAACATATAAAAATAAAAAAAATCGTATGGGGACCACTCTAAGGGTGGACTGTAGGAGGTAAGTAAGAAAATGTGGGGGTTGAAAAATATTGTGGGCCGGTAATACATTTAACTCCACTATCGGAATTCTTGGAAAATTCATTTAGTAAAAGTCCACATTGAAGATGGAGAAGTTGCTTAGAAATTATAATTTTTCGGTAAAAAGATTTGAATGATCGGATTATATCTTGGTCCTACGGCTCAATTATTTGGTGATAGCAATACGATTTTAATATTGTCTAACACAATATCATGGACTAATTTGTGACATGATGCATTGTCAACGAAAAGAATTATCTTTTTTCCATTTTTCCCGAACTTCAAGTCGAGTTCATTTATAATATACGTCCATATAAAGCTTGCCATATACATATGCTTTGGAATTAGCAACATAATTTACTTGAATAGCGTTGTTTTTGAAACACCTGGGATTTTTTGATTTATCTACACAATAAATAAGTTTGTCGCTACCAGTTGAATATGTAATAAACAGAAGTGTAACTCTTTATTTTGGCATTTTTTCCTGACGACTTTTCTGCCCTGTTGGCCAACATTCCACTGGGCAATGCCTTATATAATAGAGAAATAGACTCATCGGCGGTGTAAACTGTATCTTCAGAGAACTCCCTAATGTATGTGGGCAAAATAATAGCTACATAATCGTTTGCTTCTACCGTATCAGCTGAACTTTTTTCTCCATGAACATTTTTAAAGTGGATATTTTCCCTTTTCTTCCATCTATCAAGCCAACCGGTAGTTGGTACAAACTCAACATTAAGCATTTTGGCGTACTCTTTGGCTTTTTCCTTCAATAAGGGTCCTGTTATGGTAGCTTGCTTCGATCGAATATCTTTGAACCAAAGAAGTAATGCATCTTCAACATTTTTTTGGGCCTGGTCTTAATCGTTTCATTGAAACATTTCGTTTTGTTTGGACACATTGGAGATGGATTCCTCGTACTTGATAATTCGGGTTACTGTTGCTGCGCTACAATGGAATTTCTCATAGATTTCTTTCTTTGATACTCCGGACTTCAATTTCTGCTTATAAGCAACAGACATTTGTATTTGCTTGAATGTTCCTAAAAACATTTCAAAATACATATTTTCGTAAAATATATATTTGTTCTCAAAATGTTTGTTGTGGTTTTAGATTAATTGAAGTTACAGCATTCCCAAATCGTTTGTGTTTTGTTAACCCTTTTCCGTCACCTTCGACCCCGATGACACTCTTACACCACCCCCAGTTTTTGGCTCATGATTTTTTTCCGAACCTCACAAAATAGGGGATTATTCCAGCATATCCAAATCGCACTCCTAAAATTCCCATACAACACTATCCCACCACTAATAAACACTCTTATTTACAATTTTCTAATTTAATTTTCATATTTTAAATGAAAATTCACCTAAATCGCCGATCTTGTTTATTTACGTTACCAAATTATTGTGAAGTTTGTTTTGATCTTTCTTTTGGAAACCGCAAGAATTACGTTAGAGAATGCTATGCTATCTTATCAACAATTTTAACAAACAAATATACACATATGCATTATATCTAAGTCAGCGATGCTGTCAGAATTCAATATGTGACAGAGTGAAAAAACTTAATTTTAAGATTATTAATCATCCTTCTACAGTTTAATCTAAAGAAGATTACTAATTGCAACGATTAAAAAGTTTTCAAAATTTCCATTCATTCCCAAATATATATATAAATAAGAAAACGCATTTTCTGTGACGTACACGTCGAATTTAAAGATTCCAGCTTCATCCATCAAAATGGTACCATTTTTCCAATTTTTTTTACAAAAAGTGTATATTGCGGTAGGGAACGGTAAACAAAAAATACAAATAGAATATTTCTTGGAAAATTTTAATTTTCGCGGGAGATATGGCTAAAATGATTTTCATGCATGGCATTTTTGATTTTCTCCCGATCTAGAAAACGGATCCGACTGAATTTTTATTTGTGTATTAAGAACCAATGTCGTTTGTAACATATGTATGTATATGTAGTCAGTTGTGAAAGTCGCAGCAATTGTTGAAAAATCCAAAATTCGCGGTTGCAATTGCTTATATTTTAACTTTCTTCATCCGGGATTCTGAGACTTTTCTGACACAAATATTCTCCATGAAGTCAGCAATAACATGCCAAAAAAAATATTTTGGTATTCTCAATATAATAAAAAGTTACTTTACAGCCACTATTTATCCTATTTTAGCCTGATAACTTGGGAATCAAAATGCTATTATGATGAAATTTGATACGGTAGCCCTAAATCTGGAGAAATGTTTTAAACAAAATCGTTGTAGCGAATTATGTATAACCTTCGGTTATATGATATTCCATTGTTGAACTATTCTATTTATATTACTTTTATATTCATAGCCAAATCAGAACAAATTGGCTTTAGAAAAAAAAATTCATCGCCAAATTTATATGACAGATGACAGCCTAATCAGAGAATAGTTTTCGAGAAAATGGTTCATAGCCACTTTTGAATATAAGCGATATATATTCTTGATCGTCATAAATTCTAAGACGATCTAACCATGTCCATCCTTCCGTCCGTCTGTTGAAAGCAAGCTAACATCTAAACGAAAAGATCTAGGACTTCCAAATTTTCCACAAATACGTCTTACAGTCGTAGATCGGTGAGGATTGTAACTGGGCGAAATCGGTCCAAAGAGAAAAATGTTTTCCTCACGAGGACTGAAATTACCCATAATAACCCCTAATATATTAGAGTATTTAAGCATGTTTTTTCAATATGTCTGTCCGCTTTTACTTACTTGATATTGGGTATGCGCATTCCCCCTATAACAAAAACGTGCATCAAAAAGTGATTCTTCTTCGCAATGGGTGAAATGGGCAAAAAGGGATAAAAAAAGGTACCTATCAAACGACAACAGCTTGAAACATGAAATTCGGTATGTACATTCATCTAATTGAATCACACATAATAATTAAATTCGGTGTATAGATTCTGCTGACTACGTGTCTACACAGTAAAGTAAAGGGATTTTTCGAAATTCGTATTTTTTGGGGTTAAAATGGAAAAGGGGATAAAAATGGTATCGACTAAATGGCCGCAGCTAGAATCATGGAATTCGGTGTATACATTCCTCTGACTGCATAGAATCGCAAAATAAAAAGATTTTTTCAATATTTGTACTTTTTTACTTTTACGGTAATAATTGGTTGAATCATGAAGTTAAGTTATATTGCACTGTGTACGTGGGAGAAAATGGATTTTCAAAATTTGAACTTTTGGAATTAAAGTAGGATGGAAATACAACCAACTGTAGCACCCACTATCTACCAATATTAATAGTATTTAAACTTTTTTGAAGATTTCTGTCTTATATTTATTTTTTGAATTGACTTGAAATATATATATATATATAGTGGCTTCTTTTGTGAAGAGGGAAAAAATGTTGTTGATGTTCCCGACTAAAATGAAGGATTGGTTTGTTTTATGTGTTCTCCCGAAGTATTTCGCTTTTATCACTGTCCGTTCGTGAGCTGGACGCGTTTAAAATAAACTCCATAAATCAGGCTTTTCTTGGAAGGAAATCATGTCGCACGGTTTTATTGTGACATCTTATGTGAAGTTTTCCTCCCAATTTATAAATTGAAAGACCAAACTTTCAGATGTTTTTTTTTTTAAATTAGCTTTTTGTTTGTTTTGTTTCAGTTTTTACATCACATTTGACCCTCTGAGAACCAACAGTGAGAAAAAAATTGCGGGCTTTTATGGGTTAGGAAGTTCTAAAAATTGCAACTAGTGATCAATACCTCTTCAACGATCCAACAAAAACACAAATCGAACTAAAAACATGGAAGTTATTGCGGTTTTTATAAAAATGCAACAAAAATTGCACAAAAATGTTAAAATTCTATCCTCTATTCTGGGTTTTTGATATGGATTGATAAGGCACGGGCAAGATTTTAATTTCTAGCAGGTTTTTCCTAAATACCATTCTCACCGTGAATTTTATTCAAGAAAAACCTGATGTATAGATGCTATTTTGGACGCGTCCTGCTCACGAACGGACAATGATAAAAGCGAAATATTTTTGCAGAACACATAAAACAAACCAATCTTTCATTTTAGTCGGGAACATGCACAACTTAAATTTTGAAGCCACTCTAATAAATATAAACGTATTGGTATCCTCGCCTTATAAGCGTTGTTTGAAATAATACAAATTTTATATCTATGTATATGTATAAAAATCAATGTGTGTCTGTATGTTCCGTATATGACGCCAAAACAGTGGACTGTTTCGCCTGAAAATTTTACTGTCGATAACCAGTGGACTGAGGGTGGTTCCTGGCTATATTAGGTTATGCTAGGACAAAGGAGCGCGGTACTGCCCACACAAACTATACTTTAAAATTATCAATTAGTACCCAGCATACGAATCAATATTTTTATTTGTTTTGGTTTGGCTATATTAAAAAAGGAAATTTTCCTGTAATGTCGTTGTTGTGGAATGCAATCCATGGTGGAGAGTATACAAATTTCGGCCCGGTCGGACTTAACGACGTTTTTACTAGTTTTTTCCTTATTTCGATTACTTTTATCTTCTCTTTTATTTTTATTAAAAGTTGTATTGTTATAAGAGCAGAAGTACTTGTTCTTTTGTTGCGTCCGTTCCAACGTATAATTGTTTATAATTTTATACTAAATACTGAAAAAATATATTTAAAATGTAGTACTCTTTAAGCGCTTTAGAATGCTAAAAATTAGCAAAATTAGTCAATAGACAGCCGCATAACATATACATTAGTATGTCAGTGCAGACTGAGTTGTCTGTCGGTATTCACTCTTTTATGGATCCCTGGATATAGAAACATTTATAGGAACGAACTAGCTGATGAGTTGGCGAGAATGGGATCTGCATTAAATATACTCGCTACGGAGTTGGTTGCAGCACCCAGGCCAAGCTAATTTCAAGTGTAACGACTTTTTCTAAATTGTCTTACGGTGGGCGATAACTTCTTTTTCAATACAAGAAGTTACACTTAACACTTCACATCGGGGCAAAATTGTTACATATGGTAAAGGATAAATACATGTTTAGTAGATACGGAATTTTTTTATTGTAATGTACATATAATAAAGCATAATCATAATACACAAATATAACGGAATAGATAACAATAATAAAAGAGATTCTACAAAACCGTCGCATTATTTCGACAGAAACCAATCAGGCATTCCTATTTTCTTCTCGACGTCCAAATTTGATATCCCTCAGGAAATGTATACTTTCATTATTAATTAAAGACAATATTGATGATTTCAATGTAAGCACTGAAGCCAATTTATATTTCAGGCTAATGGAAGAAACTAATTCAACCATCTGAGCTATATGTTCATCCATTTGTTTGGTTATTCTATGCTGCTTGCTATAAAGTTGAAAACTGTAGGATATACATTTAAACAAAATAGTTTATTTAAATTAAATTACACTTTAATACATGTTATATAATACATACCCTTTAACAATATTTTCTATAATATCGTCATTAATATCAATTTGCTGTAGAAAATCATGCAAATACGATCGTTTCATTTGGATCACATATTGTGATAGTATAGCTTCAGACCAATTGATATCGTAACCATATGCACGGCTGAGTATTAACGCCTGAGAAACGCTGAAAAGATAAATATAACATACAAAACATAAATGTGACATACAAAATATAAAAAATCGACAATAATACTAATAGTTGTATACATAAACTGTTATCATTTGTTAGAATTTTTATTTATTCGTTTTTATCATTATTTAATCGAACTTGCTTCTTTATTCGAGTTCGAGAACAGGAATTTATGACTAGTAATTACTAACATTTTATCACTATGCGATTATCACCAATGAGCTGAGCTCCGATATCAGTATGGCTTGGACTCTTATCCCTGTATTGCACTGGTTGGTGGATAATAAACGCAAAGCCACCACCATTGCTCCTCAAGCAGTCTTTAAGGATGAAGAGAAGCTAGAAACAGTGGAGCACGTGCTATGTCATTGTACGTAGCTTCAACGCCACAGGCTTAGGTGACTGCGAACTCACCAATTCATCGACGCTCTGAGTAGTTTCATAAAGGGTAAAAAGTGACTTCAGGATAAAGGTTGTGGAATATTATAAAGGCGGTCAGGCCGCATGCTTTTCAAAACTGAACAATCCAAATTTAATTTTCATTCTAATTTCTTTTTTCTTCACGCTGTCTTTCGTATATCCTTTTTCTCCCCTAATTAACTTTGTTCCTCCCGTGTTGCTCAGAACTGAACAATCGTACGCCTTCCTCAGGTGGCATCATGTAGCACATCCTTTGTAACAAACAACAGCAGAGTATATTGCTCCATTATGATGTGATGATTTTAGACAATTTTTGATTTTCAAAAACGTGTAGTTAAAAAGTGGTGGAATGCTTTGTCATTCTCAGATAAATTTTTATTTTTGTGATAAAATTTTATTCCGATTGGTAAATAGTCAAAAGGAATTAACGACTGTTAATAAACCACTGCATCTTCCTGAAAGATACCCTCATAATTACCTTAAAGTTAAGCCTCGATCGGGCTTATATTGCAAAAATAATAAGTATACTTAAAACTACAATAAAACTAAAAACTATAATTGTAATTTTGGTTTTTTTCGTTTGTATTTTTTTTTTTGGTATGTAATCAATATTTGATTTGAACTCGGATATTGTCCTGGCTCAAGACCATTTGCATCTATATTTAATAGAAGGATAATTTTAATTTTAATACAAATAAAATGATTTTTTTAATTTGTGGTATGCTTGCCATTCTCCGATATATTTTTATTTTTGTGATAAAATTTAGATTAGCTCCGTAAATCGACAATTTTTCTTTCGATTTTTTTTTCAAAAAAAAAAAAACAAAAAAAAACACTTGTTTTACATTTTTTACGATCGCTACTAAACCACTGTTTCTACGTGAAAGATACATTTGTAGCCCTGATAATTACCTTAATTTAAGGTATTACTCGGGCTTATACTTCAATAATAAAGGTACCTTCGACGATGGAGCAATGCTCCATTGAGACGACTGCTGTGGTGATTGTAGCCGTCGTTGTTGATGTTGTGGAGGTGGTCTACGACCGAATCAGAGACGCATCCTCCTCTACATTCACTTTTAAAAAACTTTTCTATTATTAAATCGTTTAATTATTTGGCGAAAAGAGAGTGCCGCAGGCGAAAATTTATTTTAAATAATGACGCATTTTTTTTTAAATATTTTTTGTTATTTTTGCAGCATATTTTTTCTAGTTTTCTTTGAGTTGCGTTTAATAAAATAAATATTTTTGTTATTGCATTTCTTTATGATTTAAAAATTTGTTTTAAATAAAAATAAAAACCATTTTTATAGAATTTGCACAATCGATAACTATGGAAATAACTGATTACTAAGGCAGTTATCGGCAACTAAAAATATGATCAACATTTTCAATTTTTCCTTCTTCTAATTTTCGAACGATTTTTTTCAAAATTTAACATTCGATAACTCGATAAATAAACGAGATATCGATAACATGTCGACCAATTTTTTTCTTGTGTTGAGGTGCTCTATCGAAATATGTGATCAGATCTTGAAGCCTCGGATATCATACTCTCCCCAAAAATTTAACTGCGCAGAGTTAATAAATGTATAATAAATAAAATTTTCCTATCTGTTCGAACTTTTGTTGCGAAAACACTTTCAACATTTTCTAAAATACCAAACTACGACCCTACATCTCTGTTATAATTTTGTGGTTCACAGAGCGTTTATACCGTCTGAAAACGCTTAGACTACCCTCTAAAGTGCTTTGAGAACGCATTACCCCTACTGACTAGGTGGTTTGTAACAATCGGAAAACTTCAAAATTTAAAAAATCGCAATGTGATTTTCCTAAATATTATTACTTATGATTTTAGTATGGTCATATTTTGGATTAAGACCTATTCAGACATATGCGCCACGACAACTGCAGGTCATGTCGCGTATGTCTGAATGGGCCTTTATCCGGTGTGTACATAGGCTCTTACCTCAATTCATCATTCACCAAGCATTTAAATTGTTGTCTTGATTTCAATCGAATAACGCAGAAACACAGATGATGACCGCTCGACGTTGCCGGTTTCTCCAAACCTTTGTTAACCAAATCAATTTGCATAGCAGTTACTTCGGCTTTGGCAGCGCTTTTCTGTGCCAACAACAGTTTATTATCTAATAGGTAATTTTCAGTGGCATGGACACTATATTCTAAGGATTGTGTGAGCTGATTAACTACTTCTGTAGTACAACGAAGTGTGGCTATACCCATCGCACCATCGTCCGATAAACGCATTGTATTATGGACATTGGTTAGAATTTCTTGAGCGTCCTGCTCCCACAATTCAGCCAAGTCCTTGTACATCAAGAAGTGCAAAGCAGCCAATTTAAAAAGCTCTTTACCTTGTTGTGGTGCACAGTATTCTCTCAAGTATGCTAAAATTGCTTGTCGCAAACCAATTGTCTTTTCCTCGTCGAATTGACCAAGTAGTGATTCAAATTGCTCATTTTCGATTAAGGTATCGAAACAGAAATACATTTCTCGATACCGACCGATGCCAGTTAACATGCGCACAATTAACGACCAGGACTTGGCTTGAGCAAGAACGTTATTCAAGACTTTAGCGCGATTTAATACATTCGCAATGCCTTCCATGGAACATTCGTGTACAAATGATTGATGTGCCTTTATCAGAAGCTCGACATAAATAATGTTTTGCTTTTTATGGGAAAGAACTTGAAGTGGACGCATTTGATTGGAACTAACCGAACACACATCAGCCGTGTTTATAGTATTGCTGACGTTGGTGTTGCCGTTGTTACTTGGTTGACCGTAACGAGTTATAATCTCTGCTAAATGATCAAAGTAGACAGTCGCATTATAGGTTTTTTTGTCCTGGTATTTACGATAAGCTTTAAGAGCATCACAATATTCTAAAAGGCAAGCTCCAAGTTTGGTACGGTCTGGCGTTAATTCAAGAAAGAGGTGAAGATCACGATCGATATTATATCCCCACAGGTCTGCATTGCGAAAGGCTAATTTCGCTTGTTGATCGGGACTGAATATATAAAACCGTGGTCTAACTACC
The DNA here is from genome assembly GCA_947397865.1 of Polietes domitor. Taxonomy (NCBI): domain Eukaryota; kingdom Metazoa; phylum Arthropoda; class Insecta; order Diptera; family Muscidae; genus Polietes; species Polietes domitor. The sequence goes on from OX377618.1 coordinate 65,469,398, forward strand.
GCTGTGGTAATTTCGAAGGCCAACAATTCGGCTATTTCCTTAGGTTCCATGTGAGTAGATGTTAATATGTCACTGACCACCAGTAAGCGATGCAGGCAACCTTCTTCTGCGATACTCTGAAGCAATATGTGTACATCTTTGGTACGCAAAACATCTACATATTCCTTATCTAAGTACATGGCGGCACGATAACAGCTGATAATGCGTTTTGCCAAATTTACACCAAACCTCAGTTTTGATGCTATACCCTGAAGTACCGTCAAAGTTTCCTGTTTTTCTTTGGATGGAATCTCCTCGAACTCCAATGTTGAACAGCTATCAGATAAGTAACCACCTCCGCCGCCACCTGGTGTTGCACAAAGTGTTCTTTTTGTGAAATTAGAAAAGGACGAACGCTCAATTTCGCTTAAAAGTTGTCGTTCATCTCCAGACATGCAATAAATCGTAGACATCGATTCTGCTAAAGCCATAGAAAACACTATGAAACGTAGATCTAAAGGCCTTACGTCGAACAGTTCTTGCAGGCGTAAAGCTTCAACAATATCTCCTTCATCGAGCAAACGGTGTAGCAAAGATTCCAATCGTTTTGAATGTTTTTCGTTTAACTCGATTTTATTGCTTATGTTTAAATCGTCAATCCCCGCTAATTCTTTGAGCTCCAAAAACGTTTTGTATAACACACACCTTTCAGATAACATGATTTCTTCGTAATATTCAGAGTGGTATAAAGTCAAAGAAGCCGCTTCGGAGTCATCGTCGAGTAGAAGATTGTTGGTTATCATATCGTATTCGATTTGATCACGGTCAAATGATTCATTGGGAAATAAATGATGATGTTTTATCACATTCAAAGCCTTTTGCAAAACATAATAACGTGACTTGTACGCTTCCGATGGTAAATGCGATGATGCATAAAGCAAAAAGTTCACTAACGTTTCGGGAGGTAAGGAATGTGCCAATACTTCATCCTCATATTGATCAAATGGAAATATGTAGTTATCGAATTTAGGCGGCGATGGTACAGCTAACTGCAATTCCAATGAATTAACCCATTTACTATAGACGATGTCACTTATTGGTTTATGCAGCAAAGACGCCAAACGGAGAGCGGCGTCATATTCCTTTGCAGCTAATATAGAACTTAAAATCCGTTCATATTCTTTTACATCACCCTGTTCGTTTTGTAACAGATGTATGAAATTAAGAGGAAAACGCTGTGCTGCACCAGTTACGGCCATTAAAATATCACAAAATTGTCTCAGCAGACAAAAGTCCAGTTGTCCGGTAATATCACTCAGCCCAGATTTACAAACACACGTCAGGAATTTTAGCTGGTCCACAACTGACTCAAAATTATTTTGTATGTGCAACAGCAAAATTCGTATCGTTCGTTTCATCAACTTTTCACGTTGTGGCCACGTATTCAAGGGCAATCGAATTTCTTCGTTACTCCAGGCTAAGCAATATAAACGCAATTCATGGACGGTGCCATCACCGAATTCATTTTCGGTTGTCAGCTGTAGGAAGCGAAATAAATGGATTAACGCATTATTGGGATAGAAAATTTCAAAACTTCGAACTATGGCTGTTATTTGACTTTGGGAAACAAGATAATCCATAAAATTCCAAGGAAATTCTTGTGCATTATTGCCCACAGCAAGTCGTACAAGGTTATCCCATTGGTTTGTAGTAACGACCAACCATACTAGCCAGCACCATTCCAAATTTGCTCCATCTACACTGTCAATAGAAGCTGCTAGTACTGCCATTATAGGCAAGTGCTGCTCTATCGAGGTACGTAAAAATTTTACAATGGTCGCAGCTTGTTGCTTTGAGGAGCGATTTTCATTCTGCATCAGTCCTAAGAATGTACTTATGTCTGCAATCCTTTCATTTTCTGTACTAGAATTCATATTTAATAGTATTAACGCAAATAGGTCAGGACCTCCATTTGCACAAGCGGCAAAAAAACTCTCGTATTTTGCTACTGAAACATTTACTGTACCCGCAGTATCATTGCCAGAGGCCAGAGAAGATGTCATCGTTTCAATTGAAGTATTTGTGGCACATTTTTCTGCTTTCTTTTGTTTATTCGATTTTAGTTGACGTTTTGTAAGACTTGAACGTCGTTTCAAGACATTCCCGTCGGCATTTGTTGCACTGAAAGACAATGCTCTCATCAAATGATCTCCCGTATGTGCATCGAAATATTTCACCAAACATTTTATTTGTTCTAGAGGAATTTCATAGTAGTGTAAAAGAACTAGCAAGTGCCAATAATCATTGCGAATGGCATAATGTTGCATTACTAAAGACATGTCCCCCTTCCTATTCGGAGAATTTAATGTTATAGCCTTGGACGCCATTATAGCATTGTATTCGATTAGAGGGAAAATTTCCATATCTTCGCCAACAGACAAACGTTGCACTAACAAACGTTCCGCTTCTTCTATAACAGAAATAAGATCTTTATCGGCTGAGGACGAATTCGAATCATTCCTTGGCGAGCATTGCCTCAATTTTAAAAAACATCTCAGCTGCTGTGTATCGAAGCCTAACATTTCACAGAACGCAATGCAGTGGCTAACGACTTCGGTATCGGCCGTTGGCGTTTGTATTGCTATCTCATACACACTTTCACAGGCGGTGAACAAATGGGTTTTTGTTATTTGAGCATAATTTTGCAATTGTTCGATCAGCATCAGATAAACCGCATAAGCGCTCCGGCATTGTTTTATATAATGTACAAAGTTCAATCGATGGTTTTTTCTCTTCGCTTCGTCTTCAAGTGCAACTTTTCTGTAGCCATTTGCATCTCTGCTTAAACGCGTAAAATCGACTCCCTTAAATGTTTTAAACATGTCATAAATCGTTGGTATATTATGTTGGATGGCTAAAGATGTGTCATTGTGCTGCTGTTGCATTATTTTTAGATATGTAAGTGACTTCAGTATGCCTGATGTTATGGAACACTGTAGATTGGCCAGTGACGGCTGATTCGTAAGAAAGTCGAAGAGGGTCGCCAGTGTCCAATCAACATCATCCTTAGTGTTTTCATTTTCAATATACTTGGTTGCGTAGAAATTTATCTGAAATGAAAGGATAATATGATAATATTATTTGAGTGAGACAAGTTTGAATCTTTGCCTTTTATTTTTTAAGCCTTATTTTTTACGGCTTAAGCCTTATTATTTTGGTTGGAACTAATCGTGAGGGTAATGAGATGTCATTACCAAGTAATGCAAATGGTAATGCCATCACCCCCCAGAAATGAAGATTGTATTGCTCAATGATGATCTACAAAATATTTCGTCACTGGGTCAAGCCATCTGTGAGCTAAACGCTCCTCAAAACACCTCTAAAAATCATGTTTTCACGTGTAATTTTTTTATGTTGCATTTTTACCCAACTTTTTTTTCTGAACTAAAAGACCCTTGGAAGTACTTTAAATAAAAATTTTTATTCTTGTCTTTGAATAACTCATTGGTCGTATTACTGGACGTTTAGATTGATTTTTGTGGTTTTGACTAAATGATGAATATCGACGAAAATGACGTCACTGACACAATGTTTGTAAATTAATTTAATCTTTTTACAAAATGACTCTTTTTAAAAAATGTTCATCAGTTAGGCATCATTTGAAAGGTATTGACTGCCGCTATTTAATTTAAAAAAAATACTAACAACAAATACGAAAAAAAATTCATTTGTCACTATGAAAAAAACACCAAAAAAATTGCAGCGCCCCTAGTGGTACAACTCGATTAACATCCCATTCCCTTAACATTAACATCAACCTTGAAGAAGATGCAAATAACAGCCGGACAACATGAGAACGATGATGAACAAAGGTTCCCGCGATAATCGGATACATGCCGGAACGAAGTTTAGTACAATTCAGACTTAAGAATTATCACCTCAGCTCCCTCTAAAGCTGCTACAACAGCAACCAAAAATGACTATAAAGGTCCAATAATTCGACCAATTAGTTACAAAGACAAAAATCAAAATTTATATTTAGAGTGCTTTCAAGAGCCTATTATTTCATAAACAAAAATCCGACAGAATTGCAGCACAAAAAAAATTACACCAGAAACACATGATTTTTAGGGGTACTTTTAGGGGCGTTTGGCTCACAGACGGCTTGATCTAGGAACAAAATATTTTGCAAATCATCATTAAACAATCCAAACTTTATTTTCGTTGGGTGACTGGACCCAGCGACCCAGCCTAATGTATATAAGAACATATAATAACGAACTTCAATTATAGCTGATAAAAATGAGTTGTTATAACAGAAAAAAGACTATAACAATATGTTCAATATATTACATCTACTCAACCTACTCCTCCTGTCAAAACGATCATCATCATCCTTAGATCTGCACGAATAGAATGAAAAAGTTACTTTTAGACAGCAATCGTCACAATCGCTTGTGGACTGCATTGGAAAGGCAAGCAAAGAAAGTATTAGGACGATGTATTACAGCTGTATATAGGCAAATTACACGAACATTTTAACAATAAATTTCGTCTCGTAAATTATTCTATATTTATGCATATACATTATTATTATTATCGTCTGTGACAAACATTCAACTTTTTTTTACTATCTTTTTTTGGAAAATAAAACAACAATATTTCCTTAATTCAACAAACTTTTGAAAATATTACTATTTCATGAATTGTAAACAATTAAATTAGGTGTAGGCATAAGACATTAATAAAATGATCATTAAAAATGCTTATGATTTATATGCTCCGGAGATAAATATATATATATTAGCTCATTTGAAAAAGTGCGAAAAAAATAGGTAAAATTACTCGATAACTTTCGAGTTATATAATTGTACCTTTTTATTATTCTTTGAAGTGCATGTAATAATTATTTTGTTACTGAATTTCTTTGTAATTTAAAATTTGGCTACTTGTGTAGAAAAAAAATTAAATAATTATTTTTTTTGTCAAAAAAAAAAAATATTCGATTAACTTAATTTTTATAAATCCATAGAATAATAATTATTAAAAGCATATTCGCGTCAAAAATCTTAACTATGTCAAAAGTTAAGGAATATAGAAAACAGTAGCCTCTATCGCTCACATTTTTTTAACTTTTTATCTATTTGCAAAAAATACGATTTTTATTAAATGCCTTTGCTTTTTATGTGTGTAACTTTGTAACTTCAGTAAACTTTGTGAAACTGTGTATTTTTCAGAGATGATGTAAATGGTCGCAAATTATCGAATTTCATCAAGAAAGGACGTCTTTTTGACAAACAGGGCAGGGATACCAACTATATTCACTTCTATGGTACCGACAGTTCTGAAATTTTATTCGAGTCCATGCACTGTTAATCTGAGAAGTGGGAGTGGCACTTCCTATACGAAATTAAGGTCTATTATCATCTGTAGTCACTTCCATGGCACTGAGAGTTATGAAATTTTGTCTGTGTACTGTCAGTATTACTGACGTAGTTTTTTAAAAATAGGCTATATTGGGAAAATGGGCGTAGCATTTTTGCAATCAAAATAAGTCAAAAAGAGCCTTTGGTTGGTACATTGGTAGTTATTATAAACATATTTCCTAGCCTTGATGATTCCCGTGAAAAGAGGAGAAAAGCCAATTCATTGAAGACTTAAAATGTTCCTCGTAATGGTTTACATAAATGTACAGAAAATACCCTATACCAAGCCATAAGAATGTGAATTTAAACCTGTCCCCACTTTACATACGTTTGAAAGTAAAGAACTCGACTTCGTTATTTTCTGTATTTACAGTGTAAACTAAATACATACATACCAAATAGGAATAAAACTTGAGAACAACATTATAAAAATATAGAATTCACAACGAGTTTTTAAATATGCTTGAGGAATTCTTATAATACACAACAGTTTCTCAAGTTCACACACGAACTTTATTCCTTTCTTGTAGTGTTTCATTTGGTGAAAAGTGTCAACAAGGCACGCTTCATTTTTGGACAAATTTGTTTTGTGTTTAATGTTCGATTTCAATTGTGTTGTGTTAAAAATTGGTAATATTTTAATAAAATAATTAATAATGCACAATAAATATAAAAAAGTGTTCGAAGAGAAACTAAAGAAATAATGTAAAACCAATGTATTGGATGATGATTTAATAGCAGTCCAGCTGAACATAATATCATCGAGTGTTACTATAAGAAGTTCAATTAAAAATATTAAACAATAAATTTCTACATGTCATAGATACATCTTTATCAGTGGGCAACACAGAGGACAAGTCCATAAAAGACATGGGAACGTTTGCTAAAAATCGTATTAAGCTGCGAAACAATTACCCAAAATGTGAATATGAACATTAAAATTATTGATTTGAACTGGGATATTGCCCTGGCTTATTTTTTACAACTAATCTTTAATTACAACTGAAATGTACAAAATTGGACTGAATTAATGAAATTAATTAATATTAACGAAAATTACCAAAAAAACACAAAATTCTAATGTAAGCTTATTCTACAATAACAAGGATAAGCTTAAGACAATATTATTTTCGTAAGCTTATTCTACAATTATTAATATTATTAATATTATAAAGAGGGTTCCTTTTCGATTTTTCTACAATTGTTATACAAGCATTTTCAAATGGATTCTCAACTCTTTTTCAAGCTTGAGGCTTGTGTTGGTAAGCTTATTATAATATTATTCTCAAGTCTTTTGGTATGTTGGGTGCACTTACATTTTTAAAACCATCCAAATTTTCAAGGGAGCTCGTTTTTAATGCCAATAGTAATTTTAAGAGCTGACTTCCTTGGCTGTTTTCTTCGGCTAATTCTTCAAGCTGTCTGGCAGCAACAAAATCATGCAAAAGTAAGTAATAAAATTCGCGCTCAAATATGAAACGTCCCAAGTGCAATGTCTTGATGGTGTCTCTATTTCGATTCAAACTATCTGTCAAACAAACTCGCTGAAGCACTGTCTCAACATGATTGCGTTCATCAGGAAAGAAAAACCCATCTGCAGCAAAATAATTTCTCAGCACTTCATCATTATTATTTGGTAGAGAGCTAAGTGCAAACTCGTACATTTCCGTTTCAATTGGCCATTGGCAATACTTTGCTTCCAAAGGGGAGAGGTCTGATGGAAGTGTTTCCAAATGGCTCATTTGTTGTATTTTGCACCAACGTATAATTTCTTCAACCTGTTTCGTTTCCAGCAAGAAGTCCCACATTATGAACTTATTAATGTGCTGTAGTAAACTCTGATTGTGTGTTTCAAAATACAACTCAATCATTAGGTGTTGTTGAGAGGCAGAATCCAATCCCATTAACGACTCCAAGTTGGCACGCCTCATGTGTTTCTTTATTTTGGCCATAATCACATCGGATCCTTTTAACAGCTTCTGCAGTAGTTCCCAATGGAACTGCAAGTCTTGCATTTGCTTTTCAAAATCATGTGGTTCTTTTTTACGCAAGTGATCCATCAATAGCTCACGTAATTCTGGATCATTACATTCATTTGCAAACTGATAATAAAAACATTTAACATCCCTTTGGACATTTCGAAGCACTGTCTCGGCTTTACAAACCAATCGTTCGTTGAGTAGTCGGTTTACGTAGGTCTGTACAATATCGTGGAAAAACAATTCATATTCATTCACAGGAACCTTGCGCTTCCGTGCCCAATACAGTATGCAGAGATTAATGTTCTCGCCCTTAGTGGCTACCTCTTTAATAAGAGCCAATTCACTAATTCCAGACCATGATTTAAAAATTTTGTCACGTTCGTTGTTGGTCATATTGGCCATATATACGAATGTTTTTTTAAATGTACAATTATTTATTATTTCTGTTAATCTGCAGGCGAAGGAGTAAACTGTAAACTCAATTAGAGATAAAATAATTTATTTTCTTTGATAAGAACAACACAACATCTTTTGTTTTGATCTTCCTCTTTTTCAAGAATGAGATTCATGCAAACAGAACTGGGTTCTTAAAAATAAAACAAAGAATTAAAAAGCTTAATAGCCCCTTCAGACTGAATGCGAAATCAAGTGAGTTCAGCACAAGGTTGATTTATAGCATTCTCAGACTATATGCGTAATCGAGCATGACATAAGGTCGATCTACAAATGTCATATCCCATACAGATTTGACATTTGAAAATCGAATCGAACAGGCCTATAGTGTTTGCAAAAATATCCACAAAAAGCGGTTTTAAAACGGTTTTTAATCTGTAATGTTTTATGTATCTCGTTTTTACTGCTATAATTTGAATCCCCAGTATCAAGGCGTATTTATAAAGGTGATAGCACGAGCCCAGCTGACTGAAATTTTTTTCATTCAAAAGTAACCGAAACTGTCAAATCCCATATATTTTTCTTTGACAGTATAGCTCACCATTCAAAAAATTACTTGTATTTAGTTGTTGTTCTGCTGCTATCACCTGTATAAATACGCCTTGCCCAGTATGAACTAGGCATATTTACAGATATCTTTGTTTTGTGCAGACGTTACCCATTCCGTTCCAAATATTTATGTATGTATGTATGTACAGAATGTACAGTGTATTTTCAAATTAGAATATTTTAGTTGATTTTTTAAACTTTTCTATACTAGTTATACATTAACCAATAATAGGTAGCAAGCTATGGATTTAAGTGGTAATGAAAATTAAAATTATTAAAAAATATTATGATTACAATTAATAAAAATGAATATCATATATCCTATAGCGTATTATTTACCAAAGATAAGGAAAGTGAAGCGGGAAAGGCAGCCGAACTGGACAGAGCCAGAAAAACAATTGTTGCTCTCACTAACTCGAATACACCAATCTATATTGGAAAATAAAGGTAGTGACACAATAACATTAAAGCGTAAATCAAAAGCATGGGATGATATTGCATTGCATATGAAAACAGCCGGGTTTAATCGTTCAAAGGATAGGTTGAAACAACAACTGGGCCGAATTAGAGCTGCTGGAGTGAAAAGAGCCAAAGAAGCATTTGAGAAGGGCCAAGCTTGTACATCGTCGAGTACATGTTTGAATCTTCCCATAAATAGTCAAACATTGGATGATAATCCTCTTAAAATAGGCGGACATTCGTCGATGTGTGTTGACGAGGAAATACATATCAAAGTTGAAAAAATGCCAATTATGGACGACGAAGATGACGATGGTCTCATTGAAAACCGACAGCCACGCTTATCATCGCCTATAAAAGATAGCTTGGAAAGCAATATTAGCGAAGAAGATAATACCAGAGATACACCGCAAAATATGACACGTTTTATTTTACAAAATATACAGTCGTTGAATGATATTCGAAATGTGTCCAGCCGTATCAATGCAACCAAAAATACGGAAGAAGCTTCCTTGAAGGAAAGTTCAACTGCTGATCTTCCAGCTTCCACTAATAGTAATAATTTGATGGTATTAAATCCAGTATTAAATACTTGTTCTACGAACGATGACTCACGTTCAATAAGTGATAGAATGATGCAACGGAAACGTCAACAAAGTCGCCAGGTTAGACTAACAGGCGTTCATGCGCGGGAACAACGTCTTAAGCAAATTCATATGTATCGCATGGCAGTGGAACGCGAACGACTTCGTAGTCTGAAAGTGCAACAGAAACGAGATCGATTACTTTATCGCAAGGATGTGCAAATACAGAATTTAAAATTGCGAATACTACGTAATTTAGTAAATCAGAATCCGGACGGGAATTCTCTTACTTTTTGATTTCGCTTGTATTCATCGTTTCATAATTTATTCAAATTCCTATATATATATGTGCCAAATAGTTTTATGTTAGATGTGAATATGTCTGAATCTAGATAATTAACGTTAAATTCCACGTACTGATCTAAATAATACTGAAATAAATAATTAAATTTTGATTTTTGAAAATATTCGAAGTTATTGCTAAGGAAGTCGCCTTTATATTGTTGTTGGGGACAATGCGAATAGTTATTTTCTCATTAAGTGAAAAATTGGCGTTTAAATAGCATTTTTGTTATCGGAGCCAGACAACATAAAAACTTCTGATCTCGTTCGTTACTAGGTATGTTATGTTCACAATGTTTATAGGCCTCACAACATACGTTTACTGCAATAAGTCCATAAATTTTGTACATATTTTCGAAACTATCAATAAAGAAATAATACATTTCAGGAATTAGTGTTCCAGGAGCTAACGTCTACGACAAGAAAATAGTAACTCGATGTGCTCTGAATGTCAGTTTATCCCATTTTTACTCATATTCACCATTATCGCGAATTAAAGACGAATTTATTAAATAAAATTTTCTTTTTTATCAAAACAAATTTTCAAAAAAAAATATTTTGTGTTGACTTTTTTTGAACTTAGCCTCGATAATCATAATTTTCACTTACAAAATTTTTAACATAAAAATATTTTTTTAAAAATTTGTTTTCATACGACAATATTAAAATTTTGATTTAAGAGAAATTTTAAATTTTTATTTAAGTTTTTTTATTGCAGCTTAGTTATGCAGTCTTAAAGAAAAACAGCCCTAATGTAAATATGTTTAGTAACTTTGAATGAAGGAGATTATAAGTTTTGCACTATATGATTTTTATGTAACAAAAATGTAAATAAAACGCTAATTACTTAATAGAAAAAATAACAGTTCGCACACAATATAAAGACGTGTGTGTCAACATTTTTAATAATTTTATATTCAAAATTTTCGACATAGCCTGGATAACTATTGTGGCTATCGAGGCTGAGTCCATTGTTTTACTACTTGAATACTTTGAGGTCGTGCCCCATAATATGACTTTATTTATTTATTTCAATATTATTGAGATAAGTACGTCGAATTTAATATTAATTACCTAGATTCAAACATATTCACAACATATAGGAATTTAAATAAATTATGAAACAATTAATACAAGCGAAATTAAAAAGTAAGACTATTCCTGTCCGGATTCTGATTTACTAAATTGCGTAGTATACGCAATTTTAAATTCTGTATTTGTACATCCTTGCGATAAAGTAAGCTATCACGTTTCTGTTGCACTTTCAGGCTACGAAGTCGTTCCCGTTTCACTGCCATGCGATACATATGAATTTGCTTAAGATGTTGTTCCCGCGCATGAACGCTTGTTAGTCTAACCTGGCATCTTTGTTGATGTTTCCCTTGTATCATTCGATCACTTATTGAACGTGAGTAATCGTTCGTAGAACAAGTATTTAATACTGGATTTGAAACCATCACTGCTGGTAGATCAGCAGTTGAACTTTCCTTCAAGGAAGCATCTTCCATATTTTTGGTTGCATTGATACGGTTGGACACATTTCGAATGTCACTCAACGACTGTATATTTTGTAAAATAAAACGTGTCATATTTTGCGGTGTATCTCTGGTATTATCTCCTCCACTAATATTGGTTTCCAAGATATCCTTTGTAGGCGATGATGAGCGTGGCTGTTGATTTTCAATGAGACCATCGTCATCTTCGTCGTCCATAGATGACATTTTCTCAACTTTGATATGTATTTCCTCTTCAACACACATCGACGAATGTCCGCCTATTTTAAGAGGATTATCATCCAATGTTTGGCTGTCTACGGAAAGATTCAAACGTGTACTCGACGATGTACAAGCTTGGCTCTTCTCAAATGCTTCTTTCGCTCTTTTCACTCCAGCAGCTCTAATTCGGCCCAATTGCTGTTTCAATCTATCCTTTGATCGATTGAATCCGGCTGCTTTCATATGCAATGCAATATCATCCCATGCTTTTGATTTATGTTTTATTGTTATTGTGTCACTACCTTTATTTTCCAATATAGATTGGTGTATTCGAGTTAGTGAGAGCAACAGTTGTTTTTCTGGCTCTGTCCAGTTCGGCTGCCTTTCGCGCTTCATTTTCCTTAACTTTGGTAAAGAATACGCTATGGGATATATTATATTCATTTTTATTAATTGTAATCATACTATTTTTTTAATAATTTCAATTTTCATTACCACTTAAATCCATAGCTTGCTACCTACTATTGGTTATGTATAACTAGTATTGAAAAGTTTAAAAAATCAACTAAAATATTCTTATTAGAAAATACATTGTACGTACACACATATTTGGAATATTGGAAATGGGAAACGTCTGCACAAAACAACGGCATCTGTAAATATAGCCTAGTTCATACTGGGGATTAAAAGTGTAGGACTAAAATCGAGATTAATATAATACTGCAGACTAAAAACCGTTTTTAAAAGCGCTTTTTGTGGATATTTTTGCTAGTGCTTGCAAAAATGTTGTATTTTTCATTTTCTGAACATAAAATAATGTTTTTATAAAGACAACAAACATTCCACGTGTACAGTGGTGGCCAAAACATATGCATCAATTGGTGACTGACAGGTAAGTAAGTTTTAAATACATATAATAAAAAAATTATGTTTAAATAATTATTAAAACAGCTTTAAGATTTCAAATAATTACAATGCGGAACAAAAAATATAACAAGGTCCCGACATCGGATTCTGATAGAGGGGGTAAAAAAAGATTATATGTGTATCGGCGTTTTGAATGTTTACGTATGTCTTTTTAGAGGAGGGTCACCCCCTTTGCACATTCTTATAGGAAATTGCGATCCTTACATTATGGCTGTTTTTCTTTAAGACTGGATAACTAAGCTGCGATAACAAAAATCTAAATAAAATGTTAAAATTTCACTGAAAATAAAAACAAATTGTCGCCAAAAACAATATCAATGTGTGTGTGAAAACAAATTTGAAAAAATAATTTTGTGTTAAAAATTTTTGACGGTTATCGAGGCTAAGTCCAATAAAGTCAACACAAAATATTTTTTTTGAAAATTTGTTTTGACACATATATTTATATTGTAGTTGGCGACAATGTGAAGAAAGAATTTTTTATTTTGAGCAAAAAATACATTTTTATTAACGTTTTTGTTATCGCAGCTTTTTATCCCGGATTAAAGAAAAACAGTCCTATTATTAAGTATAGGATGTGTTCAGCAATATTACTTAAAACACTACTAGGAAAAATTTAACCCTCTAGTTCTTCAATGTAGGGGTCTTTCTGTTTCCATTTTCAACGGTTCAACGGGTCAAAATGTTGTACAAAAATATTTGCCGTAAAATTCTACTATGAATTTTTGAAAAACTTAACTTAAATGCCAGAAATAAGTCAAAACTTAAAATTAATTTTAGGGTTAATTTCATACTTTTTATGAATTAGTGCTATACTGTCCTACAAGACTGAATTCTGTGGGTGGTGTGAAATTTCACAGTAAGGGCTACAACAAAAAAATTAAGATTCTGTCGATATACTTTTTAAATAAAACCTGAGTAAGGGAACCATAATTCCAAAAAACAATGGAAGCCAAGAAATAAAGGGCCGTTAGGTGAGTACAATATATTTCAACCAACTGATAAAATTCTTTTATCACCATTACATATTTATACCCTCACTCTACAGAGTAGGAGGGTATATATCATTTGGGACAGAAAAAAGTGTAACGCATTGAAGGAGTGATCAAATCAGTTTCTCGGCTTTTTAAGTTGTTTGAGTCATGTCCGTCCATCCGTCTGACTGGCTGATGTACACGATAACTCTCGAAAGAAATCAATTCAGACTTTGCACAAGGCAATATTTTTCCCAAACTTAGTTTATGTTCGAAGATGGGCGAATTTACCACGTCCCTTCTGGTACCTCCCACATAAATGACCCATATTCTTATGTTAAATTAAAACTAATGTAACTTTCACACAAATCTTCAGAATCAACTCTTTTTGGTATTTGATAATATTTTTATAAATATTAAAGTGCAAACAATTAATAATACATATCTCGTGCAATATCATATCACTCCCTATCGCGCTCACATTTTCCAAACGCCAACTAAATTTGGTCTATTGTGATTTCCGTATAGTATTGTATAGGAGATAGTATTGTTTAGGAGGTAGGGTGAAGGAATTAATGATGAGTGAAGGGAAAGGTGAGGTTATCTCATATTTAGTCTGTATTCCCATTGATTCTTTTGAACCACGAGGATTTCTTTGCAAATCGGATGAGGATTATTTTTTATAAATGCTTTAAAACTTGATTTTAATATGCTTTTTATGCGAAATATAATAATTTACTTTATTAAAGTTCGGATGTTTTATTCGAAAAAAGAAAAAAAAGAATTTCTATACAGCAAACAATATGTTCGCGATTTATTTCCCGGGAAATAAAAAGTACGGGAAAGTGCAAACCCTAACTTCGACGTCAAGTTCTAGAGTGACTTCTGGAATCGAGGTTTATATACCATAATTCAAAATGTTTTTTAACGATAAAAAGTTTTTTTAATTTCATGATATTTTGTCTTTTACAGTACATATTTTTATTTATAAACAATAAAGTTACAGAGATTCAAAAAATCAATTCGGCACACAAGTGCCACTAAAGACCAAAACTTTTTGTTAATGAATGTTGGCATAGAGAGTCAAAGTGTTTTTTTTTTTGGAATCTCTGTAAATTTTTTGTTTATGCATTTTTGTGGTGTGATAAAAAAGAGATAAAAATTAAATCGGAAAGGACATTTGTATTATCTATGGCAGACGTTTAGTGACACTGGTTTCGGCTTTCTTTGAGATCTCGGACGACTTGGCCAGTATAGACGTCGGCAAAATAAGTTGTTTTGTGAGTCGCAACGGAACCAACCCGTTGAGGGGTGTAAAAGCCCATGGTATCACAAGGGACCCCTTCTGGTCTAAATAAGTCAGATGCTTACCACTTTTACAGAATATGTTTATAGGAGGAATATACTATGTTGTGCCTAGTTAGACAAAAATATAAGACGCTATGCCAAATTTGGAGACCATTGGTTAAAATATGTGGTTTCTAGAGGGGAAAAAGTGAAATCGGAAATTTGTATGGAGCTATCTATAAATCTGAACCGATCGGACCCATTTTCACCATATATGTTTCTAGTTGAAATATAAGATGTTGTGCAAAATTTCGAGAACATCGGTTAAAATGAAAGTCAAATCCGAAGCGAATTGTTTCGTTAAGATCGGACAATAATTGCGACCTGTACTTTGATTACAAGAATATATGGAAATATAGACAGACATATCTAAATCTAAAATCGATTCTAAGTCGATCGGTATAATAAACGATGGGTCTATCGCGCTTCCTTTTGGGTCTTACAAACAAATGCACAAAGAAATAATACCCTAGTAGAGGATATAAAATGTTTACTTTTTCAAGGTTCCGAAAATAGTGATCACTTGGCTGTGGCCGTTTGTAGTATGCGTATTTGTGTTAAGTTTCAGCTCTCTAGGTCAAAATGTGCCTTGGAAAATTAAAGGTGCCGCCCGGTACAAATATTAGGATATTATATACACAGAACAAAATGCACCTGAATAATTTAACAAAATTAGTCGAACAAACATTTATTTGAAAAGTTTAGTCAACATTGAAACCTAACACCCCCGGTTCGATACTCGCTTCGGCCAAAACCTTATTTTTTGTTTTCGATGAATTACTTACAACTTTTTAATCAATATGCGGATTTCTTCATCGAGATAATATGAGAAATATTTTCGTCATTGATTGTTTAAAATTCTTTATCACGCCATTTTTGAATTCGTGAATTTTTTAATTGTATCCAAATTTTATTTTTTCTGTGTATATGCACATTGTGAATTTTTTAATTGAATCCAATTTTTCTTTGTATATACATTTTTCAATTGTATATACATACCAAGGCGTATTTATAAAGGTGATAGCAGGAGCCCAGCTGACTGAAATTTTTTTCATTCAAAAGTAACCGAAACTGTCAAATCCCATATATTTTGCTTTGACAGTATGGCTCACCATTCAACAAATTACTTGTATTTTGTTGTTGCCGAATTTGTTGTTGTTCTAGTGCTATCACCTGTATAAATACGCCTTGATACATACATACATACATAGATAGATATCATTACTGTTGTGTACATTAGAGTGGCTTCAAAATAAAAGTTGTGGATGTTCCCGACTAAAATGAAAGATTGGTTTGTTTTATGTGTTCTCCCAAAATATTTCGCTTTTATCATTGTCCGTTCGTGAGCTGGACGCGTTCAAAATAACATCTATAAATCAGGTTCTTCTTGAATAAAATTCTCGGTGAGAATGGTATTTAGAAAAAACCTGCTAGAAATTAAAATCTGATCCGAGCCTTAACAAACCATATCAAAAACATGCATTTTAACCCAGAACAGAGGGTAGGATTTTAACATTTTTGTTCAATTTTTGTAAGAACCGCAATAACTTCCATGTTTGTGTTTTTGTTGGATCGTTGAAGAGGTATTGACCACCAATTGCAATTTGTTATCACTTCCTAGCCCATTAAGGGCCCACAATTTTTTTCTTACTGTTGGTTCTCAGTGGGTTAAATGTGATGTAGAAACTGAAATAAGGCGTTATTTGCATCATAAACATATGCTATTCTTACAAAAATTTAATTTTTGAAAAAAACATGTGAAATTTTGGTCTTTCGATGGATAAACTGGGAGGGAAACTACACATAAGATGTTACAATAAAACCGTGCGATATGGTTTCCCTCCCAAGAACGAGATTATATAGAAGTGAAACTATAGGTCACTACTAGGTAAAGTCATACTCATGTTATTATTTCGTGGTCGTTTGTATGTTTCGATCGATGGTCGATGTAAATGTTTCAATAATTTAGTTTCGTACTTTTGCGTGTCATACAATGCATACTATATGGATATCAAATGAAAGAGAAGAAAATCTGCTAAATATACTTTTAATTTCATGCGTATATCTATGTTAATTTAACATTAACAACCATTTCAATTTTCCCCTTTACAAAGTTTATGTAGATTATTCATGTTTTAATTTTTAAGGGGGAAAATTTGGAATGGTTGAATTTCCTTCCAAAAATTAGCTTTTTATAAGACTAGAATGTGCTTACGATGCAAATAACCCCATATTTCAGTTTTTACTTCACATTTAATCCACTGAGTATTAACAGTATGAAAAAAATTTGCGGCCCTTAATGGGTTAGAAAATCCTTAAAATTGCAATTGGTTATCAATACCTCTCCAACGAGCCCCTAAAAACATAAATCGAACTAAAAATGTGGAAGTTATTGCGATTTTTATAAAAAAATGCATTAAAATTGCACTAAAATAGTATAAATCTATATTGTGTCATACTGCAAGTTTTTAATATATTTTGATAAGGCTCGGGTCGGATTTCAATTTCTAACGGTTTTTTTCTCAATACCCTTCTCATCGTGAATTTTATTCAAGAAAAACCTGATTTATAGAGGTTATTTTGAACGCGTCCAGCTCGCGAACGGGCAATGTTGAAAGCGAAATGTTTTGGGAGAATACATAAAACAAACCAATATTTCATTTTAGTCGGGAACATCAACAACATTTTTTCCTTCCTCACAATAGAATCCACTCTAGTGTACATTGCTTAAAGTTGCTCAAAACAGCAAACAACTGTTTCTTATTTCGATCGAGGTAATGTGCTTTCCCCCTTCCAGCAGTAAATCAGTTTTTCAGCAATGGATAGGAGTGTTTGTTTATTTTTCCAAAGAGTTTGGGTCAGAATGTACGTCATATTTATATGGCATCTGACCTTATATCAATTTCAGCTCGAGTAAGTCCTTTCATCCACCTTGCATTGTAATAGTAATTCGAAGTGTAAGTGATGGACAGTTTTTGGTTTGGCTTACCCCCAATGTTATTTGGTAATGGGAGTTTTTGCTGGGTGCATATTTCGTATGGATGTACGCGGAATTGCACCCACGTACTTATGTCATTATCTGATTTATTTAATCGCCCGATTACCGATTTCCTTAACATGGCATCTCCAATAAAACGGAAGCAATTCGCCAATTTATTAGAGACTTTTGAAATCGTTTCCATTGGATGATAGCGCGCAACGGAAATTGGCAGACAATCTTGCACCAGCAGTTGGTGGGTGGAAACTGCATACATACCTTGTTATTCCTAAATAATTTGCGTAATCTCAAACAAACAATAAACTATGTACATATGCATGTATCTATGTACATATTTACAATGTATGTATGCATTCATACATATCTTTTATTGAGGGTACATTGCATTTCATTACGTTCATTGTATTCGGACATTGAGTGGATTTAAAATGCGTCCAGACATCACAGCAATATCCAAATCACGATCGATGACGAAAAACATAAACGGATGATTTACAGAAATTTGCGTTGGTTGCGCTTGAGCTCCAGTATTGCCTGCAAGAAAAACAAGAAGAACAAAGCAACAGAAAGAAAAATAAAAACAATTGAGGAGATAATGAATCGACAGTGTGTGTGAGTGTGTGGCAATAGACTTGGTCGTAATGTTTAGGAAGGTGTTTGGTAGCCCAAAGTGCCCTTACAAGTTGCGCTCGATTGATTTGCCAAATGGCATGTGTTAGGTATGAAATAGGAATCAGAGATGAGCGCGTGAGTTCTCATTTCTCACGCTCATGAATAAATATATGATTTCTTCGCTCGCACATTCAATGGTGTTCTTTCCGGAGATACTACTCTGGAGTTTAGCTATCAATTTTCTACGTTAAGTCTTCCTAAGGATAATTTTAGTTTTTTTTTCAAATTCTAAAAACCAATAAATTTAGAAAGTGTCCATAATTTGTTAATTTCCTGCTTAAATCTTTAATACCTTGACTCTAGTAATCGGATTTCCGATTACGAACAGGCAAAATTCATAAAAAATATGAAAGGAAAAAATTCTATGAAAAATGTCCAGGCTTCTTTTCAGAATGCTGTAAAAAAATCATATACATATTCTAAAATTCTATTTCATTGAATAATTAAATTGTGATATGTTGGTTATTATGAGATCTGAACTAAATTATTTCTTTTTATTTTACACTAGCCGTGCCCGTTACTTCGTACGCGGAAAAGTCAGTAATTTATTACCAATTTTATCCATCTCTGTTTTTGGATAGTATTTATTGAATTTTCTTTTGGTGGATATACATATGTAGATAAATCTAAAACAGTAATTTCGAAACCTCCGATTAAATAGCACTCATACACAGTCAAATGAATATGCTTGTCGAATTGCACTATTTTAGCTGAAAAATTACTGCTCTTCTACGTGGTCAGCGGAATTTACATACCACATTTCACGATTTTAACTGAAAACTTTAGTTGGTACCATTTTTATCCCTTTTTGTCTAGCCCGCCCCTTAAAAGTACAAATTTCGAAAAATCCATTTATGTTGCAAGTCTACGTTGTCAAGGAGCTGCATTAAAATGGTATCATTTTTATCCCTTTTTGTTTCTTTCCTCCCTTAAAAGTACAAATTTCAAAAATTCCCTTTTTGTAGCTCGCGGCATGGTAAGTGCAAGACACATGCCGAATATCATGTTTCTAGCTACTGACGTTTAGCCAGGACGTAGGTTCGAGTTTATCCCTTATTATGTCTCATTTTACCCCTAAAAGTACGAATTTCTTAATCTGCGTCTCCATCATATTTGGAAATTACCCTGCTTCAGCCGTTTGGTCTGGGCGCTGATCAATGATAAGTCAGTAACATAAATTAATAGCGAAATTAAATTAGCCCGCAAAACTAACTTGTGCCAATTTTTGTTATCATTAGACAGCGGAATTTTATGCAAAACTCAATTATAGTCCGGTTGAGCTCAAATTTGATATTTTAGCGAATTTTAATGCCAGAAATCGAATTCCGACTGCAAATCTAAAATATGCATTTTTTATGCAAAATATATGCAATGACATATGTAGTGAATATACAAAAAAATTATTGCATTTTCACATAATACAGTGGCCGACGAAAGTCAACATACGACCCACATTTTTGCGATTTAGCGAGTTCCAAAACATATTTGAAAAAAGTAATGATGCGGTTTTGTTTCAAATCGTGTTTTATTCATATAACAATAACAAAATGCATTACTTCAATATAAACACAAAAGATATTAACAGAATACGCAGAAAAAACCTTGAGAAAAGTCTACATACGGTTTGAGATGAGACATAAAATATGCAATTTAACGTGACAAAATGATACTATTATATAATTTTGTTGGTCCACCATGAGCATCTACAACAGCCAGCAATCGTCTGGGCATTGATGCAACTAAGTTTTCCAATTCCGCAGGTGATATTTGTCGCCATTCCTCTTCCAGCTTGATTTTTAGCGTTTGGGCGCTAGTTATGTGATGTTTTCGGATCCTGCGTTGCAGAATCTCCCACACATGTTCAATAATATTCAGGTCGGGGCTTTGTGGCGGCGAATAAAGTTGTATTGGAGCATGGTAAATCAGCCAATATTTAACAAATTGGGCTGTGTGCTTCGGATCGTTATCTTGTTGGAAAATCCAGCGCTCTCCGAGGTTTAAATTATCGACCGATGCCTTCAGATTTTGTTCCAATATGGATTTATATTGATAGCGATCCATGTTACCCTCAATAAACGCAAGATTTCCAACACCAGACGCCGCGACGGCACCCCAAACCATTACGTTGCCACCACCATGCTTTACCGTAGCAAGTAAATTCTTCGGATTCATTGCCGTATTCGCTTTTCTCCATACTTTGGCTCTCCCGTCACTTCCAAATATATTATACTTCCACTCGTCCGTAAATAAAACCCGCTTCCAGAAGTCTAATCCCTTGTCCAAGTGTTGCTGGGCGAATTCAAGGCGAAGCTTACGATTCTTTTCACTTATAAGAGGTTTTTTGCGTGGCGTTCTGCTTCGGAAACCATTATTATTCAGACTTCTTTGAATTGTTCTTGGATGTACAATTGTATCCGACCTTTCTGCGAGTTGTTTGGACAACATTGTAGCATTCACTTTCGGGTTTTCATTAACTTCTTTTAAAATAAAGCTTTCATCTCGTCGACTAAGTTTTTTTGGACGCCCACTTCTGGGCTTATTTTCAAAGTACCCGTATTTTCGAAGTTTTTGCATATAGTTTGGACAGTTGATTTACTTAAATTAACCATTTTAGCTATTTCACCTAAAGATTTCCTTTCATATCTGCATTTTATTACTAAATTTCGAATATCAGTTGCAATTTCTTTACGAGAAGCCATTTTCGCGGACTAATGTTTCTTGAATTATATTTATTTAAAGAAGAGCAAGCACAAGACAAACGACAATACAAATTTCGTCAATTCTCCTATAAAGCACATTATAAAAATGACGTAAAGCATGGGATGCTATGTCGTATGTAGACTTTTGTCAAGGTGTTTTTTGTTTATTTTGCCAATATCTTTTAAGTTTATATTGAAGTAAAGCATTTTGTTATTGTTATATGAATAAAAAACGATTTCAAACAAAACCGCATCATTACTTTTTTCAAATATTTTTTGGAACTCGCTAAAACGCAAAAATGTGGGTCGTATGTTGACTTTTGTCGGCCACTGTATGTATTTATAATATGAGTTTAAAATAAAAAAATATTTATTTTAGAAAATTTTTGGATAGACGACAATATTTGTTAACTCTGCATCTATGTACTACAGAGTATTAAAATGATAATTTTTTGTAACAAGTAACACACCCAGCATTATACACTCTACGAATTTCTCAGAGCTCTTAGAAAAGTATGTAGACCCTAGATTTAATCCACCTATTGCAAAAATAATTGTTTTTTCGTAAAAAAAACAAATCTTAAAACATTGCTTTAAATAAAGGAAAAAATGTCAATTGTATCTGATATAAATATACTCAAATATTTTTGTGTTCCTCGAAATACGATTAAAAGCTGGTGATACCACTCCTAATTTAATTCACACTTTGGTGCTAACTAAAAAGTGTCGCTTCCTTTACTTAAAAATTGCATATAGTGAAATGTATCATGGCCAGTCTTGTATATGTTTGCCTGGTACATAAATTAAGTTTTAATACACATGATGATACGCGAGCCTGTATTAAATTCTATATTATTCCTTGTAATTTTGATCTGATCATATAATAGAGTGCATTGGTTTTTTAATGCAAAAAATGGTTAATGACCAAAAAGGAAAAAAAAATAAAATTACCCTTCAGATCGCGCTGGTAAGATATCACTCATTTCGTGCTAGAACGTCACATCCTTTATTTGGTATATTTTTAGGAGTGCGATTTAAAGATCATAAACCATCATTTCTATATTTCTATTTATTATATAAAATATATTGCGATTTATAAGTTTAAAATTTTTGCATATATTTAACATATGCTCGATTTATGCAAATATGCACATAAAATATGCAAAATATTCAAAAATATGTTTATATATTTCGGATACATTTGTAATAAGAAACATTTGTGTAGCATTACCATTTCGATACAACCATTCAATCAAAATATACAATTGCATATTTTCCGCTGTCTAGTTATCATTCTAAGCCTTTTGGGTGTTATAAACAAATGCTCAAATACATAATACCCTAGTGGAGGATCGAGAACAAGCAAGGACAAATTAAAGTCGTGCTAAGTCGACTATTTGATACCATCCACTCTCAATCATATTATATATATATATTTATTCCTTTTTAACTCCTTTGAGGAGCATAGTCAATCATATTACAATGTTTTTATTACAAAACCTGAGTGATTAAAACTGACAGTGCGACTATAACAGCCAACGGTCCCAAATTTGACCCACAAAATTGACATTTGTGGTTTTTAGAGCATGGATTGGGATTGGATATACAGTTTCTACATAGTATAATGTTTAAACCAAATATCTATATGTATATTTCCAGGTAGGCAATAATTTTGTGCGCGCACTCTAGAAGCTATTGCTGGGGCCGCTTAATAATAAGTTAACATGAAATTATTTTTTGAAATTCCGCTTATTAAGAGAGACAGTTTTAAATATTTTTATATATAGATTTTTTGAATTGATAGCTTATCTAACGGCGTGTAAAATAAATATTGCCAGTTTTTTATTTGAAGCTCTTTGAACAATAAAGAGATCGTTATCCATTGGCTTTTCTTAAATGGACCAGGAAAAATCAGACAGCACCACAGAGCGAGTAACAAGCTACTTTCTTGTTAACCAAGTAAATTCCATACACACACACACGTAGTCACTTTTTTAACTTTTTTGAAATATCAAATTGCTCCTAATATTACCGTACAGGGCATGAGAAAATATGAAGAACTGCGCTTTTACTTTTTTGAAATTGCACAAAAACCTTCCGCGCCAAATGCAATTACTAAACCTGATATCGAATTTTTTCTGTTTCTAAAATTTTCTGATTTTAAAAATTTGTTTTTATACACACATTGATATTGTTGTTGGCGACAAAAAAAAAGAAATTTTGGTTTAAGACCAAAGGTTGTGCTGAAGTCTTCAGCAGAACCCAAAATTAGCAAAAAGGCAAAGTGAGATCTTTATTGTTGCAGCTAAAAGTCGACTGCGCAGTTTCGATGGGCGCTACCCCATCTCGTCAGAACTTTCGCAACGAATGTATGTCTTTGACTTAAATAAGGGTTCATATTAGTACCAGCGGTCACATACGACAAATGAGAAGCGCTGATAAACAAAATATTCCATCGAACTAATTCGACACACTAAAAATCTCACTTTGCCAATTCTATGTTATGCATGTGCTCGCATCGCTCGCAACAATGCAAAGGTTGTTGTTGTATGGTGTGTTCCGTCTTCACTGTACCTCGTGTGTATTGTTGTTGTTTGTTTGTATTGTTGGTTTGTTAAACTGCGCAGTCAACTTTTAACTGCAACAATAAAGGTCTCACTTTGCCTTTTTGCTAATTTTGGGTTCTGCTGAAGACTTCAGCACAACCTTTGGTCTAAAACCAAAATAAATGACAACACAAAAAAGAAATTTTTATTTATCGACTTAGTTATCCAGTCTTAAAGAAAAACAGCCACGGTACCATTTTAAAAATGTACATAATGTCTTAAATTTAGACTTTTTTCTGTTCTAAAATATATGAAGTTGAAGGATTCATAATAGTAAAATTAACTTTAAAACTTTTTAAAACTTTAAAAGAAAGAAATTTCACTTTTTACACTATGCGGAACATTTTTGTTTTTGCAATGTAGTTAGGTAGCAACACAAGAAATGGGCGCGTGGTGTTCGGTTTAAATTTTCCAAATATACGTTTACAAAATTACATAGCCATAGTTGAAGTGTTCACGGGCTTAAGTTTGGCGACAGTATCCTTCGGGTGTAACAAGGACTGTACAGTAGGCTGGGTCGCGGTCCATGCAAATGGAAAAACAATTTCCAGTCACCCCACGAAAATAAAGTTTGTATTGTTTAATGAAGATTTGCAAAATATTTCGTCCCTAGATCAGGCCGTCTGTGAGCTAAACGCTTCTGAAAACACCCCTAAAAATCATGTTTTTCCCGTGGAATTTTGTTGTTGTTTTTATGTCAAAAATTTTTTATGAAATTATAGGCCATTGAAAGCACTTTAAATATACATTTTGATTCTCGTCTTGAAGTTACTTATTGGTCGAATCATTTTTTGTGTTTTTTCACAGTGACAATTGAAAAATTTTTCTTATTTGGTGTTAGTATTTTTTAATCAATAGATAACGGCAATCTATACCTTTCGAATGATGCCTAAATGATGAACATCGGAAGGAAATTGACGCCGCAACGCTCATTTTTGTAAAAAGAGTTTGAAAAAAGTACGAATTTGGAAAAATCATTTAACTTTGCGTGTTTATGCAGTCAGATGAATGTATACACCGAATTCAATGACTCTAGTCCGTCATTTGTTTGCTACAATTTGTATCCGCTTTTTTAAAAGTACTACTTTCAGAAATCTCTTACTTTTACGTGTCTACGCAATTAGAAGGATGTACACACCAAATTACATTGTTCTAGCTGTAGCCGTTTAGCTGGTACCATTTTTATCCTTCTGTTCCCATTGTATGCCTTGAAAGTACGAATTTGGAAAAAACTTTCGTGTCTACGCAGTCAGAGGAACGTATACACAGAATTTCATTATTATACACTAAGAAAAAAATGTCTGTTGTTAACAGCAGAGATTGTTTGCTACCTATCAGCAGACATTTTTTCTGCTATTAAAGCAGGTCTCCTGCCATAACAACAGATTATCTGCAGTTTTGCATCAGAAGAGTCTGCAGTCTGCTAAAAATTACAGCTGTTAATTAAAATATAAAAATAAGATACAGAATGAGCGTTCTGGATAGAGCTGTCAAACTATCGAAAGCACTATCGATAGTATCGATAGATTTTTCTTTTGTGCGAATATCGATAGTTTTAAATCACTATCGATAGTATCGGCAAACTGTCTTCACTTACTGTTGTGACGCTTTTTGGATACGCAAAATAAACAACAGCTAAATAATAATTAAATTTAAGTTGACGGTTCTACAAATCATGGAGAAGTTCCTGAAAAGATCAAAAAGTAAGATTTAAATAATGATGATATGTTCGATATTTGTGTGTATTTACATTTTTTAACAATGTATATAGCAGACTCAGCCAGCAATGAAAATGCAATTGATATTGGGAGTATGAACAGTGGTAGCGAATCTGATAATGGATCGGAAAAAATAATAACAAGAAAGGTGTCATCAGAAGCATGGGCGTTTTTTGAAAAAACGAAAAACAAAGTGTAAACGAATTGTTACATTTTTTAAGTCTAGCACGATTGCCTACCAAAAGTTTAAAGACGTACAAGCGACTGTTAAACCGTATAGTTTGCTGCAGGAGGTGCCCACACGATGGAATAGCGCATACAGGATGATTGAGAGAATATTGCTTACAAATGACTTTATTTCAACTGTACTATTAGCAACATCAAAAGCTCCATCGCCTCTGACTGCCGATGAAATTGACTTCTTAAAGGATCTTAAAGAAATTCTATCGCCCTTTGATAATGCCACAGTACAGACGTCGTTAAGTTCATCTGTATCGGTTTCCTTAATAATACCATTAACATGTGGCCTTTTGCAAAGTCTTCATGAGCTAAAAGGAAAAATGATGACATCGGAAGGACTCCAAGCGTGCCTATTCTTAATCGAGCGAATAAAGCAGCGTTTATTTCCTTATGAGGAGCGAACGGCAACAACATTAGGCACTTTATTAGATCCACGGTTTAAAAAAGAAGGATTCCGATCTGTCTGTAACGCAGAACAAGCATCAAAAGCCCTTGAAAATGAAATGGCTGGTATATGTAAGGGGCATTCTTCAACTGTAGAACCGTCAACTTCCCAAAGCATGGATAATGAACCACAACAGCCACTCCTTAAATTTATGAAAAGTAAAATAGCCAACAAAGTAAGAACAAGCCGAGTTGATGCAATAGTTTCTACTCGACAGTATTTTGAAAATGAAAATGCTCTGAGAGAAAGTGATCCACTGGAATATTGGAGAGTAAGAATGATGCTTTAACTACATAACATATTAACATAACATTTGTTTTTACAGTATAATGCAAATGACATGCCTTCACTTAAAATCTGTGCGACACGTTATTTATGCATTCCAGCGACTTCAACCGAATCGGAAAGGATGTTCAGCAAAGCTGGATTAATAATTTCAGACAGAAGAACCTGCCTAAAATCCAAAAATGTTGACATCCTTTTTTTAAACAAAAATGATTGGATTAGCCCATAGAAAGACTATACTAAAAATTTTAGTAACTAAAAGCACTATATATATATTCAATGATCTCATGAATTTTCTAAGTCATTGCTCTTAGCGTTTTTGTTTTTTCCTTTTTATATTCTAGAATAAAAATGTTATTTTGTTGTTTAAAATATCTTGGTAATATATTCTTAAGGAAAAATAATACTGATTGTTGGATTACCCAATAATTTCAGATATTCAGTAAACATGATTTAATCATATAGCCTTCCCGGCCGACTTTAAACGGTCCTATACTATTTTTTTAAGGGAGGAATTTTTATTCATAATTGCGCTGGTTATATATCCGATACTATCGATAGTATCGATAGTTTTAAAACAAACTATCGAAACTATCGAATGGGACGAATATCGATAGTTTGACAGCTCTAGTTCTGGAGTTAAAAGTCATTCAGACTGACGGAACTTCAATTTATATTAGCTCGTGACAATATGACTATAATAAAAAGTATCTTTCAAGTAATACTAAGTTACATGTAATTACTTTCTTTCTAAAGGTATTGTTAATATATTCAATTATTTCAATTTACTTGCAGTGGGTTAATGTTTCCGGATAACCCCATTTAATAGTTTATATATAGAGAATCTTTTCGAAGATAACCATATTAATACGATGGGTTAAAAAACATACGAAATATGATAGATATTTCTGAAAAAATATTATAAACGTTAATATTGTTTACAACTTATATTTTGTAAAAAAAAATAGAACTTTTTAGTGTTCGAGATAAAATAAATAAATACAATAAATCTTAAAATATTAACTCTTTTAAGAGTTATTTGAATGCGTATTTTTGTTAAATACTCCTATGACAATGATGGTTAAGGGGAATAATAGGAATTTTTAATTAAAAAAAACATAACAATTTAAAAAATAATATCTGTTCTTCGTTTCTTTATATTTATACTAGCAAATACCCGCTACTTCGTACGCGGAAATTTTTCAAATAGGGTGGTTTTGACAGTATTTTGTCTCGGCATTCAAACTATTTTTTTATATTTTGAAATTGCCTTAGTCTAAGGATATCACTTCCAGGTTAAATCGTTTGTAAACGCTCACAACTTTTGAAAAATCGTTTTACTTTGCGCAACTACGTATTCAGCGGTATATTCACACTAACTTTTCGATTCGATATATACACCTTGTACAAATTTAAAAAAATCCATTTACACTGTGCCATCCATTTATACGTAGTCAATAGTTTAATTTCTAGGCACAAAATGCAAACAAAATGCAAAGCTGAATGATATATACCATTTGGGATAGAAAAAAGTGTAACGCATTGAAGGAGAGATTTAAAACCATAAGTATGTCCCACGTCCCTTTCACGTCCGTCTGGCTCGCTGGTATACACGAAAACTCTGGAAAGGACTTAAAGAAACTCTGCACATAGTATTTTTCCCAGACTTAGTTTAAATTCGGAGATGGGGGAAATTGATATACATCTTATGTTACCCCCACACGTATAGTCGATATTCCAAAATAAACGACCCGTACATACGTAAAATTAAGCCTAAATATTATATTTAGCAATATTTTCACATAACAGAATATGGACGATATTGTCACACCCTTTCCACGAAAAAATTGACACAAGCTTTGGTCAAAATAAAACTGATATAACTTCCAGACGTATGATCGAAATCAGTTGCAATTCGAGATTCTAAAATGTTTTTATAATCACTCTAAACCTACAAAATATTTTTGCTTTTGGCACGCCCTTTGTAGTCCCTATCCAAGTTAAAATTAAAACCATTACATACATATAACTGCTAAACCGGTGAATTGTAATCGGAACATATAAATAGAACAAACATTTTTTATTTATTTTTATTAAAATCGATACCAATGTGGGTATCATTTTAATCGCTTTTTGTTCCAAGTTCTACTTAAAAGTATAAATATTGAAAATCAGTTAATGTTTCGCGTCTACACTGTTAATATATACACCGAATTTCATGATTCTAGTTTCAGCCATGTTGTTGGTACCATTCGGATATAAAAAGGTACGAATTTCGATAAATCCATTAATTTTGTTTTTCTATGCATGTACAAACCGAACTTCATACGCTTTTACCCTAAAAGTACAAATTTTGCAATCGCATTCGCGTTATAATATGTGTTCCAAATTTAAAGATCCTAGGCCCAGTCGTTTGATCAGGGCGGTGGTACAATTTTTAACCCATTTAATCCCTTAGAAGTACAAATTTCGGAAAATTCGTTGTTATCACTCATTTACACTGTAAGACGAATGTGCACAATTTCATGATTCTAGCTTCAGTAGGGATATTTGTACCTTCTTTGTCCCTTTTTGCCCCATTTAACCGAATTTTTTTAACGAATTTTTCAAAATCCACTTTTTGGGACGCCTTCATGTCGCAAGAGGAATGCCCATACCAAATTTCAAAACAACTGTTTGCTATTTTAGCAGAAACAATCTGCTATCACTTTTTCAGCAGAAAATCTTCTTTTTCAGCAGTCTTTTTGCTATCTTTTACTTACTTGGTACAATTTTTATCTCTCTATGTCCATTTTACCTCCTAAAAGTACGAATTTGGAAAAATATCATTTTATATTATGTATCTACTTAATTAGAAGAATGTACACACCGAATTTCGTGTATCTAGCTGTTGTCTTTTGATAAGTACCATTTTTTACCTATTTCACCCCCTACAAATAAGAATACAACAATACGACACATTGATGTCAAATTTGGATGTCCTCTCTCATTTCGCTTAGGGCGTGTCTAGACCGTATATATATATATATATAAAATTTATGGGGTCCCAGGTCGATATTTATAGGTTTTACAAACGGAATAACAAACTTAGTATATCACAATCATGTAGCCCGGCAAACCTTGAATGCGTTGGCCCCCGTGCACTTGCCGGTCTATCAATTCCTGATACAAATTTCTATGCAAAAAACTGCTAAATAAAAAACTGTCCTCTAGTGTGAGATTGCCCAGAAATCGACGGAAATGTTTGTTTAAAATACATACATTAATTAATTTTTTTATGTTGGATTTTTGTCCAGATGTTCATCATATAGGCATCATTCGAAAGGTATTGACTGCAGCTATTTACGAATACGAAAAAGTTTTCAGTTGTCACTATGAAAAAAATACGAAAAAATAGCTATAAACGTCCAATAATTCGACCAAAAAAAAATTGGACAAAAATGCAACATTAAAAAAATTACACGGTAAAAATATGATTTTTGGAGGTGTTTTCAGGAGCGTTTAGTTCACAGATGGCTTGACTCAGTGACGAAATATTTTGCAAATCATCATTAAACAATCCAAACTTTATTTTCGTGGGGAGACTGGAAATTGTTTTTCCATTTGTATGGCCCGCGACCCATCCTAATGTACATACGTATGTGATTTGTATTGGAGTTTATATTGGGATGATGAAAACAAAATAAGTAAATACATATATAATTTCAATACTTACGCCTCACTTGGTTGATTGGATGTGTTCGAATGTGTATATTGATGGATTGTTCGATGTGCTTGACATACGTCCCTGTTTCATCAGTCATTGGCCGAAAATCCGCACGGTTTGGTTCAAATATATCGCAGATGCCCAACTGCAGAGGATATCGAATTATTATTTAAATTGATTGCTGACTCAATAAAAAAGGTAATATTAATAATAATATATTGCCTCCACCACATTTCCCATTGAAATTGAGAAAATACAAATTGAAATAGAAATGTAAATTGAAATGGGAAAAGTGGAATTACAAATTAAGAATATGTAAATTGAAAATAAGAAATGCAATTTGAAATTCAAAAAAAAAATTGAAATTGAGAAGTGTAATATGATATTGAGAATGGAATGCAATAATGGCATGATTCACTTGAATCATGTGTATATACTGCCGGCAATGAAGATACAAAGGCTACATATCCTGAATGGATAAAAGTTCAACCAAGAGATAATGGAAGCCAGATTGACCGAATGTTCTGGTTATTAAAATTTATTGGGATACATTACCCAACATATAAAATATCCAACAATAAAATAATAATAATGAGATCGCGACGTTTAGGATTCAGCCCACTGAAATCTTTCGAAATTGACTACTAACATTCCCGCCAAATTTTATGTGGAAAACGTAGACACGTGTGAAATATCCAGACAATAAAGTCAAGTAGAAGGAACTTATCAAGAGTAATATCAGTGTTGACGGGTCATTGGCCAATTGGAAACCATGTGCGACGAATGAAACAGCAAATCGACGGTCACTGCCGTAGCTGCGATAACGAAGAGGAAGAAAATACAGTTGAGGACTTGCCTTATGTGGCTGCCCAGCTCTAATAATCCCAAGGGATAGGGCCTTTGGGAAGCTCTTACTACACGACATTGAGGAGATATCAGAAATTGATATTAGAGATCTAATTAAATATATCAATCTATCATCCACAACGAGTCACTGTTTGGTGTGTATTTTGGGCTGTATTGAAAAATTGGGTTGATCGGATGAGGTACTGTCGAGCCAGTCGTGGTATGATATTGTGTTCCATTATTATATGACAAAGTTCAACTTTAAAACCAGAAATTGAAAAAATAATCAGTACTTTTTTATATAGCCAATTGTAATTTATAGTTTTAAATGGTCCACCCTATATTTTTGCAAATTACAAGAGATTATTGAGATGTAAAACTTACATTCTGTAGATCATTTGTCAGAAACATTGTGCCCTGCAATTTGAAGTCGGGTATTATCGCCTGCACCCATTTCGGCTTAAGCTGTTTCCGCATTAGACGCAACTTCGGCCCGGAACGCAGAGATGACGCGGCCGCCACCAAATCGGAATTGTAGTCGGGCAGCAATATAATCAAATTGTACTCGGGAGTGTCCAGTTCTAATTCCAAAACACTCATGCGCAAATGTTCGAAATATTTGTAGTACAAAACTGCATTGTACACCTTGAAGGTGGTATATATGACCTGTTGGCTGCTCAGGTAAAACACATGCGTTATAACGTCTGTGTTGTAGTTTTGCTTGGCAGCCGTCGTAGACGAACCGATGAAGTTGGGATCAGTATCAACTTCAAATTCGTTGGAAACTTGCAGATATGAGGCAGCCAATGGATTGTGCAATCCGCCCGCTCCTCCTGGTGCTAAACTGTGCAGTTGTGGCTCGCTATTGAGAAGGCTCACAAATAAATTCGTATCGAAGTCCTTGAATCCGAACAGGTGTCGCTTTCTTCGATTTGTGGATTGTGGCCGTCTTGATTTCCTCTGCGAGGGTAAGTAGTTTACTTGAGGTGGAGCTTGAAGTTTGGCACTGGGTAGACGGGTTACTCGAGCCTTTTGAATGCGCGCAAGAGGCTCTGCATTTGCTTCGGCCACAAATGATGAAATGAGTTCGGCCGCTTCAATCGCTGGAGTAGACGCTGCGGTCGACGCTTCGGCTGTAGTTTCGTTAGTTGTCTCTTCTGCAGCCGTTTGGGCTTGGGTCGTGCTAATTTCAGTGGTTGTTTCTACAGTGTCGCCAGTAGTGGGAGCCAATGTTGTTGCGTCCGATTGGGTCGTTGTAATTTCAGTTGTTGTTTCTACTGTATTGCTAGTAGTGGGTGCCAATGTCGTTACAGCTTCCTGCGTATTGGTTGACGCCATAGTTGTGGTGGTTGTTGGAGGTGATGTAGTAGTTGTTATAGGTGTCGTGGTAGTAGTTATAGGTGTCGTGGTAGTAGTTATAGGTGTAGTTTCCATAGCCATTGTTGTTTCCTTGATTACCTCTGTAGTTGTTGTGGACGGTGTTGTTGTTGTTAGATTTTTTTCCTCTTGTCCTTTTGTAGTTGTGGTCGGTGCTGCCGTTGATGACACCATGTCCATGCCCAAATCGTAGCCGTAGAACATAAGAATTGCTTCAAAATCTCGTGTTATGGTGACGTTTTCTTTGTTCAAACTTAAGCCTTTCAAAGGGTTATCCGAACCGAAAAAGTAAGTCTGCAAATAAAAATTTAAATATGTATTTTTTCCATTAATTCATCAGTAGCAATTGACTAGCAATGGCGAAGGCACCTATCTGGAGTAACTCTCAACTCATGTTGTCATTTTGGGTATTAGTTTTGCATACTCTGAAACAAAACAATTTGTTTGAATTTTTAGTTAAATCGAACTTTTTTTAAGTTCACGTTTTTCCTTGTATCAAGTAAAATATTCTTCAGTTTAGTAAAATTTACTTGTTTTAAGGAAAAAATCAGCATGATTGTCCTCAGTTGCCGAGACTATGCGAAAAATATCTTGCCAATACGTGGTTTATATAAAAAGCAATTACTAATGTACGTTTACAAATCCATCAATCAAATTGGGCGCAGATCCATTTCTTTTAATTTAAACACAAATGTATTCAATAAACTCCTCGGATCTCAGAATAGCGAGATGTAGGCTTGAAACAACAAGACAGAGAATTGACTACGCAGGCAGTGTTGAGTTTAACAACTTACCCTTGCTTATAAGGCAAAGTAATACCTTGTCTATTTTAAAAAAAAGAATAAAAGATTTCTTCCTTGTAAATATTGAAATGCTTCTATAGTATTATTAACTCAAATTTAAAATAATGAATATAAAATGAATTAATATAGTTTAATTTTACCATATATTTTTATATACAATTTAAAAATACGTATATAAATTAGTAAATTTTAGTATTTTGTTGCCTACTTGCTCCAAAAAGCCATTATTGGCGCGGGGCCAATAATTTTTCTAAAACATTATATTGTAAATAAATACATATTGAATTAAAAAAAGTATATATACTTGATTTGAGTAAAAATTTACTTAATTTTAGGAAAATTTTACTTAGATTTAGTAAAAATTTACGTAGTTTTAGACAAATTTTACTTAAATTTAGTAAAAATTTACTTAGATTTAGGAAAATTTACTTAGATTTATTTAAAAAATGTGCTTGGTTTGAGGAAAAAACTTACTGGATTTTTCCTCAGTTTGATTTGAAAATTGATATGAGGAAATATTGCTTTAGCGCTATACGAAGTTCAATTTTCCTAAATTTTAGTTCATTTTAACTCATTATAGGGTTCACTTTTTTCTGAGTGTGTTTTTCTTCATAGTGACAACTGAATACTTTTTCGTATTTTGTGGTAGTATTTTATAAAAAAATAATAATGTCTAAATGATGAACATCGGAAGGAAATTGTGCTTGAATTTTTTGGCTCTGAAATTCCACCTCCTATATTAAATTATTTCACAAAAATGGAGTCATTGGCGTCATTTTTCGTCATTACATTTATTTTTGTAGCACCTTTTATAGGATGTTTCCAGAGTTACAAGCCAGCCAGTAATTCAATATTCGTTAATATTATACAATGTTCCAATTTGTTATTTATTTAATATTGTTATTAGGGTATCCAATTATTCGGACTTTTATGTTATTCGATTATATATTGAACGTTTACGTACCTGATTTTATTTAAAAATTGTTATATCAAATTCGAAATTCATCAGAAGTTGACAACAATCTTAATATCTTATCAAAATAAAGAACCTTCCCCTAAATGAGCCTAAAATCAGAAGTAATCCATTGACTTTTTTCG
Source organism: Polietes domitor (assembly GCA_947397865.1). NCBI lineage: Eukaryota > Metazoa > Arthropoda > Insecta > Diptera > Muscidae > Polietes > Polietes domitor. The sequence goes on from OX377618.1 coordinate 65,503,628, forward strand.
AATATGGATCATATGATTTATAACAGAACTGACTTTATTATCGCGGTGTTAACCTCAATTTTTCTATGAATTTACTATTCTATGAAATTACTATTCTTTAAATTTTAAATAATTCCGAAGCTATTGGACAGTTTTTGCTATTTTTAAATGAATTAAATCGTTATTTTAATATCTGTGGAGCATACAAATTAAAAATCGAAAAAATTGTGGTTTTATATTTGGTGTTTCATAGTTTTTTACCCAAATGGAGCAAACTGGCTATTCAAAATCAATTTATCATACAAAGCATACGACGATTTCATTAATTTTTAAGGCAAAACTTATAATATTATTTGGGACAATTTATTCGAATTATTCGTTATTCGAAAATCATAATTTTTTATTATTCGAACAAATATTTGACAAAAATTAATCGATAATGTCTCTGAATGTTTCCAAGAAATATGAGTTTTTAGCTGTCCTGTGCAAAACCACAAAAATCAATATAAAATCCAAAACCCGCCATATCTTGCACGTGAAAACTTAACAATTTTCAACAAAAATTATTCGAAAATTTTCCAAAACCGCGAGTATATCAATAAATATTTGAATAATCTGCACCGAAACTAATCTAAATAAACACTGAAAAAAAAACACGTTTTTCCAATTGTTTACATAAACAACAGCGAAAATACTTCAAATGGCCTGATTTTGTTTTCATTACAAAAATGGAATACCCTCTTTCAAATGACATTAACAAATTTTTGGTGGCGTTTGTTGTAGTATCACAACGAGGAGGCCATTAGAAACATAAAAGATCGAAGTCATTTTATGATTTTATATAGATGCATCCAAAATGGTTGTATTTAAAAAATCTTGGATACATGTTTGATACAAATTGTCTCATTGATAGTAGTTGGTTCAAATTTCCTTCTTTTAGGATCTTTTGGCAAAGGGTTAAACGCACTTAACGAACCATACTTTCATTTTGGTCGAGAAATTCTACAACCATTTCAAACGAAGCCAGCTTAATGTGTATATTTAGTACTTGTAGGTATGTACATTAGGGCGTACCTCAAAAAAAAAGTTCGCCGTACACCTTCGAATATGAAGTATTATTGAAAGGTAGTTTCAAAAAAAAAAAAATTATTTTTTTTATGCCGAACGTAGGGGTCGCGCTTTTACATTTTTCTATATTACTTCTGCATTTATAAGCGGATTTTAAAGTGTGATACATCGATGTTTTTGTCTCGACGAGGCCGATTTTTTTGTCTTTGATGTCATTGAGCTCAAGCACCCCCTTCTGGTACTTACCCATCATATCTCAGCTGCTACTACCCTAATGTACCACTCTAATATCAGAAAATTAAAGCTCGCATAAAATCATGAAACTCTTCCTAAGGAAGTATGTCGATTTTAAATCGGCCTCGTCGAGACAAAAACATCGATGTATCACACTTTAAAATCCGTTTATAAATGCAGAAGTTATATAGAAAAATGTAAAAGCGCGACCCCTACGTTCGGCATAAAAAAATAAAAAATTTTTTTTTGAAACTATCTTTCAATAATACTTCATATTCGAAGGTGTACGGCGAACTTTTTTTTTACTTGTAACCTGGTACGCTCTAATGTACATATATGTATGTATGTATAAATGTTAAGTGCTAGCTATTTTCAACATCATGCGTACACAAGTCAAACTCGAATCAATTCATTATATCAAGCCCATCAAAGTGATTTCATTCGGCACAAAAAAATACACAAAATAGTTCAATGCTCCCATAACATAATTGTTTACACCGATACTAATTTTACACCAGTTTGGATATAGCTTAGAATTCTTGTTAAACGTTGAAGAAACGTATGTACATGAACATTAGTGTGTCCCGTATATTTTATTATTATTTTTTTAATGGTTATACGAAAACATTTTGTATTTTGTTCACAAATTTAGTTAGATGGCTTATTCGTGTGAAGTCTGTACCACTGTTATGTAACTTCTGTGAAAACGTCTCGTATCGAGAAAGTGTGAAACGGAAAATCCACAGTTTCTAGATATGTATGTGAGTAAAAACTGCAAAAACGACAATGTATTAATGGAACTTTCCAGTCAACAGTCAAAAAAGTAAACAAAAAATGTCAAAAAATTCAAACAAAAAATTAGAAAATAGAACAATATGTACGTGCATATAAAGGGTGTCCCAAGAAGAGCGCAATTTTTTAATTTTAAATAAAACACAGATATTTAAGAAAAAATCGTGAAACTTTATTATATCGTAAAGTAGACAGAATGAGGTTATGTATGGAACAATATATCGTGCAGATGGCCGCCGCGGCTTTGCTGGCATGCATGCGATCTTTTAATGAAATTTTCAATGACCGTTTTGCATGAATGCTGCGGTATTTCATTAATGCAGCGTCCAATTTCGTCTTTTAAGGCTTGAGTCGTCGTCGGCTTATTCGCGTAAACCATCGACTTCAAAAAACCCCAAAGAAAAAAAATCTAATGGTGTTAAATCGCACGATCTAGGCGGCCAATTCTGATCTCCAAAACGCGAAATAACACGACCGGGAAATGACTGATGCAGCAATTGAATTGTTTCTCTGGCTGTATGACATGTGGTCTTGTTGGAACCACATGCCCTCCACATTCATTTCTTCAATTCTAGGCAAGAAAAAACTGGTTATCATTTCACGATACCGAACACCATTGACTGTTTGCGCTTGACCTGCCTCATTTTCATAAAAAAAGGTCTAATGATTCCTCCAGAAAAAACCACACCACACAGTGACACGTTGAGGATGCATTTGCTTCTCGTGAATCACTCGAGGATTTTCCGCACCCCAAATGCGACAATTCTGCCTATTGACGAAGCCATCAAGATGAAAATGGGCCTCGTCACTGAAGATGATTTTATCGGCAAAATCAGCATTTTCATGTTGTCTCTCCAATACCCAATTAACGAACTCCCTTCGCTGTCCATGGTCAGTTGGCTTCAGTTCCTGAGTCAATTGAACTTTGTATGCATGAAGATGCAAATCTTTCGTCAAAATTCGCTGCAAAGTGGATTTGGAGACACCAATTTGCTGAGCTCGATGTCGAATTGAGGTGGATGGAGTTTGAGCGACATCATCACGTACAGATGAGAATGCGTTGTTCATTCGTGTAGCGCTCCATTTTTACTAACCTCGTACCTTCTACTAACAAACAATAACAATTGTTCAAATGTCAAACAATGACACTTCGAATGTTGCCAGATTTAAAAATTGCGTTCTTCTTGGGACACCCTTTATATATATGCACAACATTTCCCAGTTTTTCTCTCAGAGGTCATCTCATAGTTAGGTTGAAACCACTGTAAACCACACACATAGGTTTCAGTCGGTTAAACCGACTTTTATATACCCTCACTCTCAGAAACAAAATTCCAAACATTTGTTTGGGAGTTTTAAGAACTATTATATTATGTACTTAGGGCCGAACTATTTATGCCAGAGATAAATTTCAGATACCAGCATAGAAAATGTTTAAATATTACATAGGATAGCTACTAGAAGGGGTGTGTCAAAAGCATAAATATTTTAGATGTTTAATGTAATTATAAAAACAAATATAAAATTGCAACTGATTTCGACTATGCGTATGGAAGATATGACAATTTTATGTTAACCTAAGATATGGTCAATTTGTGTGTGAGGTACCAGAACGGGCGTGGCAATATCGCTCATATTTCACGTGCGTATAAAGACTATAAAAACATATCAAATTTCATAGTATTACGATCATTCGTATAGAAGTTATAAGAGCTTTAATTTTACAAAGGTTTGGGTGATTTGTGTGGGATGTACTAGCAAACCCCACCATATTTTATACACTTTAAGCGATTGTAAAAACTTTCATAAATTCTAAAATATATAGCTGATTCCCCATATCCGTGTGGAAGTTATTGGGTTTTAATTTAACATTAGAATTTGGGCGTGGTAATTTCGCACATCTTCGTACTTAAACTAAATTTAGGAAAAAAATACCATGTGCACAGTTTGAATTGATTCCTTACCTCCTTTCGAGAGTTATCGTGTACAGCCTGCCATACAGACGGCCGGCCGAACCGATGGACATGGCTCAAGCTACTTAAAACGCCATGAAACGGATATGGTCCAAACACACTTAGGGTCTTAAGTCATTTCTTCAATGCGTTACACTGCCCCAAATGATATATACCTTCCTACTCTGTAGATTGAGGGTATACAAATTAATAAATAATATTTTGTTTAAATACCCAAATTGTCACTAATATTTTATTTATATAAAGCTTTCTTTTTTCGGTGACTCATATTGAAATTTGACTTAGAATATTATCTCCAATCAAACCCAATTTGGAAAAAGTTCGAAATTAACCCTAAAATGAAGTTTTGACTTATTTCTGCTCTTTAGATCGACATTTGTGTTTTGGTGTATTCAGAATTTTATGGCAAATATTTTTGTAGAACATTTTGACCCATTAAATCCCCATTTTAAAGGTGTTTTTTTACCCCTTGAACCAAAAGTTTTTTTATTTTATAATGCAAAGAAGGGACTGCAAAATGTAAGGATATACGTTGCTGGCCGCCAGTCTTTAACCCCACTCTCTACCCCTTGATTGGTCTGGCTTCCTAGTTGGTAACTCATAGGAGTAAGAGCTTTTATATATATATCTCATGCAATGATAAAATAGTGTAAATAAGACTACCTTTTTCGACTTCACAAATTACAGTGGGGCCAAAGCCACCCATGTATGTATGCATGACATGTATTTGTTATCTTTCTATTAGATAAGGGAGTAACCATATAATTTTTACACGTTTTACTTATAGGGATTTAATTTGATTTCGGATCCGTAGAATTTAAAATGTCGACTATTTTGTGCATAATAATATATAGTGGTTATTGGATCATAAACATATTTCTTATATTGAAACAAGAATTAGCAAAAAATGTCGATTGAAAATATTGCTGAAGTTAGAACCTCTTTAGACACATATTATACCAGCATTATGCTCTATCTACAAACATCTACAGTGATGTGGAACACATAAGTCCATGTGTTGATATTGATTTTACTTATTGTTGCCGATTTTGTATAATTGCCCACAAAATGTTATATGTATTACTACTAGAACTATCTATACTGAAAGAATTATCTTCATAATATTTATGATTTTGTCTTAACCTCAGTGAAAATTTTCATTAAAATGTCGCCAAAGAAACATCTCATAAAATGTATGAAACATGTTTCATAAAGCACAAATCAATGAAAAGTGACATAGAATTTATGAAACATTTCTTATAAACTATGAAATGTAGTTCTTCATTCGAAGAACATTTGTCACAAAAATTCATTATTTTTTATAATAAAGAGTGATTTTTTTGAGGTTAGGATTTTCATGCATTAGTATTTGACAGATCACGTGGGATTTCAGACATGGTGTCAAAGAGAAAGATGCTCAGTATGCTTTGACATTTCATCATGAATCGTCTTACAAACGAACAACGCTTGCAAATTATTGAATTTTATTATCAAAATGCGTGCTCTGTTAAGAAAGTTCATTGCGCGCTTCCATTTTATGGTCAGTTTAATCGACCCACTGAAGCGGCTATTCGGGCTATTGTGACTAAATTTCGCACCAAATTTACATTGTTGGACATTAAACCACCAACACGCTTACGTAGAGTGCGAACTGAAGAAAATATCACAGCTGTATCGGCCAGTGTTAATGATGACCACCAATTTTCGATTCGTCGCCGTTCGCACCAATTGGGTCTCTGTTACTCAAAAACGTGGAAATGCCAAAATTGGACTAAGCGGATGGACCACCTAAGACGCAGCCGCGGTCAACATTTAAATGAAATTATCTTCAAAAAGTAAATGTCATGGACCAATCTAACGTTTCAAATAAAGAACCGATGAGATTTTGCAAATTTTATGCGTTTTTTTTTAAAAAAAAGTTATCAAGCTCTTAAAAAATCACCCTTTATGATTTATAAAAATTTTCATAGATTTTATGAAAAAACTTCATTATTCTATGAAAGAGTTTCATATATATTAATAATTTATACAGAAGTTTCCCATAACCAAAAAATAGTCTTATTCGTTGACTAGCCAATCAACACACACCACCATTGCGAGAGTCTTTGCAATAAATATGTCTTTCACCTAAATCAGGGTAAATACTTGTGTCAGAGTTAACAGAGTACAAATGAGAATTGTTAGCATTCAACGAATAAAGTCGACGCAAGTCTTTTTTCGACTCGACTGTAGTTATGAAACATTTCATAAAAATAAAATTCATAAATTTATGAAAAACCTTTTATGAAATCGCTTCAAAAAAATTATGAAGGAAAATTCTTTCAGCGTAGCCAAAGGATCCGACTGAATTTTTGTTTGTGTATTAAGAACCAATGTCGCTTGTAACATGTATGTAGTTAGTCACAAAAAAATCGCCACAATTGTTAATAATCTAAAATTCGCGTTTGCAATTGCTTCTATTTTAACTTCCTCCAACCAGGATTCTGAAACTTTTCTAACACAAATATTTTCCCTGAAGTCAGCAATCATATGCCAAGAAAATATTTTGGTGTTCTCAATATGATGGTTTTTCTGAAGATACTTTTCACATTTTTTGACTTTACAGTCAATATTTATCCTATTTTAGCCTAATAACTTGGGGAACAAAAAGCTATTAACGGGGAAATGATGGAATTCGATAGTTTGATATACCCCAAATCTAGAAGAGTGTTTTAAACAATTACAACCTTCGGTTTTACCGCTCCACTTAGAATCATTTTTCACTGTCCTGTCCTGTCTGCCTGATCATCTAGCCTTTCAATTAAAATACAGGACACAATTATTGCCCAATCCCAACAAAACTTGGCACAAACGATTTTTGAAGATCATGGGCGGAAATTGAGGATCGTTCAACGAACCAAAATAAAAAGGAAGTCTTCAGAAATTTTCGCAATTGCCCAGCAAAAAGAGAGCACCCAAAGATGTTCATCTTGTGATTGTCCTTTATTTTGTGAGACTTTAAAGTTATTTTAAAGTGTTGCAACAAAAGGAACCACTTTTTCACTGGGGTAGAACAGCGGACCTTCTGGTTGCTACTACGGCACTCTAACCATCTCAGCTATCCTCTGTTGTGAGTGCTGAATAACTAAAGCAATCCATTTTGTTCATTAGAACTGACAATAGGGAACTTAACAAAATATTTATTAAGTATGAATTAATATTTAACGCAAATTTATATTAAATTAAATTAGCTTTAAATAAATTAACACAACTTAATTTTACTGATATTATGTAGAAATGGTAATTAATAAAAAATGAAACATTTGAAGAACATTAATAAATCAATAAATTTGTATTTTGTTAAGCAACAATTTTTAAATTGTTTAAATTATACAAAATTAAACATTATTTATTTATAAACATAATAAAAAAAAGTTTTTTTTCCGAGCCACGATTCGAACCCGAGGCCTTCTAGGTGCAAAGCGGACACCTTGCCTCTGTGGCTCCATACTACGGGATATTAACATATTATCAACTTTTTAGGAAGTTGTTCAAAAGAACTTCATCAAAAGCGGGTAAATGCACAATGTGCTTCCTACGGAAGTACTTCCAATTTTTTTGCTGGGTAATGCCACAAAACTCACACCCACTCCAGCACATGGCACATGGTTTTCGTGCACATGGAAAATATAACCATACATGGGAATATGTGCTCCCATACTGGTCTCTACGGGGAGAAGAAACTTCAACAAAAATATAGTTCATCAATTGATTTTTTCAATGGTTAAGTCAAATCTACAGTTTGAAATTAATTCCGAAGTACTATTCGTGGAATCTGAATGCAGATGTGTCCTATCATTTTGTGTTGGTGAGATAGCAATGAAATTTAGTTTAGAAAATTACTCCAAACTTGCTGTTGACTCGACCTGTGAAACATAATCCATTTCTTTTTTTATTTTGAGCGAAATTTTAACTTTTTATTCAGGTTTTTATTATCGCAGGTTAGCTGAATAACTAAACAAAAGAGCAAGAGGAACATCCCTATTATTTTTTAATTTATCTTGCTTCTTTAACTACAATCCCCCCAAAGATCTCAACATAAACCCAATTTTAAATTTCAATATTCAATAAACTCGAAAATTTACCAACATAAACTTTTGAAAACTCAAAGCCGTTTTTTTCATTGTGATTTTTTGATGAAACCGAAAACAGGTTTCCGTTAAAAGATCGTTTCGTTCTCTCGTTCTTAAAATGTGTGTTTATTTGATAAGCTCACCCTTAATCGACGATGTATATCCCGATAACCAACACGGACGATATCCCGGTTGTTTGGAAATTGCAGGACATTCTTCAATTCGGTGGCACTTCGTCCCGCCGAACCCTCGTAAACTGCAACGAGGACACTCATGAGCGCGGTCGGTGAGAATGCAAAATTGTTGCGATTCAAGATCGAATGGTAGTGCAGAACGCGAAATGCGAGCTCGTTTGTCAGATCAACCATACATTCGGCCGGCGTCAATTCCCTTCCGGACATGTAGGCCGGTGCCAATTGTTCCGGTGGTGGCGGTGGTAGCGGCGGTGGCAAATGAGGTCTCGGGAAACCACTTGACCGAAATTCGTGATGCTCGTCATCAATATGAATCAGATGTGCAGCGCATGAAATCAACGAACGGAGCGGCAATGGAATCGAGAGAAATGTCACAATGTAGAATGTTAGAAGCACGCAAGTGACATTGTTGCCGCTTTGTCGCTGATGATTGGCCATAATGGATTGTAATTGTTTAGCGATTATTTTCTCTCTATGCTTCCGTTAATTGTAGAAACGGAATATGGTCACATGTACATACATATGTACGTATGTACAAAACAAACTTTTATTGCTCCAAATAAAAATGTCAATGCAATTTTTTTATTTGTTTGTGATCAAATTTTAATTAAACCGCAATTATTCTAATTTCTTTTTTATGTATGACCTCCAGGAATTGTTTTTTTTTTCGAAAAATATGCTCTCATAATTAAAAAAAAAGTTAAAATGCACTTTTTTTAAAAGCAAAACAAAATAATACACCACTGATTTATTCGACATTCAACGTTCATCATCCGATACTTAAATATGTACTTCGATCAAGGCTCTTTTCAAAATCACTCCTCGCTATCGACGATGTGAATCTCAATTTTCTATTTTCTGTTTTTGGCCAAACTCGTGGAAATATCTATTCACTATGTATGGTTGAACGAAGCGTTAAATTTCTCGCCGAGAACCGCTTGGGATGATCGTTTCATGCCAACTAAAATGTTGCATGCAGAGTCGAAAGTACTTGTATGAATATGGCTCAATGGTTAATGGTTGTTCGACACTATATTCATCCGTACCTACGATGTAATGTACTTATGAACATACACACACACACAACATGTACGAGCATTAGGGTGTACCCTACTCAATTGAGAGCACATCGGCTACATTCTATTATCATCACTACCGACTTGTGTCAAATATATCAGTCCTTCGAAATAAGAAGATGAATCTTTCGTTACAATTGCTATATATTCTTATTAGAGTCCAAACACAATGCTACACGCTGGCTGCGACGGCTGCCGCTCACACATGTATTTCTTATGGGTGATGATTAATTTAAAGCCCAATTAGGATTTTCTTATAGTAAATTAAAGTATTAAATTATGATGGATGACAAATTTATTGAAATTCCATTTGCAATTCAAAAAATATCACTTGAAATTCAAAAATTCCATTTGAAATTCAAAAAATGTCAATTGAAATTCAAAACTCGTCATTTGTAATTCAAACGACACCATTTGCAATTCAAAACTCGTCATTTGCAATTCAAAAAATATCACTTGAAATTTAAAAATTCCATTTGAAATTCAAAAAATGTCAATTGAAATTCAAAACTCGTCATTTGTAATTCAAAAGACAACATTTGCAATTCAAAACTCGTCATTTGTAATTCAAAAGACATCATTTGAAATTCAAAAGACATCATTTGAAATTCAAAAGACATCATTAGCAATTCAAAAGTTTTCATTTGAAATTCAAAAATTATTCCATTTGTAATTGAAAAATTATCCCATCTGCAATTCAAAAAGGGTAAACAAAATTATTTAAGCAAAATATACATTAGGTTGGGTAGCATTTATTTATTTCTGTAAATTTTAATATTCTGCTGTTTAGAAAACAGATTTACGTACCTCCCACGCAAATCACTCTAATCAATTAAATTTAAAGATTTTATAACTTCTATACGGACGATCGGAATACTCTGAAATTTGGTCATTGGTAAAGTTTGCATAGACGTTATATACACCTGCAAGATTTCTCACACAAATTGGCATAAGCTGTGGTTAAAATAAAACTGATCAGTAACAATTTAATATTGGAAATGGTTTTACAATCACTTTATACCTGTAAAATAATTATGATTTGTTGTACCTCCAACACAAATAATCCGACCCTATGTAAAATGCAAGTCCTTATAAATTATATGCAGATACTCTCTGAGCTGGTGAAGGTTATAAACTATATATGAAATTACCGACATTTTACATTATTATAATTATTAGTTGCTTATCATTTTATTAAATCTGTTTCCAAAACTGCAGAATATCCAAATTTGCAGAAAAAATAAATGCTACCCCACCTAATGTATATTTTTCATAAATAAGTTTGTTTACATTTTTGAATTTCAAATGGAATCTTTTGAATTTCAAATAGAATAATTTTTGAATTTTAAATGACGAGTTTTGAATTTTAAATGGTGTCGTTTGAATTACAAATGACGGGTTTTGAATTGCAAATGACGAGTTTTGAATTACAAATGACGAGTTTTGAATTTCATATGACGACTTTTGTATTTCAAATGGTGTCTTTTAAATTACAAATGACGAGTTTTGAATTTCAAATGATGAGTATTGTATTTCAAATGATATTTTTGGAATTTCAATTGATATTTTTTGAATTTCAAATGGAATTTTTGAATTTCAATTGATATTTTTTGAATTTCAAATGGAATTTTTGAAAAAATGAGTTAAAATGAATTAAAATTTTGGGAAAATTTAATTGAATTGAACGTATAGCGCTAAAGCAATATTTTCTCATATCAAGTTCAAACTTTTCATTGAATGTAGTACATGCTTTGAACTTGATTCTAGTTCAATTTTCTTCAAACCGAGTAAATATATACTCAAACTGTGAAAAATCTAGTAAGTTTTTCCTCAAACCAAGTACATATTTACTAAATCTAAGTAAAATTTTGCTGAAATTTTCCTAAATATAAGTAAATTTTTCCTAAAACCAAGTAAATTTTTACTAAATTTAAGTAAAATTTTCCTAACTAATTAAATTTTTACTCACACCAAGTAAATTTTTCTAAATCTAAGTAAAATTTAACTCAAGTTTTCCTAAAACTAAGTAAGTCGTACTAAAATCAAGTAAATATTTACTTAAACTGACGACAATTTTGCTGATTTTTTCCTTAAAACTAATAAATTTTTACTTAAACTGAAAATTTTAATTGATACAAGGAAAAAAGTGAACTTAAAACAAATTCAATTTAACTGAAGCCAGTAAAAAGGCGTTAAGTTCGGCCGCGCCGAATCTTATATACCCTACAGCATGGAGTGCATTCCACAGTATCACCGCAGATTAGAGGTTGTCAGAGGCTTTACATAGAAGTACACTACCATATTAGGAAAATTGTGATGCTGCATTATTACAATATTATTAGTCCTCTACTATTTATAAATATAAAACACCAAGTGAGATCAAAAAGAGAACATTAGGCAGCAATCATCAAAAATTGCCCTAAATATTATTAGGTAGATACAAATTCCCTCAAGCCCGATTTCCCCCATTTGCAATATCAGGATTCCATGAAATGTCTATACCATTTTGATAGGAAAAGTTCTAATATTGAAGATCCAATATGTTACAGAATGGAATATACAAACCTAATTTCATAATTTTAGCTATAGCCGTTTGATTGGTAGCAGTTTCACTCCTTTTTCATTTCGACCCCAAAAGTATGAATTTAGAAAAAAAACACTCTTATTTGCCTTGTCTAGACAGACATGTGCAAATACTGAATATCACAATTTAATCCCATTTAGATCATGATATCATATCCATATATATATAGATGCTAGCGTGCTTTCAACAGACGGACATGGCTAGTCTTATAATTTTATGACGATCAAGAATATATATATATATATATATTATAGGGTCTCAGGTCGATATTTCAAAGTATTACAAAAGGAATGACAAAGTTAGTATACCCTCATCCTGGAGGTGGAGGGTATAAAAATGACAACATGAACTATTTCTCGAAAGTTTCATGATACCTCTGCCATAAAGAGTTGAGCTATTACTCCATGATTGCTGCGAAGGCAAGATAGGTGGTTGTTTAGAATAATACTTGAAGTATTTAAGAAATAAGTCTCTACAAATGAACGAGAATTGCTTCTTAGATTAATCTTCAAGAATTTTCTAAATAAGATTTTTTTATTAGATCCAATGAAATGTTTTTAAGTAAATTTTACTATCCTATTTCTAGTATTACTTTTTACGATGGCTTTGGAATAAGGAAACTTTATTCATAACTAGTTAATTTTCATACTTTTTAGGAAATTTTTACTAAACTGGAGTAACAATTGGAGTATGGATTTTACGCAAATTTAGGAATGCTATTTTTCTGAGTGTAGTAAGCCACATCACGTGATTCGATTAGAAATTTTATATGAGACGTAAACCAAGTTTTATTGTAATTTTTTTTTTGAGTTGCTTTAGTTTTTACAGGTACCGTATTTTCAAAGATATTGCTAATGTTTTGTTCGAGAAAAGTTGTGCCAGCATACTGCATCAAGCTCTTATTGAAGTAATCCAGCCTATTGAAGTCGCGATAGATAAGTGGTAGGTTTGCTGTCGTGACTTTAAAATCGTATGTGATGAATATTAGGTCCTGCTTCGAAAAGCAAGAGGCTGATAGTTGGTCATACAGTCATACATACAGTACATCAATTAAGGTATCAGTGGTTGATGTGAAATGAGTAGGTACTTCAAGGTTTACGGGTGTGAGACCAAGACATAACATGTGTTCGACAAGAGCTGATTCTATGAATATATTAGAGTTAAAGTCTCCGCTAGCTAGTAATTGTTAGTTGCAACATAATATTTTTTCGGCCTATATTAATTTACCACGAATGATTTTCTATCGGCCATAGCAAACTCAAGAAAGAGGAACTCAACCAGTTCACCGTCGCCGCTATGTGATATTAATTTAGAATTTAATCCTTTTTTATATAAATTGCTACTCCTCCGCCATAACTATTTCTATCGGCTCTGAATAACTTGTAACCATCTAAAGATACAAAGCTATCTGGTATTGTGTCAGAGACCCAAGTCTCGGAAATGCATATATCGTCTATATTGGAGTGTTCAGGTCAGTCGAAATTCATCCATTTTATTCTTAAGACTCTGGGCGTTTATGTGGCATACCTTTATTCCCGGTTTTATTCTGGCCAAAATACTTACCATGTTAATCAGAACGTCATTGGATGCACCGGCATTATTAAAAGCATTGTTCATCATAAATGTTCATATATTCGAAGAAGATCTAACAGTAACGCATACATTAAGGAATGAAAGAAATAGAAAAAGTCGATCTGTATTCTTAGTGTTCTAAAAAGCTGAATGACTACAACATTTTAGAAATATATTAGCAGGATTTAATATAAATTAGTGCACAATTTTAAACAAATAATTTGATTATGAATCGTGAAAAAAAAATTGATTTTTTTTCCAAAAATACGTATACAATATTTTTATTGGAAGAATACATACACAAACTTTCAAAACAATCGCAGCTATGGTGGCCAAAAACCGTACCGCTTGACATGGAATGACTCATATTTTTTTAATATTATTACCAAAATTCCAATTTTTGTGGAATTTTAATATTTGGTAGTATAAGTCTGATCATGGCCCGTTAAACGGAAAATTGGGGTTAGGGCTATACCCCCATCGCGTAGAAGCAGGAGGTTAGGAACAGTTAAACGGAATGTAGAGGTTAGGGCTTTACTGTCGCCAAAAAGTTGAGAAATATCGACCTGAGACTCTATAAAGTATATATATTCTTGATCGTCATAAAATAAAATTCTAAGACGATCTAGCCATGTCCGTCCGTCCGTCTGTTGAAAGCACGCTAGCATCTAAACGAAAGGAGCTAGAACGTTCAAATTTTCCATAAATCTTAAATGGGGCGAAATCGGTCCAAAGGGAAAAATTTTTCCCTCACAAGGACTAAAAATACCCATAATAATCCCTAATATTTTAGCGTATTTAAGCATGTTTTTTGAATATGTCTGTTTATATTTGCTTGATATTTGGTATGCGCATTCCCCTTATAGCAAAAACGTGCACCATAAAGTGATTATTATTTGTAGGGGGTGAAATGGGGCAAAAAGGGATAAAAATGGTACATATTAAACGACAACAACTAGAAACACGAAATTCGGTCTGTACATTCCTCTAATTGAGTAGATACATAATATAAAAGTATTTTTTCCAAATTCGTACTTTTAAGGTGTAAAATAGGAATAGAGGGCTAAAAATGGTACCAACCAAACGGCTGTACCTAGAATAATGCAATTCGGTGTATACATTCCTCTGATTGCATAGATAAGTAAAATACACCGATTTTTCAAAATTCGTACTTTTTGGGGTTAAAATGAAAAAAGGGGATAAAAATAGTAATAGTAAATAGTGACCGCAGCTAGAGTCATGAAATTCGGAGTATACATTCCTCTGAGTGTGTAGGCACGGAAAATAAACTGATTTTTCGAAATTCGTACTTTTTGGGGTTAAAATGAAAAAAGGGGATAAAAATAGTACCAATCAAATGACCGCAGCTAGAGTCATGAAATTCGGAGTATACATTCCTCTGACTGCGTAGACACGGAAAATAGACGATTTTTTCGAAATTAGTACAATGGTACAGAGGGATAAAAATAGTACCAACTAAACGACCACAGCTAGAATGATGAAATTCTAATTGCGTAGAAACGTCAAGGGTGTAAAAATGGTACCAACCAAATGGGCGCATCTGGAATCATGGGATTCGGTGTATACATTCCTCTGACTGCATAGACACGCAAAATAAAAAGTTTTTTTTCCAAATTCGTACTTTTTCTTTTACGGCAAAAATTGGTTGAATCATGAAGTGAGTACGTCTGATAATGGATTTTCAAAATTTTTACTTTTGGGATTAAAATTGAATGGAAATACAACCAACTGTAGCACCCACCATCTACCAATATTTATGGCTTTGAAAATATTTTTGAAAATATAAATATAAGAATATTTATTTTTTGAATTGACGTATTGGTAGCATTACCTTATAAGCGTGGTTTGAAATAATTGAAATATTATATTTATTTATAAAATTAACTTTTCAATATTTGTATTTGTTTTGGTTTGGCTATATTAAAAAAATTATATTTTCCTGTAATATTACTGCACTTCTACGAAAACCGACAACCTCTGTGGAATGCAATCCATGGTGGCCCGGCCGAACTTAACGCCGTTTTTACTTGTTTCTATTGGGGGGCTGGATGACCCTCCAAAATTGGTCATTGGTACAATAATGAACAGAAATATATTTTGTTGAGAACACAACTGACGGGTTTCTTATGCAACCATAAATTTATACTACAAAACTGATTTTGATTTCAGTATGAAATTTAGTCGCTAGGATACCCTATTGTGGATGTACGCGCTGGGCGTTTATTTTCCTCTACTTCGATATCGAAATTAACTCGATTTTAAATAGCATACATAAGGGACACCCTAACATGCATACACACATGCATGTATGAACTTGAGTGTTTTAACAATACACCAGCGGCAAATAACGTTTAGTCACTTATTTAGCTGTGCTCAAAAGCATGAGGATGGATTGGTCAGCTTTTCTGTAATGTAATCATTCTACATTTCTTCTGGTCCTTTGCTTGTTACGGATATATTCCTTTATTAGATTCCTGGTCTATTTTTTATTTACCTCTACTTTTGCATGTTGTCAAAATCAAAAGGTCATTTTACAAATACAACCACTTTTGGTAAATCTTATTTCTCAATGTAATGGGGCGAACTATTTTGAAAACAACAGAAACGTAGATATTGCTTTAGTGTTTTTAGACAAGAAAATGTTGAAAGGAATCGTATACGAATTTTATAAGTGGGTCAAGAAGGCCCGCCAATAATTCTTCCTCTAGAAAATTAAATGAAGACATTCTGTAGGACAACTTGTGCCCCAGTCTGAAATATCAACTATTGCAACCGATTTACCTACACACCATTAACATAGGATAGCTTCACTTTATATTATATTAAAAACAAGTAAGAAAACGTCAGTTGGTTAAAGCGTCTTATATATACCCTCACTCTAAGAGAACATGTGTACGGAAGGACTTAAATTTTGCTTAACGCCGGAGTATATTTGTGAGAGGTACTACAAGTTTGTGTCAATTGGACCCAGCATCCACATTTATTAATAATTGCAAAAACATGATCAAATATGATGTCATAATGAATTTCAGGCACCGTTAAATGAGTTAGAACGCATTTAATTTTACCTAGTATAGAGACAAGAAGGGGCGTGGCTAAAACGTAAATATTTTTTATGTTTAAAACGATTACAAAAACATTTTCACATATCAAATTGCAAATGATTTTGACTACCCGTATGGATGTTATATCGGTTTTATTGTAACTAAAGTTTATGCCACTTTGTGTAGGAAGTTCCAGAAGGGTGTGGCAAACCAGCCGGACGGACGGACAAGGCTCAAACAACTTAAAAAGTCGTGCAACGGATTTGGTCTAAACATGTCAAACCGACCAAAAAATTCACATCGCTCCGATTTTTCTGAAAATCTGTCTTAGACAAAAAAAAATTAAAATTGTATTTGCAGAGTTATAGACATTGCAATTTCCACTAAAAATGTAAAATCCTGCTGACAAGTGTATATGCAAATACTTTTATTTCGCAAGCGGTTTAACCGATTTTTCTTGTTTGAAATATCTTCAGGTCTCGTTTTACAAACATTTGATTATTTTCAATGTTGGTCTTGATTTTTTAAAAATGATTACATCCCATAACACTATAAAATAATTCCAGATGTGTTTTCTTTTGTACTTTTGGAATCAAAATAGGATGGAAATTAAACCAACCAAACGGCTGTAGCTGAAAATTCACCATCTTTCCCTAATATTTAGGGCTTTTAAGCTTTTTTGAAGGCTTTAAGCTTGACTTGAAGTATTATTTTGAAATATATAAACATATTGATAGCTTTATAAGCGTGTTTAAAAAATTAAAATTTTATATTGATTTGCACTTCTACGTCCAATCGACAGCCTCAGTGGAATGCAATTCATAAAGTTCGGCCCGGCTGAACTTAACGCCTTTTTGTTTAATTCCATGTGAGGTTTCCCAAATTAACGCAGTGTACTAGGTCAAAATTGCAACTATCTCTATAGAATCACAAGATTTTTAACTACTCCAATTTTTATTAAATTTGTACGTGGTTCGCGTTTTACAGTGCTCCCTAGGTGATACTTATATAGGTAGCTTTGTTGGTGATGTATAAAATAACACGTCTTCCGATGGTCCAAATTTTCGATGACGCTGAGGCATAATTGGGGTTCTATGCCGTTAATGTGCCGAATTATCTCATCATTTAGCTCTTGAATTGTTGCTGGCTTATCGACGTACAAATAACCCCAAAGATAAAAGTCCAACGGTGTCAAATCTCATGATCTTAGCGGCCAATTGACATCGCCACCACGTGGGATAACATGGCCATTGAATTTGTCGCGCAAAAGATGCATTGTTTTGTTAGCTGTGTGGCAAGTGGCACCCACCGTCCTGTTGAAACCACATATCGTTCAAACCCATATCTTCCAATTCGGTCAATAAAAAGTTCGTTATCATCTCACGATAGCGAAGACCATTCACAATATCTGCCTGACCGGCCTGATTTTGGAAAAAATACGGCCCGATGATGCCGCCAGCCCATAAACCGAAAGGATTTTCGACGAAAATTGATCATCCACTGTTGCCATTTTGTGTTTTATTCAAAGTCAGCATCGGCCCTTAAAATTTAAGACCCTTTATTTGCTAAAT
Organism: Polietes domitor; assembly: GCA_947397865.1. Lineage (NCBI taxonomy): Eukaryota > Metazoa > Arthropoda > Insecta > Diptera > Muscidae > Polietes > Polietes domitor. The sequence continues at coordinate 65,521,848 of OX377618.1, forward strand.
TTATTCCAAATCGGAGAAACAAGAAACTATATTTTTTGGGTCGTTTATTATGGAATTGCCCAATAAATAAAATGCTGAAATTGTGAAAGTGAACATGCCGAAATATTAGGCGATTGTCAGTTGCCATTAGAAAGAAGCATTTTCAGATACAGACAAAGTGATAAGAAAAGTATAAATTTTAAAGATATCGCCCTATTCTCCGCCCAAATGTACAAATTTCGAAAAAAAACCTTTTTCGAGTCTTCATAGTCAGAATGTATACACCGAATTTCATGATTTCAACTTCAGCGGTTTGGTAGTTACCATTTTTATCCCTCTTTATAATTATATCCCTTAAAAGTACAAATTTCGAAAAATCCCTCTATTTTACGTGTCTATGCAATTAGAGGGATGTAAACACCGAATTTCATGATTCTAAAGGGTGACTTTTTAAGAGCTTGATAACTTTTTTTTTAAAAAAAACGCATAAAATTTGCAAAATCTCATCGGTTCTTTATTTGAAACGTTAGATTGGTCCATGACATTTACTTTTTGAAGATAATTTCATTTGAATGTTGACCGCGGCTGCGTCTTAGGTGGTCCATCCGCTTAGTCCAATTTTGGCATTTCCACGTTTTTGAGTAACAGAGATGGTGCGAACGGCGACGAATCGAAAATTGGTGGTCATCATTAACACTGGCCGATACAGCTGCGATATTTTCTTCAGTTCGCACTCTACGTAAGCGTGTTGGTGGTTTAATGTCCAACAATGTAAATTTGGTGCGAAATTTAGTCACAATAGCCCGAATAGCCGCTTCAGTGGGTCGATTAAACTGACCATAAAATGGAAGCGCGCAATGAACTTTCTTAACAGAGCACGCATTTTGATAATAAAATTCAATAATTTGCAAGCGTTGTTCGTTTGTAAGACGATTCATGATGAAATGTCAAAGCATACTGAGCATCTTTCTCTTTGACACTATGTCTGAAATCCCACGTGATCTGTCAAATACTAATGCATGAAAATCCTAACCTCAAAAAAATCACTCTTTAGCTGTTGTCGTATCATTGGTACCATATTTTGTCCCTTTTTGTCCCATTTCGCCCGCTAAAACTTGTATTTTCTTTGTGTGTGCTTCCAAGCTACAAGAGGAATGTCCGCAACTAATTTTAACTGTATGAAAATAAGAAATTTAATTAATAAGCCAAGGCTACCAATATTTGTATACTATTGTATATATATATAATGGATATAATACTTCAATTCATGAAGTAAATATAAGGGAGCAATCATAAATACCCTAAATATTGGGGGATAGAGAGTGTATTTTCAGCTACAGTCGTTTGGTTGGTTGTATTTCCATCCTACTTTAATTTCAAAAGTATAAATATTGAAAATACTTTATCTCTAACGTACGCAGTATAAGACAACTTCATGATTCTACCATTTTTTGTCGTAAAAGCAACAAAATAAAGTACGAATTTGGAAAAAAATATTTTACGTGGCTATGCAGTCAGACGAATGTATACACCGACTTCCATTATTCTATCAGCGGCCATTTTGTTGGTACCATTTTTATCCCCTTTTTCCAATTTTGCCCCCTCAAGAGTACGACTATCTATAATCTCTTTATTTTACGTATCTACACAATTAGAGGAATGTACACACTGAATTTCATCATTCTAGCTGTATTCGTTTAGTTGGTACTATTTTTATCCCCTGTATCCATTGTATCCCTTGAAAGTACGAATTTGGAAAAAAACGTTTTATTTTTCGTGTCTACGCAGTCAGAATTTCATGATTCTAGCTGCTGTCATTTGGTACGTACTATTTTTATCCTCTTTTTCCATTTGAACCCCAAAAAGTACGAATTTTGGAAAGTTCATTTATTTTACGTGTCTACGCAATCAGGGAATGTATATGTCGAATTTCATTATTCTAGGTGCAGCCGTTAGGTTGGTACTATTTTTATCCCTCTATCCCCATTTAACCCCTTAAAAGTACGAATTTAGAAAAAATACTTTTATATATGTATCTATTCTATTAGATGAATGTTCACGCCAAATTTCGTGTTTCTATCTGTTGTCGTTTGATAGGTAGCATTTTTATCCCTTTTTGTCCCATTTCGCCCCCTACAAATAAAAATCACTCTATGGTGTCCTTTTATGATATAAAGGGAATGCGCATTGCAAATATCAAGTAAATACAAGCTAATATGTTCAAAAAAGTCCTTGTGAGGGAAAAATTTTTCCCTCTGGGCCGATTTCGTCCACTCAATCCCAACCGATCTACAACCATAAGACACATTTAGGAAAAATTTGAACCTCCTAGTTCATTTCGTTCGGCCGCTATCGTGATTTCAACAGACAGACGGACATGGTTATATTATCTTAGAATTTTACCACGACCCAGAATATATATACTTTACGATGAATATTTCAAGGTGTTACAAACGGAATGACAAAGTGAATATACCCCCATCCTGGAGGTGGAGGGTATAATAAAGCCGTCACTTTCATGATATTGAAAAGACAATCCCGTTTCCTCCGTTTAACCGAGTTGTCCTAGCTCCGGGTTTTAAATAAAAAATACTTTTTTATCTTCAATAATGAATTATTTTGAGAGACGTGAATAGTGAAGTCGTGTTTTGCGAGTGCTACAGTACTTACCATGGGACACAGTTATATAATAAAACGATGTGATTTAATTTTTGCTTCAATCTGCAATTGTTTATACGTATGTATGTAGATACTGTAATCTTTATTTTTCTCTTTACTTCAATGAATACATACATAAATATGTATTATAGATTTTAGATTTGTATTGAATATTTCTCTTTAATATTTTCAACGTGTTCCATATCTTTGAGTTTAACATCTATATTAAAATTTTGGTTGGTAGCTTATGAAGAAACTATGTATGTATGTATGTATGTGGGGGCTTGGAATTATTTCATTTCTTTATATTTATATGTATATTTATGTATGTTTGTATGTATGTAGTAGTATTAGTTATACACGGGTAGTTATTTATGTAGTATCTAGGTATGTCTTTCATTCAAAAAAATGTATTTCATTGGATTGGTTATTTGTTATTACATATTTACTCGGTTTCTTGTATACATAATTTACACGATAATATGATATTTCAAAACTTTATAACACAATTAAGTGCTATTTTTTCATTTGTCTGATTTGAGTTGTCGGTTAATATATTTGGTTTTATTTGATTTTGTAATACACAATATACGTACGTGCATATGTTTTATTAAATGTCTATTGCCGGTTTGTTTTTTTATTTATTTATTATTATTATTTTTTGTTGTTGAAAAAAAAGTAGGGTATAAATGGAAGTTGAACTGAGCTTATAAACAGAATCAAATGGGTAATGCAGAATTAGAATGATCAAATTAGCCGTTTAACAGGAAGTGAAGTGCAAGTTTAGAGTACAGATGGCGTCATTGGTTCCAAGATGATGCCAAGATGATGTTTTAGTTATGAATGCGGATGGGGAAATCAAAAGAAAAAATAAACACGATTTGAGAATACCAAATTATTTTCTTACTATTTACACTGAAAACTTGCGAAATCGCCATGGTTCCGAATACCCGATATTAACACTGCTATATAAAATAACAGTGTGAAATATATAAAAGCTGAACCATGTCGCTGGTCGAATTTATAGCAATAGTCTCTACGTCGAACACAGCAATATCGCTGATCGATTTTTTAAAACATTGTTCTGAGTGGGACTTTGTCAACAAGTCTTTGAGATCCAATTCAGGCAGATCAAATTTACCTCATATTTAAAACAATAATTTTTTGTCATCTCGGTTTTTTGTATTGATATTCTCAAATTGAGTGGTGTATTATTCGAAATTATTTTCACCAAAAGCGACCTCGTGCTTGAATTTTGTATGGTAAAAACAGTGCTTTATTGGTCATTCCCGCTGAAAATGCTTTTAGGGACGTTTACACTCAAAGATTTAACCGATCATTATGATTTTCATTCGAATTCTGTTATGACTTCTCGAGAGAAATCATTTAGAAATTTTGAGTGTTAAGTACCTGATGAAAACTTCATCGGAATGCCGAAAAAACAAATTTTTGTCATAATGTGCTTTCAAGTTGTACAGTTGTAAATCTAAAAGTGAAAGCTCCCCTATTGGGACGCATATTCTTGAAACATAGATTAAATGTCTAGTTCGGAGTGCAACATAAATCAATTTTTACCACATGTTCGCATAAAATTTACTGCAATTAGTACTACTTGATGCTCCCGTGAAAGTTAGTCGCGGCTCCGTAAACTCTGAGAAATTGTAAAACATTCCCTACCAAAAACTCGTAAAACTCAATTTCGGTTTGCAGTCTAAACTAAGCTTAACATTTAATCTGAATCTTTTTCAAGCATCAATCGTTTCGGAGCCATTACAAAATAGTAACTATGGTTTCTCTGCGCAAATAAAAATTCGATCATTTTGCGATTTGAGTTGGAAAAAACTAAAAATCGGTACATTTCGACGAATCGTTCGCAGGCTGCCTCTGATCTTCGAGTGTACTGTTCCACAAAAGGATAGCAACTCAAAGTTTAAAAATTGTCTAAAGTGGTCATATATGTACACTGAAAGAATTATCTTCATAATATTTTTGATTTTGTCCTAAACTCAGTGAAAATTTTCATTAAAAAGTCTCCAAAGAAACATTTCAAAACATGTTTCATAAAACACAAATCAATGAAAAGTGTCATAGAATTTAAGAAACATTTCTTAGAAACCATGAAATGCAATTCTTCATTCTATATACTTTTGTCATACAAGTTCTTTATTTTTCATAATATGAATTGTGAAAATTTTCATAGATTTTATAAAGAAACTTAATTAATTTTATGAAAGAGTTTCATAAATAGTAAGTACTGAAGCTTCCAATATAAACAAATATAGCAAAAAAGGTCTGACTCCTTGACTAACCAATTAACACACACCACCATTGCGAGAGTCTTTGCAATGCATTTGTCTATGACCTAAATCCGGGTTCATACTCAGGGTACTCAGAGTTAACAAAGTACAAATGAGAATTGCTAGCATTCAACGAATAAAATCGACACATTAAATATGTGGTTGTAAGTTATGAAACATTACATAAAAACTATGAAATCCTTCATTATTTTTATGAAGACATTTCATAACACAAATATTTTGTTGGTTATGACATATTTCATAATATCTAAGAATTGTTTCTTTAATACTATGAAATCTTTTTTCGATCTTATGAAACTAAGTTCCACTAATTTAACAATTTTGTTTTATGAAATATGAAATGTTTATGAAATGAATTATATGAAACAATTCATTTTATTTATGAATTTTTCATAGATATTAAGAAAAATTCACTAAATTTATGAAAAGCCTTTTATGTAATCTCTCTATATAGTTACATTTTTAGATGTTTATTTTCATTTTCAGATTTTGGGCTGCTGCCGTTTTGTGCAACGAGTGCGATAGGTATACACATACATTTAGTTAGGTATACATATTTTTTTGTGACGAGTAAAACAATAGCAAGTAATGTAAAACGAATTTTCAATAAACATACAAATTTAAACGTAGATTTTATTATAGTTTAAAGAAATGATGAGGAAAGTAAATTTTGCAATTGATTTTTTTAAATAATTTTTTCTTCTTTGTTCTATTCCATTTTTTATGATTTTTACGTTTTCCAACACTAAAACAATTATTCGGGCAAAACAAGCGGCAAATTACACAAAATATAACAATACTAAACGACGATAACACCATTTCCTGTTGACCCTTCACAGGACTAAAAAGGCAAATTTTCAAAAAATTATTTTATATACTTGTTCGCACCCTATGATAACGGTATTAGTATCAACTTATAGAGGAGAATATCTATTAAAAATGCTACAAATATCATGCTTCCATCTGTTGAATATTAACATTTATTTCAAGTTGCTTTTTAAGAGACAAACTTTTAAATGGTTGTTAATACTAAACTACTACAGATAGAAGCTTGAAATTTAATGTATTTTTAGCACAAATTCTCTTTTTGATTTGGCATTTATACCGGTGTCATTAGGTGCCAATAAGTATTTAAAATAATTTTTGAAAAAATGTATTCTTTGGAAATTTGTAGTCCTTTTAAGCAGCAACAGGTTGATAAAATGAAAAACTAAAAACGCCAATTAACTCTATTTCACCTATAGTTTCAGATGTATAACATAACTTAAAATAAATAAAAAATTAAGTTATTACTCAATAGAAAACAAAATAAAAAAGCAAATATAAAAGTTTCCGACTTAGCTTGGATAATTTCCAATGTAAATGGAATTTACAGTCATCGAGATTATGTCCAAAAATATGAATATAGTTTTTTTGAAAATTGGTTTTAATACAAACATTTTTATACCCTCCACCTCCAGGATGGGGGTATATTAACTTTGTCATTCCGTTTGTAACACCTTGAAATATCGATCAGAGACCCTATAAAGTATATATATTCTTGATCGTCATAAAATTCTAAGACGATCTAGCCATGTCCGTCCGTCTGTCTGTCCGTCTGTTGAAAGCACGCTAGCATCTAAACGAAAGGAGCTAGAACGTTCAAATTTTCCATAAATGCGTCTTATAGTCGTAGATCGGTTGGGATTGAAATGGGGCGAAATCGGCCCAAAGGGAAAAATTTTTCCATCACAAGCAATAAAAATACCCATAATAATCTCTAATATTTTAGCGTATTTAAGCATGTTTTTTTGAATATGTCTGTTTATATTTGCTTGATATTTGGTATGCGCATTCCCCTTATAGCAAAAATGTGCACCATAAAGTGATTCTTATTTGTAAGGGGTGAAATGGGGCAAAAAAGGGATAAAAATGGTACATATTAAACGACAACAGCTAGTGTACATTCCTCTAATTGAGTAGATACATAATATAAAAGTATTTTTTCCAAATTCGTACTTTTAAGGGGTAAAATAGGAATAGAGGGATAAAAATGGTACCAACCAAACGGCTGTACCTAGAATAATGAAATTCGGTGTATACATTCCTTTGATTGCATAGATAAGTAAAATATACAGTTTTTTTAGAATTCGTACTTTTTGGGGTTAAAATCAAAAAGGGGATAAAAATAGTACAAATCTCATGACCGCAGCTAGAGTCATGAAATTCGGTGTATACATTACTCTGAGTGTGTAGACACGGAAAATAGACGAATTTTTCGAAATTCCTACTTTTTGGGGTTAAAATGAACAAAGGGAATAAAAATAGTACCAATCAAATGACCGCAGCTAGAGTCATGAAAGTAGGTGTATACATTCCTCTGACTGCGTAGACACGGAAAATATACGATTTTTTTGAAATTAGTACTTTCAAGGGATACAATGGTACGGAGGGATAAAAATAGTACCAACTAAACGACTACAGCTAGAATGATGAAATTCTAATTGCGTAGAAACGTCAAGGGGGTAAAAATGGTACCAACCAAATGGGCGCAGCTGGAATCATGGAATTCGGTGTATACATTCCTCTGACTGCATAGACACGCAAAATAAAAAGTTTTTTTTTCCAAATTCGTACTTTTTCTTTTACGGCAAAAATTGGTTGAATCATGAAGTGAGGTTATTTTGCACTATGTACGTCTGATAATGGATTTTCAAAATGTGTACTTTTGGAATTAAAATGGAAATACAACCAACTAACCCACTATCTACCAATATTTTTGGCTTTGAAAATATTTTTGAAAATATAAATATAAGATTTTTTTTGAATTGGCTTATTGGTAGCATTACCTTATAAGCGTGGTTTGAAATAGATAAAATATTATATTTATTTATAAAATTAATTTTTCAATATTTGTTTTGGTTTGGCTATATTAAAAAAATTATATTTTCCTGCAATATTACTGCACTTCTACGAAAACCGACAACCTCTGTGGAATGCAATCCATGGTGGAGGGTATATAAAGTTCGGCCCGGCCGAACTTAACGCCGTTTTTTTATTTGTTAAATATAATATAGTTGACGATAATACGAAAATACTTTAAATAAAAGTTAACGTTTATTAAATTTGTATTATCGTCGCTTGTTATCCTGGTTTAGATAAAAATATCCCCTTAATATGATTGGAAAAATAATCAAAAATTTTGGTAAAAAATTATATATTATTTGCAATTCGTTTAATATTAATGTGTCAGTAAGTATAAACAGTTCGTCCATCTTTTTTGTATTGTTCTTGCTTCTACTGATTTATAAGATTAATAGTTTTTTTAAAAATTGTTTATAATGTTTGCTATTGTTTTGCTAGACACTGTACGCACGATAAACTTCTGTAATGTATTAAACTGTGCTAGTTTGTCCACAACTGAAATGAAGGTTTGATTTGTTTTATAAATACCACCGAAATATATTACGAACGTTTTCAAAAACTCTATTAGAAATGAATTTATTTGAGATTTTAGTGGACATTTTAGTGAATTTTTAATTAATTTTCAGACATCAATTAGCATTTTTGCAGGTTATTTAGATCAAAGTAGATTGGAATTTTTCAAAAATAAGGACGAACTACTTTGAGGATATTCATAAAACATTACGAAGTTGTATGTGTTTTTGAACGTAATACTTTCGAATTCCAGCTATTTCGATTAAGTTATTTCTTTTTACGAAGGTCATTTTTGTTTGTTAACGGAAAGGAGGAGAACAACCACAGTCAGCTGCGAACAACCGCTACTTATTTTCAACTCGGTTTAATATTTATAATGATTGCCAGGAATAATGATTTATTATTTATTAATGTCTTCATTAAAGTCTTATAAAAAATGATTTCAATGATTTCTCAGCGCGACTACTGACGACTACTCTAAATACTCGTCCTTGCTACTCTTCCTTTTGTGTGATGGTGCGTAAGAAATCGAAATGTTCGATCCATCGTTCTGGCTTTGTGGCGATGCATGTCGACAACATTTAAAATCACAAAACTAAATAAACGTTGTATGAAATATTATTATTTGTTACAAATCCTATTCTAATGGATACTCGAGGGTAGTGGGATCTTGGGCTTTGTTGCTTGGATGCATTAACGCAAACATATTATCGTTGCATCCCCTATACATATACATATGTATAAATTTATCTTGCATTATTCTGACATGTACATATGTCCGTACTCGTATATACATGTAAGTATGTATATATATGTATGTATTTATACCTATTAAGTATATTTCAAATAAAACACCAACTTATCGATAAATGAAAATATGTCTTACTTATGCTACCGAAGAAGATTATTACTCGTATTATTGTTGTTAATGTTATTATATATATAACAAGTATATTTGTATATATATATATATAGTTATATATAGACACACACTTATATTTTTAATAAAAAGTCAATTAATTACAACCAGTTTTACTAGTTAAGTGAAGGTAAGTAAAATCATTTTTTTGCATTTTTGGTAAAACAAAAATTCCAACAGATTTTTTCAATTTTTCTCATTTCAGAAAACACAACAATAAGGAAAAATTAAACAAATTGATAAATATATTAATAAATATAGTTTTTGTTTTTGTTTTTTTTTATGAAGACACATTAATTCAATGTTGCAAATTGCAAATTTCGGATGGGTTATAAACGGTACTTAGAGTGAGAAACTATATTTTAGGCATTTCTATAGTAACTTAATTGAAACATCATTAATAATAAAAATTGTACGCATACTGAAGATTTCGTTGGTCCTGCTGGTCGCCGGGCGAAATACGGACCTAATGTTTATGAAACATACATAGTTTGCTTTGCTTGGCTGCTTGGATGCATACTCTCGTAAAAATAATTAACAAATTCATAAGGATAACATAATGTTGGTTTTAACTAATCATAACTTGAAGACATTTTGTGGTTTTCTATGTGTAAATTTAATAACAATTACGAAAAAGTGTAAGGAAGATTTCTCATTAACAATATCGAATCGAATTTATGTCTGTCTGTATGTGTCTTCAATTAATTGCCTTATAATATTATTTGTTACAGCTAAATGTGTTGATTTAAAAACAGAAACAAATATTTTGATTGATTTTATTCTTTTTTCTACAAATTTTTAGACAAACTTAAATACATAACCTAATGTTTACGCAAAATTGTTTAAAAAGTCAGTCATTTAAATTTTGAATATTTATAATTAGGTTTCGTCTTATTTTATTTTTTTTTTTGTAAAAACAACAAAATTTCTTCATTGTTTTTCTCGTTTATTCTTAATTGAAAATTTGATGCTGGTTTAATACGGGATCCATGTATGTATGTGTGTATGCAACATTACACATACATAGGCAATACGTATTTCTACATTTGTATGTATGTATATCTAAGAATTGATTGTTATTTAATATTTGAATTATTGCTTTTCAATAAAACAATCAAAATCAAATGGAAATTATTATTACACATTTATCGCCTTCACTTATTAGCAAATACATGCGGACATTTTGTCGGTCCGCGGGAAAAATTGACTCAGTCAACTCTTTCTTCGCTCATCTGAATTAAAGTTGCTTTTTTAGTTAGGGTTTTCCGTTAACTTGGCTTATATAGGGTTTGGCCTATTCACACTGACAACGAAATTGAGCTTAGCACGATTTCTAGTGTCAAATTTGTATGCGGTCTGATATCGATTTCGCCCTCAGTGTGGAAAGACAAGTTGCGCGAAATGCGAGATATTGCGAGGCAAATACTCTGGATTTGCTCCACAAATCAAAACATGGTGCAATGAAATGACAAAAGGTCGAATTTTAAAATGTCAAATTTGTATGGGATCTGACATTTGAAAATCGACCATATGTCATTTTAGCTAGATTTCACATACAGTGTCACAAGGCTATTATGTCATTTAAAGCCGAAATCGATTGATTTCGCATGCATTCTGAAGAGGCTATTACCCAATCTACTCAACAGTTTCGCCAGTTCGTTTGTGATTTAAATTAGACAAACGCCAGTTTGTGTGGAAAATACATATGTACACTGTTGGCCAGTTCCATCCCGACATTTTGATAATGAGGTTAATTATAAGATTATCATAAAATTCATCGACTATATGTATCTAAAACATATTTTCGTTTATTTTTCTTATAGACTCAAATTGGCAGTGGCAAAAATGTTTTCTTAAGATAAATTGCATGTCGCGTAAAGTAAATTTGATGTTCGGCAGAAACGGACGCTAAGCATGTCGGAAATTGTTAGCATGATTAGAAATATTGGCGGGAAAGAAGCCCGATTCCTCTATTTCAGATTTTTTGTCAATTCGGATTTTTTATTTTACGCGTATTTCGGATGCTCTGGAATGATTTCATGCAAGCAAATTTTATTTTCATTATCTGTGGTTTTCAAAAATAACTAATAAAGTAATTTGTTAGAAAAAGAAAGCAGAAAATCTGCTGAAAGAGTTTCTGCTGAGAACAACAGATTTGTATCTGCTGAAATAGCAAAGAGCTGTTTTTAGCAATAAAGCTAAACCTGTTTTTAGCAATAAAGCTATTTTGAAAGTATTTTGAAAGCCAGTTGAATATACATATTAACAAGACTTTAGAATAATATTATTATAAGACATTTTATTCCCACTAAAGATATTGCGATTGTCTTTTTAATGATATTGTCGCATATTGTCCCAAGCTAATACAAAAGAAAATTCTAACTAAACTCGTTTTCGGCGTCAATCTGAAAGGATTTTAAACTATGAACGCTTATTTTAGATCTATTTTTTTATATTTTAATTAAGAGCAGCCTTTTTTAGCAGACTGCAAACTCCTTAGCTGTGAATGATGAGATTGTAGAAAAACTGCTGTTATGACAGAAAAACTGTTGCAGTAGCAAAAAAGTGCCTGCTGATAATAACATACTTTTTTCTTTCATACTTTCAATTAATAGACATAGCTTCCTTTTGGTTTTTCTTAATTGAATTAATAACAAAAATCTGGCATCACCTCTAAGCGAGTAGCTAGCTACTTTCTTGTTAAGCGATTAAATTCCATACAAAAATTAAGCAAGTAATAGCCTTGTCACACTGCATGCGAAATAACATACGGTCGATTTTCAAATGTCAAATTTGTATGGCATCTGACATTTGTAAATCGACCTTTTGTCATTTAAACTAGATTTCGCATGCAGTGTGACAAGGCTATAAGCCCAGTCGAACAGGCTTATTTTCACTGGAGTTGCATATTCACACATTTGTCTGAGAACAATTTAACCATAGTATGAGAAATTCAAAATTTTTAACTGCCAGTATATATTTGATCGGATGTTGACCCTAAATGTATTCAACTGTTCATACTTAAAGATTTATTGTACAACTGGAAAATATATTATGACGAAAACTTAACAAATTTAACATTTTTCGACGCATTTCGCATTTCCATGTTGTAGAATAAATCTATATGTGTGAACAGCGCTTGTTTGAAGTGGCCATAATTCTTCTATTCGATTTCAATTGTTAAATCGCAATGACATCTGAATTCGAGTTAAGCTAGAAAACACAGCTATTGGCAAACGAAAAGTGAAAACGCTCATATTTCGGTGCATTTTTAAAATTTAACGTGTATAGAAAAAACAAAAGTACGCTCAGAAAAATAGCATATCTTAATTTAAGTAAAACCCATTCTTCAATTTAGTAGTAAAAATTTCCTTAAAAGTAGTAGTAAAAATTAACTAAGTAAATATAAGTAAAGTTTCCTTATTTCAAAGTCATAGTAAATAGTTCACTTACTAGAAATAGGGTAGTAGATTTACTTAAAAACGTTTCATTGGATCTAATAAAAATTCTTACAGTTGGGTAAATTTATACTTGTGTAGAAGAAAATTTTCAAGCTTTTAAGTAAGAAAAATATTAAGAAATTTTTTGTATGGAAAAAATTTGGTTTGGAAAATTTTAAATAAAAATGCGCTTTTTTCTTCTTAAAATTATGTTAATGTGTATACTGAAATTTAAGTAAAAAATCACATAAAATTGTTAGAAAATGTTCGAATATTAATCTAAGAAGCAATTCTCGCTCGTTACTTCAAATATTATTCTAAACAACCACTGCGAAAAAAAAAATAATTTAGCTTTAGGAAAATTTTACTTAAATTTAGTAGTAGTAGTAAATTACATAGATTGAGGAAAAATTTACTTAGATTTAGTAAAAATGTACTAGATTTGAGGACAAATTTACTGCAATTCAAGGAAAAGTTTGAACTTGATATAAGGACATATTGCTTTAGCGCTATACGAACCCAATTTTCATAAAATTTAGTTCAATTTAACTCATTATAGGGTTCATTTTTTTCTGAGTGTCTATGGAATAGTTTTGTTAACGAAAATCCGTTTCATTACAATTAGAGTGATCAAAAACTCGGGTGTTCTGTAACACTGTGCAACATTTTTGAAGTCATTTCAAAATAACCATATTTTATATGTTCACAATTTTTGTTCTTTATGACAAGAGCTAGAACTTTGCCTCAGAGAGTAAATCAAAATTCCGAACGGTTTGCAAGATATGAGCCTGAGAATATGATCACTTTTTTCCAAAAATTACACCGAGGCCTCAAATCTCTGGGGGCCCATAAAAAAAAAGTGCATGACTTTGGGGGGAAAAAAACACGGGTCTTTTTTTTTGGTCTTTTATCATGTAGCGGTGTCCGTATATGGTTATTTTGAAATGACTTCAAAAATGTTGCACAGTGAAAGGAAAAAAATCTAATTTTTGGAAAATTTTTCACTTTTGCGGCTACCTAAGCGCTACCTAAACGGTGTTAAGAATAATTCCTAGGAAGTTCATATGTTCTAGAAAGTTGTTTATTGAGATCTTAGGTACATTTTTGTAGTTGATTGTTTCCCTGAATTTTCAACGGTTTGCTACCTATGGACCTGAACAGGGGAAAAAAGGTTAAAAAAAATTTGATTTTGACCTTGAAGATGAAGTTTTTTTGATTTTATATGTTCACAATTTTTGTTCTTTATGACAAGAGCTAGAACTTTGCCTCAGAGAGTAAATCAAAATTCCGAACGGTTTGCAAGATATGAGCCTGAGAATATGATCACTTTTTTCCAAAAATTACACCGAGGCCTCAAATCTCTGGGGGCCCATAAAAAAAAAAGTGCATGACTTTGGGGGAAAAAAAAACACGGGTCTTTTTTTTTTGGTCTTTTATCATGTAGCGGTGTCCGTATATGGTTATTTTTTTCGTGTTGCACTGTGTAATGTCGGGTTTTTCGAAAATCGTGATTTTACAAAACCCGGTTACTCGGTTTACTTTTTCTTGAAACAGTAAAAAATGGGGAAGTTATTCATTATAGAGTAATTCCACAAAAGAACGAGTATGTTTCTTGGGGATAGGACAATTCTGATGTTATAATCAGATTCACTGAAATCTTTCGAAATTGACTCCAGACATTCCTGACTGAATTAGTATAAGGCTGGATCGCGAAAAAATGCTGCGTTCATCCTCAGAAATGAGCAATTATTAAATGATGGACCTGTAGTAAAATATTTCGTCCTTGGGTCAAACCGTCTGTGAGCTAAACGCTCCAGAAACCACCTTTTTGGCAATGGAATGGAGGAGAACAACACTCAATTGTACACACTTCAACCATATACATATGTACGTATTTCATGACCTGTGCTTGGCACAATTTTTAATTTATTATTTTTTTTTTTTTTTGGAATTCCGGTTCCTAATCATGGCCAATGTACTAATGCACAAACACACATGCATACTATCAGTTTCTGCCGCATGGAAAAGAAGATCGTTTGATTACAAATTAATTGGACCAACTAAGGAAGCATGGCAATCGATAGTTACTTAAACGGAACTTGCCTAATTTAATGCAATTATTGTTTGTCAGTTGAAGAGTCTCATGTTAATTGTTAATTCATAATTTTGTTGCCTATTTGTGTGTATGTACATATTACTTAAAGCTAATAAAATTATCAATGTTATATATGTATATATATGTAAATGTGTACATGTACATAATTGCATAAGATATTGAAAATTTGATTGCGCCTGGCTATATTTGAACGACACCAAAATTCAATTCTAGGTATGTAGGGCGATGTACACAAACGACTGTACTGTACATATTTACTTGCTCACATGTGTAGACGAGTTCAGCGATATCGTACGTTTGCTAGGCTATATATATTACATACTACGAGTATTCATATAAATCGTTGGTAAATTGGTAAATTTACTTTATGTGTCACTAGATACAAGAAATTTCAATGTATTTTTGTATGTATGTAAGTATGTACATATGAACTAGCGTTTGTCCTTACAATGTATGTACTTTGTTGCTCTTGCAACACTATTGTTATTACGTTAAACATTCGTTTTTGTTCTCAATATAATTTGATATGATAAATGAATAATACATATTAATACTTATATTTATATATATAATTTGTTTGGAATTTAGTAAAACAATGAACTAAATCAGCCTTATTTGGGGGGATGTTTTCTTTTCTTCTTAAGGGGGAGGTTGGGAGATGTAGGTGAATTTAATTTTAGTTCATTTTTATTTTCGTATGGATGTGTGTATATCGTAAGCCAATCTTAAAACAAGTATCTATCTATATACATTGTATATGTTTGTAGGTAAATAATTATGATTGATTTTCAAAAGAAGCATATTCAGTTGTTATCATGTGGGGAGGGGTGTCATAATTTTTCTTGAATATCCTTCAATTCAATGTACACTTAAACTTGATTTGAGTTTTGTTCTGAAGGGACGACTTAGTGGCATGAGAAGGGAAAACATACATACATTCCTCAAAGCATCTACATATACTCGTACATGTGTAGCATGTTTTCAGTGTATAATTTTCTTTTATTAGTGTAGTCAATGTACCGCGCTTCCATGAATTTGAATTTCTCGCAAGTGTGAGAAACTCAGATTTAATTGTTTTGTTTAAATGTAATATTAGGCTCTAGTCGTTAATAATTAATTATTTGTATGTATAATATATGTACATATGTATGTATGTATGCATGTTTATCGGATTTAAATGTCTTGGATTTGCATTTGCCGTAGTATCCTATGATTGGTTTGTACAATTTGTGCTTTAATTTCAACTCCCAATACAATGTAAATGGCTCTTTCGACTTACCACTTAGTTGCTATATATATATATATGTATGTACACTTTTCCTTTTTATATTTTTCCATTAAAAACGATTTTGTATTGAACGCATGTATGTCTGTCAGTAAGTATGTGAATGTTTGTATAAGCCCTCTTAGAAAAATATGTTTTTTGTTTGTTTTAAGTTTTAAAAAATATGCTTTCGATTAGGAATTTACAGTTATGTTTAGTTTTAAATGTATCTCAGCTTTTTCATAGGGACATTTTCCTTCTATTTTTAGTTATTATTTGTTGTTTTTTTTTTATAAAATTTTGGGATTTATTTGTACCTTATATTGAACGGTACTCTGGATTTGTTTTGTGATAAGCTCTTCAGAAAAAAATATGAAAGATTTGTTGACTTTTTTAGTTGAGAAACCATTTTGAGAACCAAATGTCAGTTTTTCTTCATAGATTTTCATAGGCTTCTTCCTGGACGTATCACAAAATTTAGAATGTTTGTTGTGATAAAATAAAACTGAAAGTAGAAGATAAAGATTTTTTCGAAATACAAACAAATTAGCCAATTTTATATGGACCCTACAGGACAGCAAGAGGAAATGTGTGGATGTCGGTTTTATAAATAAAGTTAGATTTTATTATTATTAATTTTTTTCAGGCTGGTTTTAGCCAAGAATAGTACTTTTTAAAATTAAAATCTAGCTTGGGGTCGAGTTATAGCCTTTTCACAAAAAGTCTGTTCGACATCGACCTCAAAACCGAATAATTAACCATGTTTTGTGTGTCTGACCAACCAAAAAATATGAAAATGTTAAGTCAAACGAAAAAAAAAAATAAGTAAATTAAATAAAAGTACATGCTTTTCGTTAGATTTTTAGTTTGGAAAGTTAATAAAACAAACAAGTAAGAAAACCTCAGTCGGCTAAACCAACTTATATATACCCTTCACTCTCAGAGAACATATCTATGGAAATTATAAGGACCTAAATTTTACTTAGAGCCTGATTTTTTGTGTGGAAGGTGCAAGAAGATTCATGGCATATGGTCCTAGCTTCCACATTTAGAAAACAATTGCAAAAACATGATCGAACATCAAGTAGATTCCATGCACCAGTATAGAATTTATGAGAAAGAATGAAAAGTGTAAATATTTTTTTTTGGTTTAAAGTGATTAGAAAAACATTTTCAAATATCAAATTGGAAATGATTTTTATTAACCGTATGAATGTTAGACCGGTTTTATTTTAAACGAAGGGTGCTTATCGCCCATATTCGACATGAATGCAACTTCTTGAAAAGCATTGCCAAATATAAAATTTCATAGTATTCCGATTATCCTTATGGAAGTTATAACTCCTTTTATAATATGTAGTTTCGGGTGGTTTGTGTGGGAGGTACTAGAAGGGACGTGACAAAATCCGCCATATTTTGTACGCTCAAAGTGATTATAAAAGCTTTATCAAATAGCAAAATAAAGCTGATTCCGAATATCCTTGTAGAAGTTACATTGGTTTTAATTTAACATAGAAATATGGACATTTATTTGGGAGGTACCAGAAAGGACGTGGATATTTCGCCCATCTTCGAACTGAAACTAAGTTGGGGAAAAATATTCCCATGTGAAAAGTTTGAATTGATTCCTTAACTTTTTCGAGAGTTATCGTGTACACCAGCCAGCCAGACAGACGGACGGACATGGCACAAACAAGTCTTGAAACGTATTTGGTACAAACATACTTATGGTCTTAAGTTACTCCTTCAATGCGTTACACTTTTTTTCTGTCCCAAATGATATATACCCCGTAGAGTGAGGGTATAATGAAATCCTTCCAACGGATATCATGTTCGAAATGCAGGATTAGGAGTGTTTACACATAATGATTTATTGTACGGCTAGGAAGTTGATACTAAAACCCAATATACACGAGACTTTTTTTGGTTGTCTCAAAAGTCATGACTTTCGAGTTTGTAGGCGAACGACGTAGAGAAGCTTCCGAGGTAAAAAAAGGTCCTGAAATGGAAATTTGAAAGTTTGTTTTAATTTCTCTCGTAAAATTTTGAAATTTATGTATATTGTTTTGAACATAGCAACTTCATAGATAATTGAAAAAAGTCATGTGTAAATAGGGGCTAATTCAGCGAAGACTTTTCATATAAGAATATTGCTTCATTTAGTTGATATTGATTCTGAAGTAACTCAAAACAAGTAAGGCTAAAGTAGGACGGGGACGACCTATATGATACCTACACTTTCTATGCCATTGTAATTCAATTAAGTGAGTATTGATACTCTCTTTCACAATGTATGTTTCCAGGTGAAATATAACTTGTTCTGATCAAAGTATGTATGTGTTTTCTGGAGCAGAAAAAGTAAAATCGGCGACATTTGTATGAAACCTATATATTTTTTAAAATATAAGATGTCGTGCAAAATCGGTTAATATTATGTAGTTTTTAGAGCAGAAAGAGTCAAACGGTGAGTAATATTTGTATGGGAGCTATATAAATCTGAACCGATTTGACTCATTTTCATCAGAGATATTTCTAGTTCAAATATAAGGCGTTGTGCAAAATTTTTATTGTGGCTATATCTAAATCTGAACCGATTCGCTTCAAATTAAATCTCGTTTTCTTTTGCTGAAAATACCACAGCTTCAATGGCTAATTTCGCCTCGATCTGCTCTAGGAAATGAATATAAAGTTCTTCTATACAAATTCATTGTAAAACCCATAGGGTCATATGGTATCCAGCTTTGTGATTCAGCCTGTGAATAAGCCATTATTTTTTTACAATTGATTTCAGACTGCTGTGAAGGACATATATGTCTGAGAAGAATAAATACCCTAGCTCTAAATAGAGCTAGAAATTTGAATTGTCACTTAATGTTAATTTAATATTTGAATATATTTGTCGTTTTTGCAAATAACCTTTCGTATAAGTATCCTAAATTTGGATTAGAATAATTACTGTTATTTTCATAAGTTATGAAATTGGTAGATATACGTGTTAAGTAAATGAAAGCTACCTTCGTGCTGTACAATAAATCTTCATGTGTAAAGACCGCTGTCCGATGACTGCGGACTGCCGATGTCTTTTTTCAGCCGCCGACTCTCGGTGATCTTTCGTGGAAATTCAGGCATTTTGGAAATTCCTTATCGGAAACTTAAAAGTGTTACGAGAGTACGTGTGTCAAGGTTTTTACGTTTAGCCTGCGGACGGCGGCAGAGAAGGTGAGCAAACAAAAAAGAAATACTTCGAAATAAATAAAACAATATAAATTACCACCAAAAGTATTAAAACTCATAGAAATCAAATAAAAACACAAGAGTTAGGTTTCTTTGTAATTATAAATAACAATCGTATATTTCTTTAAATAAGATAAATTGCATTTAAAATATATTTGTTTAATTTGTATATAGTAATAATGTAATGTAAACATAATAAAGATCATTAAAACTTTGTTAAAAAATATAATCATAATAAGAGGGGGAAGTTCAGGCATGTGATTTTGCACAGATAAATGTAGAAATTTGTTTGTTTTGTTTTGTTTTATTGTTGTTTTCCATACAATGTCAACAATTTTCAAGATCATTATGAGTAAAAAAATTGCAATTTTAAAAGTTATTACAAATAAAATAAAGAAATCTTAAACTTAAAAAATCATTAAATTTTTTTCATAAAAAATATCACTTAAATTAAACAAGAAAAATTTTCATTAAAAATAACTTTGTTATGAAAAGAACAAAAAAAATTTGGATGCAACAAAAATAAGATTTTAAAAAATGGCCACTATCACGAATTTCATTCAAATCACGGGTAAAACAATAATAATTTATGACAAGGTAAATAGTGCTCCTCTAAGCAATTATTCAGCATGAGAACGGTTCTTGGCTATAACGTAAAAAAATCAAATTTCTTTTAGAAAACAAAAGGTCGCAACCAATTAACAGATTATTAGGCACATGCAATATATATATCAGAGGGAAGTAAATGAACAACGATCTGTTTACTGAACATTTTTGTAGACTTAATTGAACAAAATTCATAATAGTTGCACTTCGGAGGGCCACAAGCAATGCAACCATCCGTCGCAAGCCCATCGGTCTGAGCTGATCACAGATAAGAAAGATCACAAGGCTTACGTTGGGGCATTTGGCATTTGTGTGTTTACTCCAAGTGTGATTGGGTAGGCGTGGTAAAATTTTAAGAAATTATTATTTAGTATTTATTTTGTTTTGTTCTTACTTTTTCATTTCCATATTGTGGATATTTCGTATTCATAGAGCTCTCTTTCAGCCAAAAGAAAAGATGTTCAAATTCATCTTTCAATTGTACAAATGATGTATGCACGTAATGTAGTTGGGAGAAATTAAAATGTAATAGCTAGCTAATAGAAAACTTTCTCAGTGTACCAGAGTTGCAATATCAATGTGATTTGAAGTTATGCTGTATGCAAAGCATTTACTCATTTATTTCTGTACGTGTATCATGATTGTTCTATTATTCTGTTGCGAGTAATATACGATGTATGTATGTACTATGTGCAAGTTTCTTATGGTGGGGGTGGAGTGGGTCGGGAGCGGGTGGCGGGTTTCTGTATGTTACAGGCTCTTGTTGTTTAGTTTAGTTGTGTGTATTTATTTAGCTATGATTAAAATGTTATACTTTAACAATTGTCTGTTTTGTTATCTTTTAATATTTTTATATTTTAATTGGTGATATCTGTAATACTCTTAATGCTCTTATGCTGCTTTTCCCGCTCTATTCAATTTACAATAAACGTAGTTAATTGTAAGTTCTGTTTTCATTATGTGTTGTAGTATGTCGTTTGTGTGTATGTATATATTTGATTTTAGTAAAATTGATCTAGGTTTATTTTCTGGTTTAAATATTGTTTTTGTGTGTTTTTGGATTATTTTTAAAATTATTTACTTTACTTAATGGCTATTTTTAATGTTTATTTGTATGAACTGTTTATTTTTTCTGTTTTTCTTTCGTTTTCATTTAGTTTACTTATTTCTGCTTATGCAAGATGCTCTTCTCTACAATAATGATAATAATAATAATAATAATGATAATAACTATAATAATAATAAGGTTTATTAAATCATTTTGTTTTGTTTTAATTGTATTTCGAACTCTTACAAAACTAAAGAAAAAATTGTCTAAAAACTTATAAAGTAAATTCATAAAATTAATTAATTAAATTATATGTGTGGGTGTAAACAAAATTAAACATTTGATTAAAAATAAAAAACAAAACAAAAAATAAAATAATTATTAATATGAATCAAAAAAAGAAATACACGTATGTATGTAAATACACACACACACTTTAGTAATAAATAATAAAAACACGTTGAAGTATATGTTTTACAAATTCCAATAATAATCATAATAAAATTAATAATAAAGAAACAACCGAACAACAGTAAACGATTCGAATAAGGAAACCTCAAATAAGTACCCCCCACATATGTCCATATGCATGTGTGTATATCCTTAAATTGGTTTCAATTTTCAAAAAGTCAGAGATGATTACACACCAAACTCAAACTCGGCAACAAACATTCGGTGATATGTACATTTTTTGTCCTTTTGTCGCCTTCACAACACTCGTCCAAAACGCAAATTCTAAATATTATAAAGAATATGCTAAATACTTTTAACTATAAACGACTACAAGGTACACATCATTTGGGACAAAGGCAGTAAGTAACGAGGATGGGGGAGGGGTTTTTGATAGCAAAAATACTTTCATTTGAAAAAAATCAAATTTACATACGATGTACATAATTTGTGTTAAGTACTTGCGTAGGAAATGCCCTAGTGTCATTTACGTATAATGATAACAACAGCTGCATTTCGGTTTCGTAATCTCCGAAAAGCCTTTTCAGTCTGAGTGAAATCAAATAGATTTCCTTTGAAATCAATCGGACCTAAAAAACGTCAAATAATTAGATAAATTTGACATTTTGAAGCATTGCACAATTTTGTACTCACTATTCACCCAAAAAAATACATAAACAATCAACATTTTTGATTGTTTAGAAGTACATTTTAATTCTGTATGGAAAAAGGTAGATTTGGCTCGTAATCGAGGAAATCTCAATATCGCCGACAATCTGAAATGGCTATAATACAACGTCAATATGGCCAATGACCAAGTCTTGGCTTTTTTGCAATTTGGTAGCTTTGTAACTTCAACGGCAGTACATTTTCAAAGGCATGCATTCAATCTAGCAAAATGTTTGGAATTTGTTCCCAATTATTCGAGGCAGTAAACTAGCAACAAATATTTCCTCTTTCAATTCTCAAGGCTCTTGCAACTGCGATATGTTTTTGTAACATTTAATGTCATGCATATTGTTGTTTCGCCCAGCAATTTTTACATCTAGGCCGTCTCTAGCGAAGTGAATACCATTATTATGTCAAGTTTGCCACTTTTCTTGGACCAGTGCAAGCACTTTCTAGAGAGTGACTTCTGAGGGAGACACATATTTTTAAATAAAGTCGTCCTCAATTTCCAGATAAACAGAGCTCTTGAAGATTCGACTACACAAAAGAAGTCATCATCACCAAACATAAAAGCTAGCGTCAGCGTTTCAAAACTTTAAGGAAGTACGAAGCGTTGTGGGCCTCGAACTTGGGTTGCTATTGCTATTTGTAACAGTAATGGGTGGGAGTGGTGGTCATTTCACAAAAATACTATCCAACAAATCAAAAACAATTGGAAAGTACTTGTCGTCTGCCACACAAAGTAATAGAACGTTTTTAGCATTGCAACAACACAACATGTTGTTGCGGTGTTGCAACAGCATCAGCTTCCTTGGATTTCACAAGGACTTGCCTAGATTGCGGCTGTTGTTGTTGTTGCATTGCACCGAAGTGTTGTGGCGTTATCACTGTCATCGTTGCATTGACATTGGCGGACAAATGTTGTTGCTGCTGCTTATCACTGATGTTGTTGTTCGACTTAATGAAATGCATGCTGTTCGTGGGCTTAACGATAACGGAAGTGGCAACAGCTCCGCACAATTTGCCAATAGCAGTGGAGGGTGTGTGTATTGTGGTGGGTGGAGGAGTTGTGGGAGAGTTAGAGTGTGTCGCCGCATTAAAGGCGGTGGCATTCACATGTTTTAATTGTTTGCTTACTAGCGTCGTTTTAAGCGTGGCGTTGTTGGCAGCAGGACGTTTGGTGGTTGTCTTTGTAGATGTCTCTGTTGTTGGTGTTGTTGCCAGGATGTTGGGTGGTGATTGCAAATTTCTTAAGGTTGCCGCGGCCACTGCATCTGCAGCAGCTGCTGACGATGAAGTTGCCGATGATATTGAAATGATTGAAGATACTGGTGATGCTGATGTTATTGTTGTGGCTGTTGTAACTGTTACTGTTGTTGGGTTGATGCTCGCCGCCGCCGACGTTAGCAATGATGGCGACACAGCATTTTCAGTCATAGTTGTTGTTGTTGTTAATGATGAAGTCGTCGTCGTCGTTGCCATCTTCGACGATTTGGGCCTTTTTCAGTCACCAAAACGGCTGCAGGCCTTCTTCCACCTGCATTGAGTGCACCACATGTCGCGGCGATCCATGCCATAGACTTTGCGACATTTTTTATTTTCGCCTCTGGTGCGGCGATTCGGTGAGTTCGGTGTTTGTTTGTTAGCATGTTGCATGGCAACATGTTGTTGGTGTATCTGTCCCGCCGCTGTTGTGGCAGTGGACGTAGTACTGTTGGAGTTTGTATTTGATGCAACCATTCTGTTGCTGGCAGTGGCTGTAGGCGATTGTTGCAAATGATGTGGCTGCTGGTGATGGGGATGATGATGCTGCTGCTGTTGCAGCTGCTGATGGTGGGTCTCTTGATGGCCGTTGCTGCCCCTTACTCCTCGCACTTGTGTATAATTTGGTGTTATTGTAACTGTTGCCAACTGTTGCTGTTGTTGCTGCTGCTGTTGGTGCTGACTGTTGCTTTGATGTGTCGTCACGGTTACATTCTGTTGTGACAATTGCTGTAGCACACTGTTGGCACTGTTACTGTTATGATGAACTATTGCATTTGTCACATTGTTGGGACTTATGGGCGCCGGACTACTGTAGTTGTGATGCTGATGGACATATGTCGGCGATGGATATGGCGCTGCTGATTGGGACGGACGTGGTGAAGCCCGGGCGTTTTTAATGAGTTGTGGTGTTGTCGTTGGCTGTTGGTGCTGCTGCTGTTGTTGATGTTGCTGTTGTTGATTGTGATAATTACTAGCGGCAGCATTATTTGAGGAGTTTGTTATAGGTGTTGTCATCACTGTGGTGGCTGAAGCCGGTGGCCATGTGTAATTATGATGGGCCAACGGCGACGTTGGTATACAACTGGTATTATTATTCTGTAATTGCTGTTGTTGGCTGCTGCTGATGTAAACTGTCTGACCATTGATGTGATGTATATGTCTGCCATTCGTCTGGTGCTGATGCTGTTGTGCGGCCGCACGTCCTTGCCTATTTGAATGCAATTAAAAGAAAAACACAGTTTAGAGCCGCATTTAACAGACGCACATGGAGAACTTAGAGGACTTACTTGAAATTCCCAACTAGTTGTCTTTGGTATTCGGGATCTTCGTGTGGGGGACGAGCCATGTCACGGTGGCTAAGTGTGGGTGGTGATGTTGGACTAGGAGTTTTGCAGTCATCGTCATCATCTTCGACTTCTGTGTAATAGAACTCCTCTTCATGACTGTCGCTGTCATGACTATCACTATCCAAGTGATCGGCTGTGCGGCGAACCTTTTTGCTACTGAAATGTAATAAATTCAAGAGGTTAAACAAACTATTTTCACTGCATACATAGATTTATACATGTATTTCGTCTGAAAACTGCCCGATAGAAGAGCATACACATTTAAATATCTATACTTTATTAAAAATAAAAACCGCGAAAAAATTAAGTTAATTTTTTTTTGTAGAAGAGTGTAATTGAATCTTTTGAATTTTCATATGTTAAGAACTAGTAGGTTTTAAATCCCCGAAAGTAGAGGGTGGTAGGTACGTATACGATTCTTTAAAAATTAAGCAAATCGACGAAATGACTTTAAAAGTTCGATGTTGTCCTTCCTATACTTATATAGATTTATTGCAGAACTTGTAAGTTATGATACTTTGTACTTATATTTACTAAATGAATCAATATTTTCCCATGGAAACTGTTCACAGAAGTGGAATCAAATTCCGAGCTGTACAATATTCATGTGTAAAGACCCCTTATGATTGTATTATAAAATTAGGTTGAAGTTTTACTCTAATTACAGCAATGCTCTGACTAATATTTATGGAATCGTAGCTAATGAATTTATGACCAAACTTGTTTTTAATTTTCGCTATCTTAATTGAATGTTTCTTAATAATGAATTACCACTGGGATGTGGTGTTCGTACATGTGCATGTTTTCAAATTAGCACATCGTTACAATTGTTCACATAGGAAAATTAGTCAACACAGGGTTGATACTTGCTGGCGGACCAGCATTGCCATCTGTTTATTTCGCAGCAGTACAACCCTGCCACTGTGTACAACCCTGACTGATTCACTCGTTACTCGTTGCTGTGCTTGCTTTTTGCATTTATTAATTCGTTTGGCTATTGTTTGTGTGTTTTTGCCAGTTTTGCAGTTTTATCCGTAAAAGTGTTAACAAATTAATTGGAGCAGGTAGCAGTAACGGATAAAATTAAAATATATGTAAGGGGTTTTATGAAATCGATGAAATATTTGTGATATAACAATGCAACTCGCAGCCCAGTAATAAATTTGCAAAACTAACTAAGAAACGTGTTTGTCGTTACAACAACAAAGACTAAATCAGTGTGCCCTGCCAGACATCGAAAGCCAACAAGCAAGCAGCCAGCCAAACAACCAACCAATCAGCCCCGCTCAAACGCCATCAGAACAGCAGTAGCAGCAGCAGCAGGAAAGAAAGAACCATTGCTGGCTGGCATCGTATTGTCGTGGACAACGAATTATCGAAAAATAACAAAAGTTTTCAGTCCTCGCATCAGAATTGAGTCGTTACATGTTCTAGTGATAGTTTGCATTCTGTGAAAAAGACGAAAACAATACACACTTACAGACCGACAGACAGCCAGACATACATACATAGTACGTAGTATAAGAAAACATAACCCCTAAAAAGTTGGCAAATAATCGAATTCAGGACATTACAGTGCATACTACAGCCCAACAACTAACAACAGCCAACATCAACACACACACGCACATAACCACATTCTCGGGAAGAAGACAGAAAAGAAACCGAAGGAACTAGAAGTGAAAAATAATCAAGTGATTGCAGTCAATTATTACACATAAGATCAATTTATCATTTATCGCAACCCAGGCGAAGGGCGGAAAAAAAGAAACAACAAAGAGATGTCTGCAATTTCCTCGAATACCAGCAGTAGCATAGCAAACAGTTCATCTGCCTCCTCGACTTCCACTTCTACGGTATCATTGAATAATGCCAGTTCAACGAACAATGCCATTGTGCCTGTCGCCTCCACCAACTTTGCTTCGCTGACGTCGCCGTCGTCATCGGTATTGAGCGCCAGCGGCACTTGTAGCTTTAATGGAGTTTTAATTAGTGAAATTTCCGATGAAACCAAGCTGGAATTTAGCTCTAAACACAAGGGATCATGTTCTTTGATATGTAGTTATGATTCGCAAGGTGTACTTATTAAAATTGCATTGGGTGAGTGAACAAATCGACTATTATTATTGTTTGATCTTGATGTAGCACGTAAATTTGTGAACTTAGCCTTGAGCAATTGAAAAAGTTTTGAGAGGACTAAAATACCATTTTTGAAATAATATCCATTTCTGTTTATTCTACAATATAATAATGTATATGTTGCTTTTTATTTTAGACACTTCACCATCGAATATAATAAAAGATTATTTATTGACCTCGGATACAGATTCAGCGCAAGTTGGTCGCAAGACTTTTGCCGTGTCATTTGATAATGACAATTATATTCTACGCTTTCCAACTGAACAAGGTATCGTTGATTAAATAAAACCGAGTAATTCAATGGTTGTTAACATACATTTTATCCGTACTTAGAACAACAACGATTCCGAAAGTTAATTGATCATGTCAAACGCCTGCGGCCAAAGTCAGTATTTTCACAGAGAACTGAAGAGTCTTCCGCTTCACAATATTTTCAGTTTTATGGCTACTTATCACAGCAACAAAATATGATGCAGGACTATGTTCGAACTAGCACCTACCAAAGAGCCATATTGGGAAATGCAGTCGATTTTCATGTAAGTCCGCAGTGATATATGGAGCATTGAGAAAAACATTATTTAATTTAACATTTTCATATATTGCTTCTACAGAATAAGGTAATTTTGGATGTAGGCGCCGGCTCAGGTATACTCTCGTTTTTCGCCGTTCAAGCCGGAGCAGCTAAAGTGTATGCAATTGAAGCATCCAATATGGCTCAATATGCACAACAATTAGTCGAATCGAATCATGTTCAAGATAAGATCTTTGTTATGCCAGGGAAAATTGAAGAAATCGATTTGCCAGAACATGTCGATGTTATTATATCTGAGCCAATGGGCTACATGCTGTATAACGAACGTATGTTGGAGACCTATTTACACGCCCGCAAATGGTTGAAACCGAATGGTAAAATGTTCCCCACACATGGCGACTTGCATGTGGCGCCGTTCTCCGATGAGGCATTGTACTCGGAGCAGTATAACAAAGCAAACTTTTGGTATCAATCAGCATTCCATGGCGTCGATTTGACGACCCTACATAAGGAGGGTATGAAGGAATACTTCCGCCAACCGATTGTGGATACTTTTGACATTCGCATATGCATGGCAAAATCAGTGCGTCATGTTTGTGACTTTATGAGGGACAACGAAAACGATTTACACAACATCGGTAAGTGTTAGATAGAGGTGGCGAAACGACACACCAAATAACTAATTGTTTTGTTTTGCATTCTATAGATATACCCTTGGAATTTCAAATTTTACAAACTGGCATTTGTCACGGTTTAGCCTTTTGGTTTGATGTTGAATTCTGCGGTTCTAGCCAGCAGGTTTGGCTATCTACATCACCGACGGCGCCGCTAACTCATTGGTACCAAGTTCGTTGTTTGTTGCCCATGCCCATTTTCATAAAGCAAGGCCAAATTCTTACCGGTCGTGTCCTGTTGGAAGCCAATAGACGACAATCATACGATGTTACCATCGACTTACATATTGAAGGCACCTTGATATCGTCAAGTAATACTTTAGACTTGAAAAATCCTTATTTCCGTTATACCGGTGCCCCAGTGCAAGCGCCACCCGGCACTTGTACACAAAGTCCTTCCGAACAATACTGGTCTCAAATAGACACTTCAGGACAACGTACAAGTGAGCATAGTTTCACTAAATAGTTTATCGATTGACTTTTGCTTTTGTAAACATAACATCCTTTCTTTTGTTTTGTTTATTTCTTCTTTTCTGTTGTAGCCGGTAATATGGTTAATGGCATGGCTGTTAATGGCCTCACTGATGTTTCTATGGATATATCTCATACGCTTATGCATCCTCAGTCGTAAATATATACAAAACATACAAACAATCAATCACCACAATCCATTACAATGCCACCACCACGAACTTACCTACCATCCCACCATCTACCCTGTGCCCCTCCTGCATTTTACATTATATAAAAAAAAAAAACAAACAAAAAACCTCCTCCTTAAAATGTTATACATTATATTTGTCTATCTTTTTATAATTTAAGTTTAAGTGTAAACTTTAGATGTTTTATTTTATTTTTTACAAATTTATATTTTTACACATTTTTAGAGAATTTTTTGTTTATGTTTAAATATTTATTCCATTTTATTTTGTAAAACCCCAAATCACACGAATTAGCGTTAGTTTTGAAAATGTTTTGGATAAGTCCCGAGAAAGAATTTAATTTAAATCAATGTTTGTCATTTTGAAGAAGATATTTTGTTTGCTTTGTATAATTGGATTTGTTTTGTTCCGAGGACAATTCTTATCCCTGGGCAGCAGTAACTGTTTTTTGTATCAATGTGTCCTTTCTTTCTTTTACAAATAAGACCTCAAAATCCCATTAAAGGAAATAAAATTCTCATTTCTTTTATATTTGACTTTAAAAAATAATTTTACTGATTACTGTTTTATTGTGAAAACGAGTTTATTTTTCTTTTTGACGACGACATATACAATGCAGGCGGGTCGTCATTCCGACACGTAACATTCGAAGTTTTCTTCAGACACACTATGCATTTTTAGTCGGACACTAATAGAGTCCCAGTTGAAGGCGGTCTGTACACATACGTACGTACATACCTAGATATATAGTTCTTAGTTTAGAATCAAAACGCTTTTAAAAGGCAGGCAAGCTTCTTTACATTTGTGTTGTTCGGATTTCGTGGAAAGTACGCTTCATATATCATCTATAGATCATAAACATATTTATGTATGTTTGTATGATATATTTTCTATACATAAAACACAGCCATTTTCCTTTAAGTTTTCTAGTAGGATTTTAAATTTAAGTTAAAATGAACTTTTTTAGTTTGGTTTTCGGCAGTTTCAACAACTGACAAAAGAAATAAACAAAAACAATACTGATATTATGTTCTGTCTCATACTATTTAGGAATTTTGAAATAAAGTAAGCCTACTTATACGCAGATAAACAGAGATTATATTTATTACTTTAAATATTAAGTTACCAAGAGCTAGATCTAGCAAATATTATGTATTTTAGAGGAAAACTGATTAGAAGCGCCACCACACTGCACGATGGACAAATAAGGCAACGGATGGATGATTTGAAACTCAATTCATATCTTTTCGCACAGATTTCCCACTCGACAGGAACACAGGGGTTTCTCAATGAACGACTTTGTAATGGAGTTAGTCTATCTATCTATCTATCTATCTATACAATACACCTGTATGAGTTAAATTCTTATGGAATGAGTTTTCGACGAAAAACTTTAGACATTCTTAATATACACACACATTTAAACAAAACCAATACAATTTGTACTAGAGTGTAGTGTTTTTGCTATATACAACCTACCTACATAAATATTTGCAAAAGAAAATTAAAGAAAAGAAATATTATAATAATAAAGAACAAAACATACGGAAACATTACTTATATAAACGAGAACAAGAAAAACTCAACATATTGCCTTTTTATTGTTGAGCTGGTGATGATGGTCTGTCGATGATGATACTCAAGTACTTTCAAAACCTTGGCCCAATGTCCTGATTTCACTTTGCATTTGTTTGCCAGTACATGTGTCCGTGTGTGTATATTTACTTATACCGGTAGTTTTGAAATAAAAAGCAAACAAAAATGAAAATAAAAATAAAAAAGAAAACAAAAACACTAACCTACTTTTGCAGTAACAACCCAACGCCTGCAGCGCCTCTTTTCCATTCGGGGATTTTGTAACTACGAAAAGGGTGCGCGGGCGCATTTATTTACAGGTTGTTGGTTTCTACTATTCTGTGTTGGTCAAGGCAATTTATGTTGTTGGCGGCGGTAGATTTGCAAGTAATATTGGTGCGGCACAAATCGCGGCGAATGCTCAAGGTTGTTGGGAGATCTATTGTACTTGCCAGTTCTCAACGACGTAATTGAAACTATAAAGTTATCCATTCATTTTTTGATCAAGAGAGTATTTCTGGTGTTCATGTGATTTGGATGAATCACAGAGATCTCATTACACTGATTGACACTTTTAATTTGTGGTATAAAAGTATAAATACCCCTCGAATTCAAGTATGATATAATATTAATAAAGGGTGATTTTTTAGCTATTATCTTTTTGGCAACACTGGTTTAAACAGCTGTCGCACGTTTCGTGTTTTGTTTCACAGTCAAACATCTTCAGTTTGGTCTATAATTTAATCATGAATCGTCTTACAAACGAACAACGCTTGCAAATTATTGAATTTTATTATCAAAATGCGTGCTCTGTTAAGAAAGTTCATCGCGCGCTTCAATTTTATGGTCAGTTTAATCGACCCACTGAAGCGGCTATTCGGGCTATTGTGGACTAAGCGGAAGGACCATTTGAGGCGCAGTCAAGGGCACCATTTGCATGAAATAATCTTCAAACATTAAATTATATGGACCGAGATTTCATGCATTTTTCTGAATTTTATGTGTTTTTTTTAATTTTTTTTAGCTTTTAAAAAATCACCCTTTTTTAAGGCATATTGGAACTAATCTCGTTAGGTTTTGTGTAATTTCAATCACTACATTTGAAAAATTATATAAAATTATTAACGCGCGCACATCAAAGCATTTTATGGTCGACACACGATCAAATCGTTTGATCAATTTAACCTTAGCATTTCGGTTTTTTGAAACAAAACTATTTTCTATTAAGACATTCCTTTGGTAACGCATTCAAACTACTATAGAAATTCAATCGAGCATGGTCAGTCTGTCTTGTTTTAGTCCCATTAAACTTGCGGAAAATAATGCTATGAGCAATAATTACTTACTTAAGATGTACAATACGTATGTGACGTTCAATTTTAGCCTTGGTATGTTCGCTAATGGTGCATCCTTTCCAGGTACAAACGAATCGTGTTTTATTGGCCTAAATGAAGGGGGAAAAGAAAGAGAAAGTGAGAGATTAGTCCATATTCAAAGAATTTCGTTTAATTTAATAAATATCAAATAAAATATGATCGATCGACCTACTTTGCGTCTAATAATACGCGGAAAGTCTTGCATTGCAACTGAATGCTGGATGATGTTCGCAAAAGTACAAAAAATGAGGGAAAAACAACGACAACGATTTATTTTGTAATAAACAACCGGTGCGTGGCCGGTGCCAGTTACAAATGTCAAATGCTGTAGCGGTGAATCGGCGGCAATGCATTGCACGCTTCCAAGTTGTTTTGAGCGCCATCATGGATATGTGCGAAACGGCATTGCCGAAAGGATGCCGACTTGAAACGATGACGAAAGCGAACACTCGCTCGCATGCAGTTGGAAAACGTGTTGTGACTCCCAACACTAAACAACAACCCAGGGTTACCACGCTGCTCGTGACTCGGGACAGCACCAAGGGACGAGGTAACAAAGTAAACTCTTAATTTGTACATAGCATGCATGTGCATGCCTTGGTAAATATGCGCTGAAGAGAACAAATGTAAGTACAAAAAAATCGGCACGAGGTCATTTGTAAAAGTAAAACAAAAACGAAGCACACTGGCGTTAGGTATCCACGGACAACTTTCCACAAACATACAGGTTGCCTTTTGTATGTACTGCATATGTACTTATGTATGTATATATATGTATGTACTGGAAATGCATTGCCTGTAACCTACATGTATTTTGAGAAGACATCAAAACTGGGTCATCATAAATGCATTTCTTAGAATTTCCTCACGAGCAAATTTAATAAATGACTGACGCTTTATGTCCGCACTGTAGATGTGGTGGCATTTGATGCGCAGTAAATGGATTTATTCTCACACCCAGCGCCGCCTCCCACTCAGCCCGCCAAGCACACTTATAGTGCTCTCCGACTTCCATACGGATGAAAATGGTTAACCTTGACATAATTTAAGACAAGCGGTTATTTCTTGCAAAGGTGTCTCACATTCTTTGCTGGGTTTACATTACACGACACTTGACTACAATGACTCTCCCCTCCCACACACTCTCTCTCTCTCTTTTCACTTCCTCAGTCTCTTTAGGATATTTTGATGTGAATGCAAATTTTTGAAAGTTCCACTAACCTAAATTTGTCGAGGGGGGGGGGCGTTGGTGTGCATCGCTACTGCACCCAAACAACATTATCGCCACCTAAAAGTATGCTGTAGATGATTTTGTCATTTCGCGCAGCAGAGCTATGTTGGAGTGGATTCATTTTGTCACAAAGTGTGCGACACAAAAATGAATGTTGAAAAAATCCGGGTTTTAAACCGGTTTCCTTGAAAATGTGTGTTGCTAGAGAAATGCGTTGAGGGAATATGCTTGTTACGTTTTATATTCTTAAAATTTGTTTTATTGCATTTTGGATTTGGACTTGGATTAGCTTCATAAGATTCTCACGTGTTTTCATCTCAGCTAAGCATTTTGGTTTTTTTTGTTGCTGTTAATAAAGGTCGCGATGTTGACAATTTCTATCTACATTTGTTGTTGTTTGTGCCGAGAACATTAAATCACGGCGATGAGCAGATGACCTAGATAGGAGAGTTGGTGTAGATTTGTTGTTGTTGTTTGGAATTACACCGAACTGTATCAATACTTGTGTTGAAGAGCAATTTTATATATATTTCAGGGTTAAGTAATTTTGCTTCCATTGAAACGCTGTTTTGCTCGTGCCGTTTTGTGCAGTGAATTAATGATCATTGTCAGGCACGATGATTAAGAGCACATGGATGAGATTACGGTATGCCATTTCATTAAGTGAAGAGGCACATGGATTATTTCCCTGAAATGTGTACAGCACAATCAACGGAAATTGATTAATCTCTAGGAGAGTGATATTTTGTAGTTTTAACCGGAGAAACTAAGCAACATTTTAAACATGCCATGTACATACTTATCTTCATATAAATATTTTAATAATTCAGTAATTTTTCTGAGAACGTGAAAAGTTAATTTTTTGCAAGAATTATGCAACTTTGAGCAAATTTGAATTTTTCATTTGAAATCTTGAATACAAAATTGTAGTAATTGGAAGAAGGGCATGTTAATTTTATGACATATAGTTTATAAATATTTATATCTCATTTTAATTTTATGAGATATATATATTTTAATAATTCTTTTCTGAGAAAGTTAAATTTTTGGAAGAATCTGCAAATTACGCAATTTTCAGTAAATTTGAATTTTTCGTTTCAAATCTTGAATACAAAATTGTAGTAATTGGAAGAAGAGCTATAATAATAAAAATAGAAATTTTATTATTTTTTATTTTACTTCAAATTAAAAATGCTGGAATTAACTATTTCCATTTGAAATCTGAAAATTTAGGATGAACAATTTTTGGCTCGGTTATCGCAACACCGTGGTTTTTGCAACTGTCAACACTTCTATGAATTGCGAACCTGGGGGCTAATCACGGCACTTTTTGTCTTTGTAAAAAAGGTATAAATTTCGACAAAAATTATACAATCTTGACATCTTGTTTGTTTTTGTTAAAAATGTATACTTCTTTCATCTTCTCGATATCGAATCACGTGCATGTGTATCCACCAAAAACTTGAGTGTAAACATTTCAAATGTGCACCTTGACGTATGATCAATAACAATACGAGCATGCTGGCTAATGATCATACGCCACATGGGTGGAGTCTGTTCGGAGATACATGCAATGACATTTAACAATAGAAGTGTTTTATTTAACACAAAGCTGTATTTAATAGATAAAATTACCAGATATTGAAATTGGTTGAATTAAATTTTCAAAAAAATATATAGCTTTGACTGCCGCAAAGAGCTAAATAATTGCAGCAGAATCAATAACTATCGAAGCCTTTCTCTGTGTAGAAATCATGATATCATGTTTTCAGCCAAATAATTAATGTCATCATGCCATTTGTAAATAAATTTGCATTCTGGAGCCAGGAGAATATACCAGTTCAAATGAAGTAATTTGAAATTTTCAAAATTAAAAGGTTTCCAGCGGTAATCATACGATTAGAAAAAGCGTTTGCAAATAGTTTTAGTATGACAAAGTTTCAGGTGCTCTTCGTGTGACCATCATGCAAACTTAGATAATTCTAAGGCATGACAGAACACATATATGGGTAATTTTAGAATATTTCTCCAAAAGGCTAATTTTATTTGCAGCATGAAACAGCAGCAATCCTTGCTGGCTACCCCCTCTAATGTATGCATTAATGTTTTAACAAAACTACTTGCACATGAGAATATCCTTTAAACGGCATCTAAAAAAGCCGGCAAAGTGCGAACATGCACACACGCTGGCATGGAAATGGGAAGCTACATCTGTGGTAAATGGTTGTTTATGGTTATGAATGAATGTAAACGAATATAAACAATATATATCCATGTAAGTACATTAAGCGCGTATATTAGTGTGGAGCAACAACACAAAGTGATCCAATCTTTGAAGAATATTTCAGATTAGTTCATTCTCATAATCAGAAATATTTTTTTTGTTTTCTATAACTTTCCGGCCACACTAATGCACATACATATGTCTGTGTTAGTGGCCTCGTATACACTAGGTGGCGTGGGCGTTGTTGTGCTCAAAGGCACTAAGTTCGCACAATTCCGCATAAATCTTGGAGCTCCGCTTTAATTGCGGCCATAAATGCATTCATTCTGTACAAAAAATATAGCATTTCTTTCAGCTTCCATTTCCTTTCATCCCAACACACACACACCACACGCTTGTTTGAAGGAGAACATTTTGGAACATTTTTCAGGTTTCATGTGGTTCACTATTCTCGTACAAACGTAAGTGAGGTTCTTCTTCGTATAATAAAATACATTAGGGTTTTACTAATTACCAGAACTAACATGAAATGTATGTTAGTTGCCTGGTTATGCACGTGCATGTGTGTCTCTGGTTATCCGGTCTGTGGCCTCGTTATCGTTCTAGCCGTCATCCTTATTGTGGTTGTTTTTGGGAGGCTAAGAACGCATATTGATATTTGGCTCAAGGCGGATGTTATAAATTGACGTTAAGTCACAGGAACTATGTATAAGTATGTATGTGTGTTGGCCAGCACGAGAGGGAAAATAACCGAAAGTGGAGCCCAAGAAATTTATGCGCCCTCCTTGCCAATGTTAAAGGTTAAAGCCATCATTTAGTTGTTGTTCTTGTTTAAGGAAATATGTCTAAGAAAATGTTGTTGTTTCGCATGAGATGAGCATGTCGCATGGTGTGGTGTAATTGTTGCACAGTGGTCTAGCGAGTGCTTGTTGACAATAAATTTGATAAAGAATTTAATTTAAAAAAGTGTATTTTTTTAAACTTAATAGTCTGATTTAAAAATTTATATTCATTTGAGTCTATAGCATAAGAGGCCAATACAGACACTCGGTTTTGTTTGAACTACTGCCCAGTATTATTACCAGTTTTGCTAGGACCTTTCAAGTTTTCAAGATTTCACAAACTGTATGAGCAGTTTGCAAGGAATCGCTCAATTAAAGGGACTTAAATCTTAACAGTATATCTTGGCAATGGTTTTAATGAACTCGATTTTGTGATTTTAATTTCATTTACCAAACCAGGACATGCTTGGCCACAAATGCTATTGAATCTTTAGAAGTAAATGTAGCTAAAATCCTGGCATGGACAGAATTCATGCCTTCAAACACACGCACGGATGCATATATATATGTATAGACATGTGTGTATGTGTATGTGTTTGACCACAGGACTAAATGAACGTATAACGTTTGTGAGACCACCTCCTCCCATCATTCCCAACTCCCTGCTGTGATGGAAGCACTACATTTCACTTTTAGA
Organism: Polietes domitor; assembly: GCA_947397865.1. Classification (NCBI taxonomy): domain Eukaryota; kingdom Metazoa; phylum Arthropoda; class Insecta; order Diptera; family Muscidae; genus Polietes; species Polietes domitor. The sequence continues at coordinate 65,558,470 of OX377618.1, forward strand.
CACAAATACAATCGAGTGGCCATTGGAAGATTTTTAACAGCGTTCAGCATATTTTCGGTTTCCCCAAAGCTTTTATGCCAATTACGTACCCAGCATAAGGACATGCACAAACACACACTTGTATGTATTGGTGTGTGTGTGTGTGTATTTTTTTGTTGTAATAATGACATATTCTAGCTAAGGACGATGGGAGGCAATGTGTTTCTTGTGTTTTGTGTTCTCTCGGTTTTGATCTTTGTGTCATCATGTTGTGTTTGTTTGAGCAGGGAAATAACACATATTTTTACTTAAATTGTATTTGATCCATACACACGCACACACCAATGCATACATACATACATATGTATGTGTATGTGTGTATGTACTTGAAGATATGTGCACTGTGTTAAGTTATTTCACTTTTCTTTGTTCACATCCTTCAATTTCAATACATCCAACCAGCCAACCCACCCTCTCCTCGCCCTGGCAACATTGCCAGCTGTAAGGAAATCTTGGCACAAAGATGCTGTGCTCTGAATTTTAAGTGAACATGAATGTACATACACACGCACACACTCACACACAAACATTCACACATTCATTGAAACGGGAAATAAGGGAAGGACAAGAAGGAATATCTGTTGAAGTTGTAGCAAGCGGCGTAAATTAGGTCAAATATGTATGTAAGTGTGTGTGTATACATACATAAATATACAATGGCGAAGGGAAAATATAGACTGCCTGTTTTGCACACCATTTTGTTGCTCTTAAATCCCCCTCCCCCATAAAACTCTTAAGAGACACAAGCATTCGTGGCCGAAGAGAATTTCCCATATCACTCAAGAGCGGAAAGCTCAAACAGAGAACTCTCTATTTTCAAAGCTTGCCGAGACACACTGCGAAATAAAGAGAAATCGCAGGAGCAGCACAAATAAAGGATTTCATTGGATTTCGACTCTAATTTAACCGTGTTTGTGTATATTTATTATCAAGGATACATTTTTCATTTGTTTTCATCATCACGCGGGCACCAAAAATAGGTCGCCGAAGTAAAGACGGAGCGAGGGGTGGCTGCAAGAGAGAGAGAGGGAGTGACATAGTGTGTGTGTGTGTATGTGAGCATGAGGGGGGAGAGGGTGATTGTTGGCAGATATTGTTCTGGTATAAAATAGGTCACTGGAAGTAATGGAATTTGATATGAAAAAAGTATAACACATAGCGTACAAAGTATAGTGGAGTATATATTATATATGTGTGTGTGTTTGTATGTGTATACAATATACACCGAGAATATTATGTGTAAATAAAGTAAAGTTTTCATTTTCTTTAAATTGAAAATGAAATGATGCAGTTTTTTGGCAATCAATTCCCGTTGTAGCTGTTATTTACCCGAATAGTTAATTCTTTAGAATTAAATATTTGCTTAGGAGATTTAATCTCATCCTTGAACGACTCCTAAACTAAATTCCCGACGAACTGGGTAAATGCATTGAATTATATGCGATGTCATTGAAAATAAATACAACAAGTTTGTTTGTTAAGTTTGCAAACAGGAATCAAACTATTTACACCAGAAATTATTAATTATGAAAAATTGAAAAAGTTAATGCGTAAAATTGCAAACTCCTAATTTAGGGCAGAAGGCACATTCGTTGTGCAAGTTCTGATGAGATCGAATTTATATATTATCAGAAATTCCTTTTTTGTCTTTTTGGTTTCTGCTGGATATGCGGCACAACTTTAGGATTAAAAAAATTAGCTTGGGTTGTTCACAGTTGTATTCAAATGCTGTATTAAATACGGCTGTAAAGACATTGTATTTTCCTTGTTTTTGGCAGTAATAGCGGAAAATGTTGCATACTTTTTGGAGCTATGGTAAATATGTTTTTCAAAGTACTCATTTCTTAAGAGGCTAATGAAACTCTAAGCGGTTAATAGGGCTGTTTCTATCTCTAAGGCTGTGATAACCCGAAATCTAAATAAAATGCTAAAATTTCACTCAAAATATTTTTTAAAATTTCCGCCAACAGCAATATCAATGTGTGTACGAAAACAAAAAAAAATATTTTGTTACAAATATTTATATTGTAGTTGGCGATAATGTGAAAAAATATTTTTTTTATTTTGAGGAAAAAAATAAATTTTTATTAAATTTATATCGCATCTTATTATTCCGGCTTAAAGAAAAACAGACCTAATATTACGCTTACGCGAAGTGTGTATTGTTTAAAAGAAACTTTAGATTTTCTCAAATTCGAATTTTTGGTTCATTTTTTATTATTTTTTCTTTTTGAACTGGGATATTGTCCTGGCTCAAGACCATTTTGCATCTATATTTAATAAAATGCAAATTTATTTACAAATGGCATGGTGACATTTATTACTTGGCTGCAGACTACCACGATCATGATTTCGACCATGTCAAAAGTCTTTTCAAGTGGCTTCGCAGCGACTTTTCAACATCAAACCCGGCCTCTATAAGGAGATGATTCTCACAAACGAACGAGAAGCACAACTCACTTGCCAAATATGCTATTAAAAAATCACAGCAAGTTATAAAGTACAGATGCATTTTACAAGCATCTCATTGAGTTGCATATGTAAGTGTGTGTATATGCAGGTATAGTTACCCAGCAACGCTCATTTGTTTTAGTTTTTTCGTTTGTATTTTTTTGGTCTGTAATTTAATATTTGATTTGAACTGGGATATTGTCCTGACTCAAGACCGTTTTGCATCTATATTTAATAGAATGCAAATTTATTTACAAATGGCATGGTGACATTTATTACTTGGCTGCAGAATACCACGATCATGATTTTGACCATGTCAAAAGTCTTTTCAAGTGGCTTCGCAGCGACTTTTCAACATCAAACCCGTCCTCTTCTCACAAAAGAACGAGAAACACAACTCACTTGCCGAATTTGCGTTTAAAAAATCGCACCAAGTTTTTTTCTTTTTGCCAAAAAGAGTCATTCCGAACATCGGCTAATCTTTCGCATGTCATGTCGATGATTTTATTTACATCAATAAATTACGTTTTTTTTTCCAATATTCCAATATTCCCCCCCCTCCCATCCGAATTTCGCTTTTACTATTTTAGAGGGAAATGAAAAAGGCGAGCTCAATCGAAACATTTGGAATTCATTTTTCAACTCGTGCCCCTGAAAGCACAACTTTCCGATGTTATCAATTTGTTTTCCAAATCAAATCAAATCGTTCATACATATTTTGTTATGCATTTGTAAATGTATAGGTAGCTTAAAGGTTTTCTAAATTGTTATGAATTCTCAATACTCAATAAATCCAAATTACCCCAAATTGCTGTTGCTTTCTTTTCTTCTGTTTTGCTTTTCTCAAAAAAAAACTTTTTCAATTAATTTCTTTTAAATGGGTTTCGCTACTTAAAATGTTTGGAAACTTTAATTTCCGGTTTGGGTCGGGCGAACATTTGCGTTTTTTGAAACTCATTTCTTTTATGCTAATTGGGAAAATGTCAATTGTGACACTAGCCATAAATCGAACATTCTGTCTGGCATTTTCACTTAAACGTTTTCGAATAGTCAGCGATAAGCCAGCGTTGTTATGCTTCATCTATACGTATACTCACATACATAATATCAGGTGAATTGCAAAGGAAAACAACTCTCAAAAAATTTAAAAATTTAATTTGGACTGTTTAGTCTTCTATGATCATCTTCCGAGGCTTTACTTCAAAATATCTGTTATGCCAGTTTGCATTTCAGTTGACGCTGTATTCCCTTAATCAAATTGACATTACCCTTATTCGTGGCGTACGAAATGAGAGCAGACAACAACAATGACAGGGCATCAAGAATCAAGCCATATAAAATAATGTAATGTCTTCTTTGCATGGAGGGGGGGGGGGGGGGGCACGAGGCGCAGACACATCTTTAATGTTTCATTATTGTTTAAGAATGTCTTTATGCAAATTACTTATGCAGGAGCGGCTGGATGGATAGATAGCCGGATGGCTGGATGGCAGGTTAGCAGGGTGGCTGAATGGTGGTTGCCGAACAGTGTTAAATTAAATTTGGTTTAAAGTTAACTGTGTGAAATTATATTTGTATTTAAATCAAGTCAAAGTCGCCACCCCGAGCACAGCGACAGCGAAACACTCAAATATCTGGAAATGGCAAATGAAGGCCAGGGTGTCATAGGCCACACAGCCACCGTCATAGTGAAGGCATGACTTTTAAACAGCCGGCGAAACATTAAAAGCCAGCTTTGGAGAACACATTAGCAGCACATAAATAAAACATGTGCTCACTTCCGGTTCTTGTTAAGCTTTATGAGCCCGTAAATGCCCCTGAGCATTGTGTACATTTAGGCACTCCTACCATTGGATATTTGCTACGTCACATACACTCATAACAGCAAAAAAAAAAACCAACAAATGTAATGATGTCTGTCCCTGATTCTAAACAACTCCCTCTGCAAGACTAAAAGACATTTTGCCAGCAGCTCCCTTTTATTTTCGGGAAGGGAACCACAGATAGGCAGACTTTATGGGCATTTATTTGTTTGTTAACAACAACAAAAAGCTTGGATTTTATGTCTTATCTTGTAACACTAACGTCGGCGTCGGTCGTGTAGCGTTGCCTTGTCTATTTGTAGGTGTTAATGTTGTGACAGAAAGGCTAAAACCTGAAACCTACAACACCGCATCTAGGTCATATTGGCCAACATAATATAATTTCGATACGTGTTTGACACATAATATGAAGGGGGTGGGTGTAGGCCGGTATGTGCCGTGCAGGGATGTCGAGACTGGACATTCTTGAAGAAAACCGGTTACCGGATGGTACAGAAGTGAACCTCCCCCACCAAAGAAACTCTAGGCTAACGGGGCTTCCTTTATACGAAGTATTCTGTGCGAGCTGCTAATCTTTGGCCGGCTATGGTTTTCATTGGGAATGGCGTATTTCGAAAATTTTCGATTTATTCTTGTTCAATCTGTGTAAATTTAAAATTATTTGCTACTAAAATCTGTTCTGCTCAAAGGACCCAAACAGCTGAATGAAAGGTACGATAAAGAGAAACGTACACTTAAAGCAAATGTTTATTATTGACAGCAACTATGAAAAATTCAAAAAGTTAATGAGAAGAATTGTAAACTCCTGATTTAGGTCAGAAGACACATTCGCTGTGAAGGTTCTCATGGGATCGAAACTGTGCGTCAAAAAGTCCTATTTTGTCTTTTTGGTTTCTGCTCGGAGGGAATATGAGCCGTATTAAGAATAAAAAAAGATTTGCTTGGGGTGTCCACAGTTGTATTCATGTATTGAATACGGCTGTAAAGACATTGTATTTTCCATTATTAGCGGAAAATATTGCATACATTTTGGCGCTATGGTAAAGATATTTCTCAAAGTACTCATTTTTAGGAGGCTAATGAAACTCTAAGCGGTTAGAAGGGCTGTTTTTCTTTAAGACTGGATAACAAATACGATAACAAAAAATGAAAAAAATTTGCACTCAAAATAGAGAAATATTCTTTTCAAAATTGTCACCAACAGCAATATCAATGTGTGTGTGAAAAGAAACAATATATTTTTTAATTATCCAATGTTAGTCAAATTTATGGTTATCTAGGCTAAGTCCAAAAAAAAATCAACACAAAATAATTTTTTTCAAAATTTTTTTGATGCAAGTATTTATATTGTAGTTGGCGATAATGTGTGTTTTATTATGAGCAAAAAATAAATTTTTATTAATGATTTTGTTATCGCAGCTTGTTATTCCGGCTTAAAGAACAGCCCTAGAATTACGCTTACGCGAAGTATGTATTGTTTTAAATATAATACCAGAGAAAATCTTTAGATTCTGAACACCGGCTTTAATTTGGTATACCTTGTTCGAATGGTAATTTAATACAGATTTCTTATTTTATGCTAAGACGTTGTAAAGACAATAAAATATATCGTTGATTTTATTTACATCAATAAATTACGTTATTTGTACATTATAAAGCAGTTTTCAATTTTCCAATTATTTACAACTAAAATCTGTTCTGCCCAAACAGCAGAATAATACGATAAAGAAGATAATAATACACTTAAAGAAAAGGTTTATTATTGACAGCAACGATTGCCTGCTGCCAATCAGCATGCACTTTTCTGTAATCACTGTAATCACAATCTCGCATCAGCTTTCACACTGCTAAAGAGTTTGCAGTCTGCTAAAAATGGCTGTTGTTAATTAAAATATAAAAATATATAAAAAAATAAGAGTTCATAATTTAAAAGTTTTTTTTTAACCCTCACAAAAGTTTTCATAACTGCCAATGCTTATATACGTTGCATAGTTAGTGAGCTAAATTGATGAGTTAGAGAATTAAAATGATCTACAAAAATGTTCCTTGCAATGTTTTACATAAATGTGCACAACACACACTCTACTTAAAGTGTAAGGTTAACATGGTTACCTATACCAAAAGGGGGCAATTTGAACCCCCGTTTTACATAGTATTCTTTCAAAACGCCGTATATTATTTTTATTATATATTTTTTAAACATTTTGTTTTTCTTGTTGCCGAAAGCCGAACCCGTTTTACCACATTCTGCTTTGGCATCTCTACTTTCATGTCGCATTGCTGCGACATGCACAAAAAACATACACGCGCGAACATGAAATGTTCACGTATTGTTACCCAAAACTATGCTATCGTTTTCGCACCCATTTTTTGCCTTTCCAACCCCCCCCCCCCCTTTTCGGACCAAGAAGTATGCCACTTTTATTGAAAACTGCGCAAAAATTAGGTCAAACTGAGGAACACTTTGCTGTGGCCGATAAGAGAGCGAAATAAAAGTAAATTCTGTGTGTGTATGTGGCGGCGGCAGAAAAAAAAGAACGGAACTAAACAAACTGAAATAGAAACGGAAACAGCAAAAATAACAGGGATGAGAAGGGTCCCACAAGCACCACATAAAACAGAACAAGCGGCGTATGTCGTCTGTGTCTGTGTTTGTGTATGCATTGGTTCTGGCCGATAAATACATGGATATTTGCTGTGTTCGATTTTTGTTTCTTTTTTTTTTTGGATAAACTCCAAGAGCGGCATTTGAGCTTTAAAACTTAAGCTATTCACACTTTTTCGCATACATACATTCCCTTTTCCCCTTTATTCACCATAAATGGTGTTGTATGAAAACTTAAACATGGTTCATCTTCCTCTACCAATTTGTCGTTGAATCTAACCCAAAAAACAACTGCACTTAACTCAACCAAGGTTGTTGCCAGCCATGATGATGGTGGTGTTGTTGTTGTCGTTATTCGCTTTCCCTTTATTCGCTTTTTGTTTTGTTTTTCATATGGGAAATTGTGTCATTTGTGTATGTACCCCCCTTCCGCACCCTCCCCCCAACATAACCATCCCCACCACCACGATCCAGTGAGCTGTGTGCATGTATGGGTTGACCCAGTTGTAGTTGTAGAGTTAACTTCCTTCCGAATTGTGTGTGTGTGTGTATGTGTGCGGTGGCAATGGTGGTGGTCGTGATGATGATGATGATGGCGGCGATGTCGTTGTTGTTGTATTGTTCGTATGATTGCTTCGCAATTACTTTGTCTGATTACAAGGCTACGTAAATGTATGCTATACATACATAGTATGTACATATGTATGTATGTATGTGATCTATATGTATTTAGGCATGTGCGCCCGCTTTGTTTGTTTTGTTTTTCTAGAGAATTGTAAAGTGCACAAATGCCTTTGCCTGTTGTACTCGCATTGTTCAAACGACATCATGACACTGTGTCAGCGATGGAAAGACCAACAACGAGCAACATCATCATCTGGGTCATAATGGCAACATCATTTTAACTAAGCGCTTGACTGCCATCTGTGCGGAAAAAGTTTAAAGTTTCGATTTATTTTTTAAAATTAACTAAAATTAATATTTAATTTGTAATTAAATATATAGCCGCAGATTAATTGAATAAAAACACCGTGCGACAATTTTACATTTATTTTATTCGACCTGAGCAAGAGAATATACATGTGACAATATACAAGTTTTAAGTTTCAATTTATTTTGGAAATTTACTAAAATTAATATTTTGATTTGCAATTAAATATAGCCTCAGATTAATTGAATAAAAATACCGTGCGACAATTTTACATTTATTTTATTCGACCTGATTAAGACAATATACATGTGACAATATACAAGTTTTAAGTTTCAATTTATTTTGGAAATTAACTAAAATTAAAATTTTGATTTGCAATTAAATATAGCCTCAGATTAATTGAATAAATATAAAAACACCGTGCGACAATTTTACATTTATTTTATTCGACCTGAGCAAGACAACAATATACATGTGACAATATACAAGTTTTAAGTTTCACTTTATTTTGGAAATTAACTAAAATTAAAATTTTGATTTGCAATTAAATATAGCCTCAGATTAATTGAATAAATATAAAAACACCGTGCGACAATTTTACATTTATTTTATTGGACCTGAGCAAGACAATATACATGTGACAATATACTAGTTTTAAGTTTCAATTTATTATGGAAATTAACTAAAATTAATATTTAATTTGCAATTAAATATAGCCGCAGATTAATTGAATAAAAACACCGTGCGACAATTTTTTCATTTATTTTATTGGACCTGAGCAAGACAATATACATGTGATACTAGAGATCGTATGTAGAAAAACAGTGAACTAAATTTTTCATTTGGTGATTCTTTCTCCTTTTTACAGGATGAAGAAATTTAAATAATTTATTTTTATACTTTAAAGAGTCGTACAAAGGCAGCATGGACATCAAATAAAAAAGAAGAATGTCTGTTAAAAATACTTTAAATATAATGCTTCTGTCTGCATTAGTTTAGTATTAACAACAATTTCCAGTTTCCCCCTATTTATTTAGTTTATTCATCTCTTACTATTTAAGGAGAAATCTTGAAATGATTTTTAGTGCTAAACTGGTATAGATAGAGGCATGCATTTTTTAGTATTTTTAAGAGACATTATTCTCTTTCATTTGATACCCATATCGCCAGTGTATGGCTCTTGAAAGTATGCAAATAAATTATTAAGACAAACATATGCTTTGGAAACTAAAAGTCCTGTAAGAAGGAGAAAAGATCACCAAATGAAAAGCTGAGTTTTTCTACATAGTATGTCTAGTATATGGTTTTGTCCAGGTCCACAAAGTACTGTCGCACGGTGTAACAAGGTTCTGATATTTGATATCGATCTAATCTCGATTTCGTGTCAGTGTGAAGAGGCTATAAACTTGTTAATGCCGAGAGATGGCGACAATGAATGCTCCTTTATAGTTATTACTAGGCCTTAGCCCATATGACACTGGCTTTTGTGTGTCTGTTTTTTTCTTGTCTTGAATAAAAATGCAGTTATATTTCCATAAAATTGTGTAAAGACGTGATCAGTGAAATCATATTAGTCGATAATGTCAAAAAGTCAGAGTTTAGCGGTCAATATCACTAATATTTGCTCAATATTTCTCAAACCTAATAAAAACGATTATATTTTTTTTATTGAATTATTTTGCATAAACCAAACGCCACATATGGCCAAGTCGATTATATAAAACAACATTAGAGGCATCATGATATACAATAAGTGTGATTTTATTTACATCTAAATTCTAACACTATTTCTAAATATAATTAAAAATCTTCTAACACGAATATGGATATTTTAGGACCATAACAACTGCGAAACAAGAAGAAAACAACTCATAAGCATGGTAACACCAATTCCCTAAATTTACTACAAGAGCATGAAAAGCGCTTAATATCATATGGAATACGATTATTCCATATCCTTACCGTGCGAACTACAAACGAATTCTGCATCATTAATGTCTAGAATCGTGGAATTAATAATTAATAATTATTCTATGATTGGTGAAACAATAAAATAAAATAGATATAAATGGAAGCAAATAATTTGAATCGATTATTCAGTGTTTTTTGTTTTCTGTTTTATTGTTATTGAAAGAAAAAACTATATACAATCTGCTCGCTTCGAAAGTCGGAAAAGTCGAATATCATATAGACAGGTCATACAGGGGCCTAATCACAGCATTCGAAAGCGAGAATGTTACGATCGAAAGTGATTTTATTTATTATAAAAAGGGCATAGATGTGAACAAAAGTTACCTCCACCTACGCTGTCGCCATCATGGCTTCAGTTTTCTTCTTCGAACGTACTCTCGACATAGCTTCCGAAAGCATTTTCACAAATGCTAATAAAGGCAAACTGTGGAACGACATCAAACACAAATACGAATAAATTTTAGCAAAATTGTGTTAAGTTCTAAGAAATAAATAAATGAAAAGTTCGACATAAATAAAAAAATAAATAAATAAAAAATTGATTTCGATCGTAACTTCTCGATATCGAATACCGTGATTAGACCGCAAGGTCTTGCATTTTTTCAAATGAGGGAATTAGTTTGTAAATCACAATAGAAAACATCTGAACTTTTATGTTAAATAGGCAGTATTGATAGCATATTTTTAGGCATTACTAAGAAAGCCTTTTCATGCAGCACCGTAGGCTTCACCAAAAGAAAAAATCTTTCGCCTTTTTAATTAAAAGTAATCCACATATTTGTTGAAATAACAGGACAGCATTTTTTTCCAAATAAAATGAAGAAGAAATATATTATATGGGAAAGGCATATCCCCTTTTTGAGCACTTTTCCCGGGAGTAATGTGCTGGATGACAGTTATTTAAATGCGAATAAAGAAAGATTCTGTAATTTTACTCTTTCCAAAATTTATTGCGAATTGTTTTGTTTAAAAACATTAAATAAATCTTCAGTGACCTTGTCAAAGTTAAAACTAAAATTCTCACAGATTTGCACATTTGAAATCTTTAGTTTTTACTCAATCTCTTCGAATTGCAAGGGTGGTAGGGGTGTACCCACACCTACACTGTGTAGGTCTATGTACAGTTTCGCACATAGAAATAGATGGCCATACCCTCCACTCCCCTACCCGCCCCACCGTACACAAACATTGTGAATTTCGTTGTCGATTGACCAAAGTGGGTCACAGCTATTTTATTTCAGCTCGTGAAACCGCAATACTCCGCATCCAATATCTCTCTACCCTCAATAACTAAATGGAATTCATGTATCAAGCTAAAGTTCTACATATATCTATATATACACACACACACATGTACATACATATGCAGGTACATAGAGAGTGCATCCATTTACTGCACACTGCGAATAGCCACTAGAGGCCAATGTTGTGTGTATGCAGCAGCAGCTCCAACTATGTTTGAAGGCATGAGAGCAATGGGGGAGGGGAGGATGGGAGGGGTGTTGTTGAAAATGAAACACGGGGCGAGAGAGAGTAACTTATGTCAAAGGAAAGTAAACCAGGTCAAGCGTACTTCCAGTTAACTATGTGCCACAAAATATACATACATGTGCATATGTATGGACGAGTGTATGTTAGTTAGTAGCATATAACATGCTCATGTAAATAAAGCTTATTTACATTTAAGCATATACATACATTGTGTATGTTGCAGTTGTGTGCATTTGATATACATACAGAAGTACATAAATACGAGCATAAACTGCGAGTATACGATTTAATATAATAAATAAATGCAATTTATATAAATTATGTGACACCTCTGTGTACACACACACACACACATGCATACATACATATGGTGTATGTACGTACGAGGTGTATTTGTATGCACAAATGTCAAGTCAATAAATTTACTTGTTTGTATGCTTCGTTTTATTTGCATAGGAAAATCAAATAAGTACACACACACACAAATTCAAACATACATACATACACACATGTATGTACATTCGCAGTGTTAGTCAGAAAAGAGGAATCCCTATGTGTACGTTTGGTTGTGTGGGAAAATACTACGAATGCATTTCAAAGCCATGGCAAAGACCGAAAAAAAAACAACGACAACAATAAATGTCGCTTGCATGTGGTAATTACTTACACACACACACTCACATACTTTAACATAAATCTATGCATATTAGGCTGGGTCATGGAAAAAACTGGTTTGATGATGGTTTGCAAAATATTTCGTTTGCGGGTCCGCCGTCTAAATGCCTCAGATTTCTTTTCGAATAAACAGAGATTTGAGAGGTCTTTGGTCACCATGTCACCGAATGTATCAGTCTTTCCTAGGCAAACACGCCAGAGTTCCAGACCAGGAGTTAAGTAAATTAAAACACGCGAGAGGCAAAGTTCTTCTTTGATTTTATTTTTTCGTAACTTCACTCTTCAAACGACAACTTACAATCGAATTCGACTTCAGTCTGATCTGAACTTATATTTTAAGAAATATGCTTTGAAAAATAACGAGTACTAAATTTAGGTATTAAAAACAAAGAGGAATTCTTGACAATTCTTAACACTAAAACGAATTTGATAATCTATAAATGTAAGGATAAAGGTAAAATAAAACAAAGAAGAAGATGAATTGGATGATATAGAGAATGATGAATTAGTGTAAAGAATAGGTAGCTAAGATATATATTAAGGGTATTCTCTAAATATATATATATATTTATAACTCAGGGGACAAATCACGGGATCCGATATCGAGAATTTCCTAAAAATTTCCAAATAGGATGTCGAGATTAAGACTATTGGAGATAATCTAATTAAATTTTGTATAATTTTTGTTCAAATTTACACCTTTTTTAAAATAAAATAAAAATAAATGATTTGGCCCCTGTTCATGATTATAGTAAGTCAGTGTTCGTTAGAACATGTAGCACTTTTTCAAGCTTATCTCTTGTTTTCGCTGTATTCCCAATTTCAAATAATGCTTCCAAGAACCCCCCAGAAAATTCAAAACATTCGCATTTTACAGATTTGTATCGAAAAGACTTCATTTAAATAGCATTGAAGTGTTACACCGTACTACAATTAAAAAATGAAACTAAAGACAAACAGGCGTTTTTAGTTTTTCATTTCCTCATCCTGTTGCCCATTCACAGGCCTACAATGTTACAAATACAATACAATTTATCCAGAAATTATTTTATATACTTGTTAGCACCCTATGTTAACGGTATTAGTGCCAAATTAAAGACGAGCATATCTATTTAAAATACTTCGAATATCATGCTTATGTCTGTACTATTTCAGCATTAACATCTATCTAAAGTTTATCTCTTTGTTTTTATAGTTTATTCATAATTTGCTTTTTTAGTGACAAAACTTTAAATGGTTGTTAATACTGAACTAATACGGAGAGAAGCTTGAAATTTAAATGATTTTTAGCACATATTCTCTTCTTTGATATGGCATTTATACCGGTGTCATAGGGTGCCAATAAGTATTAAAAATAATTTTTGAAAAATTGTATCCTTTGGAACTTTGTAGTCCTTTTAAGGGAAACTAAAAACTATATTTCACCTACATTTTCAGATGTATATCATCTGGTTCAAGTGTAATATGGACAGTCGAACAGTATTGTAATTTGTACAATTCCCCTATAACAATATGGTTGGCGTATGAGTTATATGTATTGGATATAATATTACTTATTCGCTCCGGTATAGTACTGCATGGGAAAGTAAATCTTTTTAATTTACTTTGAAAATGTTCTTATTTTCGCCAGAAATATGTTAATGCGATAAATTTTAAAACAATAATTAGTCCAAAAATAAAAAGAAAATTTTCTTGAAACTAAATTCAATTTTAGGTTAACCCAGAAAACGACTATTGTCTCTGTACTCAGCGTACTCACATTAGCTTTCCCTTGCTATATTTTTCAAGTCACCAATTCGAGCTTTTAGCTATATCCCTTACCGTGTTGATATGTTTGATTTATTTATTCGTCATTTCTAATTATTTACTAAACTAACAAATAAATCAAAGATATTTTGTTACACTTTATTGAAATTAAGAGATTTTAGACAACATTCCAATATTTTTTTATTTGCGCTGTATGTGCTTTGGAAGCGATTCAAAAAACATGTTGTGAGTCTCAATCTTTTGCTGGAATATCTACTTTAAGTAGTTGGTATTAGGTTGATTGTCAAGGTAACAAATTATCAATAAGAGGAGCTAGGCGGCTAGAAAGTAAGGAAATTTGGACAATTTCGTCATGGCAGCAACCAAAGCACACTTTCATTAGCTTTCAATAACAACATTCTTTATTTCAATGTACAATTTTAACCCAGTGTAATTTTTCGGTGACTTTTCCTTCTTTTTTTTGTTGAAATTTTCCATTTTGTTGCGAAATTCTTGAACTTTAGATAATTGTAACTCATTTCGCGATGTACCCTAATGTATATATACAAATGTACAACTAAACGGAAAGGTCGGCACACGCTTGGCAATTATTTAGTAATTTTTATAATTTGTTTTAATTGTCGCTGTTACTTTGTTACGGAGTTTTTTGTTTACTTTTACTTTGAAATAATGTAATTTTTTGTGGATAATTTGTTTCGAATTCCTTGTAAATGAGCTTGATGTGGTCGCCAGTGACATGGCGATTCATGTTTTGTGTGGTCATTAGGGATCAAAGGTTAGAGAGTGTAGATTACCGCGAGGAGAATGAAATTACACACACACTGTGTCTGAGAATTGTTAATAACGAGGTTAACATGTTATCGGGGTCGCCGTTTGTAATTCAAGTGAACATGGGGATGTGTTAAACGTGATTATTAAAATAAAATCATTTTGCGTTTGCGATGAATTGCTTCATGATTTATTCTATACTTTTCTGGGAAGAATTAGAGAAAATGATAACATTTTTTTTTATTTTTTTATTTATTGTACTATCATGTTTACAATTTTTAAAATTACATTTATTATGTACATAGTTTGAGATTTTACTAAATGTATTGCAACAATTGAAATCTTATTTTGTATGGAAAAATCATCTTGTTATAATTATTACATTTTTAGGCAAAAAAGATGGTAAAAAACCTATAAATTTTATAAAGAAATGGCGATGATAACAGCTTCATTCATCTTCAGCGTGAATATTTAGAAGAGAGTCACATCATATATATGATAACATAAAGGGTCCGCCATCTAACGTTTTTTTTTTCAACTATTCAACCGTTGGACTATTATTTGTGGGGTGCCCAAGGCAGCCATGAATCAAAATGATTTTCCATTATTAACCGGAAGGATTGTACTTTCAAATAAAAAAAGAAATTTGAGAAAATATTGAGTAGTTTTTTTATAGCATTTTCAAAAAAAAAAAAGTTATTTGGCTTTATATTCATAGTTTAACTTAAAACAGCTGACAAAAAAACAGTAAAGCCTCCTCCTCAGCGCATTTATTATCAGCGACAAATATTTGCAATTTTCAATCATCGATTTAATTACAGAATTGCTATAAAAACCCCTGTATTTCTCGATATGTTTATATTTGTATGTTTTAAATAGAGCATACTTTAGGGATGTGGCGAGCCAAGAATTACGGAAAATGCTAATTCGTGACTTAACATTAACTTAAAAGAGTTGACTAAAATCAGAAACAATCAGGAAAGCCTCCTCCTCAGCGCATTTTCTATCAGCGACAAAAACTCGCAATTTAAACCATAAATTTAATTACAGGATTTCTATATTTCTCGATATTACTTTATGTTGGACAATAATTTTATAGCATACTTTAGGGATGTGGCGTACGAATTCAAATTTTATTTTCTAATTTAGCAATGAATTCGTATTTAATACTAATTCTACTTTATACTGATACATTTTCATAATTATTCTATAATTATTAATAAAATACGCTACAGCCTTACGTTTTCTTTTGTTAGGTTTTCTATTTAATTGTTTGTTATGATAGCCTCAATAAAATTAGATTTATTAATTTAGTTTGGAGCACTGAGGATGAGTCGTCACCTTAGACGACAGAAACTTGTTTGCTGGAACACTTCAAAGATGTTCTTTAAGTTTTCGATATATTCATTTCATGCTCCCATAAGTATGCTTTGAAAAAATACAATCAATCAATTTTTTAATTAAAAATGTAAGACTTTGTCCATAGATTTTTACTATAGATAGGGCCATTTAAAATTCAAAAATTTAAATTACCGATTACTTTGACTTTGAAAGGTAGAATAACATTCATTTTTAGGTTTTTTTATTTTCAGGTTTAGGTTTACCATTTGCAAAATGGGACGCTATGCACTCGAACAAAATTGATAAATATTAAAAACTTACTTCCAAAGTAGTGAGTCTTTAAGGTAAACTGTAAGAAATGTATGTGGAAATTTTTCGAAAAGAATTCGGCCTTCAGTTCAGCCTTCATGAAGCTCATTTTCATCTCGGTGGCTATGTCAATAAGCAAGATTGTCGCATATGGGGTTCAGATAACTCTCACGTGACTATTGAGAAGCCAATGCATCCACAACGAATCAGTGTTTGGTGTGGATTTTGGGCTGTACTGATAAATTGGGTTGATCGGATGAGGTACTGCCGAGCCAGTCTCGGCCCATTATTAGATGACAAAGTTCAATATTTCCAATAAAACCAGAAATTTGTGACCAGGCCCAAACGAACATACCGTTGTTTTTGATTTTTTAAGCAGTTGATTCCATTTCCCTGAAGACTTTTGCTATACATATTACAGGCAACTTTTTTGCATTTTTAATCACCAGGGCTATAAATCCAGAGCGTTGTTGCTTTGTGTTTGCCTTGCCTACTTTTAGGCTCGACGTACTCATTACAAATGTAGCAGAGTTAACAATTCCAAAACTCAAAAGGAGCATATTTAACAGCTACAATGAAGCGGTAAGCTGTTACATCTTGCCTTCAATTACACCTTGAATATGGGCACGCTCCCACTCTCTCGCTCCCACAGCACTTACACCAATCCGGTTTACATTGTTTCCGCTTATGTCTGGGCATAGTTAAATCTATGGCCACAGTGAAAACATTCAACATGATAACGAGAATTAAAGACCGTCTCCAGATTCTTAATGTTTTATTTGGCTTTTATCTTAAATATTAAAATAAGTTTGTTGTTGTTGTTGGTGGTGGTGTTTTTGGTTTTGAGAGTTAACGCTGTTGTTTGTCTTCTTAAGCAATCTACAATTCTATTATCAAGCAACACCACAAATTTCATTATAATATTCCTTACTCCTCGCACAGTTGTTGGAGCCTGTGCAGTTGTGCCACCAGAGGCCTTCTCCGTGTGTAATTTAAAGATCTGCCTGCTGATAAATAAACAATTGTGTATGAGTGTGGCTCCCATTGGCGGCAATGGGGTGGGAATAGTTGGAGTTGTGTCTGAGCCAAAAAGGGTTCAGTTTCCGTTGTTTGTTTGTGTTTGGCTCTGTGTGTAATTATTTGTAAGTTCTTATCGGTTTATATAAAACACGATTAGGCGACCGAGGCCACAGAAAGGTAAACTGGCACGGACAGGGGGAGGGGAGGGGAAGGCCAAAAAGAGATAAACACTTTTTAAAGTTGAAAGTGAAAATTACCCCCGAAGTAGACAATAATTGGGCAAAGTTTGAAGGTGGCGCCCTAAAACTAGACTGCTGGGTTTCCATTTCGCTCACCTAGATTGCAAGGGGCGGGAGGCGGTAGGCGGGCCCGGAAAACTAGAACACACACAACAAACCCAATAAAATAAATTGAATTCAATTTTCGTTTCGTTCATTGCCATTGTCTTTAATTAGTTGCCATTTTATAAAGTGAGCTGCGAGTTTATTTGGAAAGATTACTTACTTACGGCAGCAAGTAGCAACTACTTTGTGTAATTACTCTCGTACCAAAGGAAAGTGAAATGGAAAACGTTTTGCAGGAAAATGCCAGGAAACTTTTTCTCCTCAGCAAATATTTGATTTTTAATTAAAACTTTCCTACTTTTCTACTGCTCGGCTAATAGACAAAATTCTAGTTTTTCCCCATTCTCATATTGCAGTCAAGCCATGTGGGCTGCTGCCAGCACAACAGGATTACTCCCTGTCCTTAGAGGAGGCTAAAGGAAAAGGGGAGAACAAAAAACTAAACAACTCATATGCAGGCGTTTTTTTGTGGGCCTGTTGGGGGTTTCAGGTTACACAATGAATTGCAATTCCTATGAAATGCCAGTCCTCGAAGCCAACATCTGGCTGAGTACTCCCAACATCCTACCCCCCTGCCCGGCCGCCATGTAGTCTTCGATTTCCATATCGAGCGAGGGTAGCAAAGTCAATAACATTTAATGGAGTTATTCAAATATTTTTTCTTTTTGCCATGTGGAGTGGCGGCACATAAGCCCTCGGGTGACGGGGATTTATTTCGGCTGCGAGGCACTTGCAAACTACAGCAGACATGTGTGTTAGTGAAAGCCAATCGATATCGTATCGATTTGCCTGTCCCTTTTTGTTGATGTGCTTGTTGTTCAAAACTAAATAGGGGATCAAAAGCACTTAAATATCCCTCGGAGCAGAGCAGAGCAAAGCAAACTGGCATTCCGGCATATGTCTGTGGATACGAGTACCTTTAAGAATTATTGAAAGATTATTCATGAATTTTTGAAACGAAGATTTAAATTCGACCCAAGTGAGATGGGTCATTTCTTGAGTTTCATGTACTTTGTTGCGTTGCAGCCTTCAAATCCCCCGAGAAAATAATGAGGGATTTGCTGATGTTGTTGTTGTTGCTGCTGTTGTTGTTTAATTAGTTCTTGTCTGTTGTTTAAACTCGCAAATCAAAGACAACCTTTTTTCAGCAACAGCAACATCAATAACAACAGCAACAAAGGCGAAGGCAAAGACCAAGAGCAAGAAACAACGCCGTGCTTCATGTTAATTAAAAAATGATTCAGAGCGTTTTAAATCCAACAAAAGATATTAATTAAGCAAATAATAAAGTTTGACTGGCGTTTCTTGGGATGGCTGGCTGGCGGGTTGTTTGGTATCTTAAGGTTCACATGCACATTTCCAAGACAATCATGTTGAGATGGTTATCAGCCGAGCCCAGCCGAGCTGAGCTGAGCATGGGGGTGGATGGCTGGCCGACTGGCAACTACCCCGTACAAGGGAGAATATGCCATAATTTGGAAATTTCAGTTCATTTCAATATACACACATACATGCGAGTACATTCCACTTTTTTTGGCTCCTTATCCATCCATCCACTCCAGTAGCCGCCCTACTTTATTTAAGTGAAATTATAAATCTTATTTTTATTTTTATATGTATATTCCGCTTTGTGTGCGCCGGCAAACAAACGAAGTAGAAGCAGAGGCAAGAGGAAAAGCAGAAGCAAAAGAAATGTATACCTCAAGAATTGGGTCAAATCCATTAGAATCTTACTTGGCTGCAATTCGAACATTTAAGTTCAACAGTTGCCGGGTGTGGTGGTGTTCTCCCATAGAAATCTTACTCAAGTGTCCGGATAATGTGCGAAACTTATAGCTCATTTGAAATTGTTTGGTGCACACACAGACACTTCCAAAATAAATTTATTCGAATTATTTAGTTCGAGTGGATGTTGTCCCACATTTGTATTCGAATGGCCTGACAGCCTGTAGAACCATGTTATTTATATGCACACTTGAAACAAGTTTCCCAAAAGTATGCTTAGAAAATAATCGATATTTATATGCAGCCTGAAAGTAGGCAAGTGTCTACGTTGTCTCCTTCTTCTTCTTCTGCTTTATACGCCTGAAAGTTGGCCATAGAATTTGTTCTTTTTGGAGTATAACACCATACGACATTTTTAAAA
Organism: Polietes domitor; assembly: GCA_947397865.1. NCBI lineage: Eukaryota > Metazoa > Arthropoda > Insecta > Diptera > Muscidae > Polietes > Polietes domitor. The sequence continues at coordinate 65,578,151 of OX377618.1, forward strand.
CAAAAAATCGTTACACTTGAACTGGGTGATATACGTATGACAATATAGGCAAAGTGGAAGTAATTGGCATTTTTAATTTTACATTTTCCAAAGTATACAATTTTTTCAAGAATTATTTTATATACTTATTCGCATGCTATGATAACGGTATTAGTGTCAAATTAAAGCGGTGAATATCTATTAAAAATACTTAAAATATCATGCTTCTATCCGTATTAGTTCAGCATTAACAGCTATTTAAAATTTATTTTAAATTTAAGTTTATTTATTCATATCTGGCGTTTTAAGAGGCAAAACTTTAAATGGTTGTTAGTGCTAAACTAATACAGATAGAAACTTGAAATTTAAAGTATTTTTAGCAAACATTCTCTTCTTTAATTTGACACTCATGCCGTTGCGAATAAGTATTAAAAGTAATTTGTGAAACGTCGTATCCTTTGGAACTGGAAAAACTAAAAACACCAATTAACGGTATTTCACCTATATGTGTATGTGTATCATCTGGTGCAAGTGTGACATGGACTGTCGGACAGTGTAATAAGAGAACACACTGCAGAAGTTTTTATTCGAAGAAAGTTTTAGAAGTAATCAAATACACAATGAACATCATCCCAGCACCTAGCTTTCCTCTTAAATTTTCCAAGAGTGGCAACTTGTGAAATGATTTCCTGAAATAAAATGCCAGTTTTATTTTTTATGGCAGGAGAGATTTTCATGCATAATAATGCAATTTGGGACAAAACATTCTTGAAACAAATATTCTTTGAATTTAACATTCAAAATATTATTTCAGTTTAAAAGGCGCTAAAATATATAACTGGAAACGTTGATAAAATAAAATAGGATATAGACCCGATTCAGTCGCATTTATTTTCATAAAAATGAAAACGGAGGATGTAAGTTAATTACTATATTGGGGATAAACAATGAATTGCTGATAAACTGTAAGGATAATATTCCTGAATGTTCCAGGTCTGTGATGAAAATCGTTCCGATATCATTTCGCATATTTATTTTTAGTTGTGTGCCATGTTGATTTATTATTTTATCGCCACCATAAAATTTGATGAAGAAGTGTAAAAAGTCTTCTAATAAATATAATAATTGTAATATATAAAAACGTATCCTTTGTCATTGCGGCAAAAAATCTCGTTGCTCCATAACCCTTCTGCCCTGCAACCATGTATTGTAAATTAACCGCCTGAAAGTATGCAACATTTCAGATCCTATCTACAAAGCAATATATCTTTATCAAAATATAAAAAAGCAAATCGAGATTTTTGGTTATTTTAACAAAACTCAACAACTTCGGTCATAATAAAGAAAAAAATCGATTTGGAAAAAAAATTAGTTGAGTCTTTTTTATATTTTGGTAACGATATGTGTACAATTGAAAGGTCCCCCCTCCCCACATGATATGAAAGCGGAAAGTTCCAATTATTTTACTTGCGATTTCACAAACTTTGCCTAGTTCTGGGAGTCTCGCTCTGTTTTCGAAATCAAATTTTATAGAATTTCGTATTGATTTCATCTGATTGAATTACCACTTTACGCCATTTTAGCCAAATATTCTGTAGAATTTTTATCGCACGACCAAGTGCGAACGAAGGAAAACCTATCAATTTTTATGGCCTCGGGCAATTGTCGTAAATTTACATTTTTCGAGTGCAAAACCGAAGAGGGGTGGGTTTGAAATGTCCCCGCCCCCATCATGAAAGTGAGTGAGCCAACAATCATTTCGAAATTATATTGTGTTCGTCTGCGATAATAAAAGAAGTGAAAATAGGAAATACGCTGAGACAACAGGCATGTCTGACGTGCAGCGTCAGACATTTGACCCAAAACAATTTTTTTATGATTCGCAGTAAATTTCTGTGAATTTCCGCGGCAAAATTGCCAGTTGGTGTTGGTTGGAATGGGGGAGGGAGGAAGGTTGTGTTTTTGTGATTTTTTTTACACAACCACAAATTTTCCTCTCCAACCGGGGCAATAATTTGGCCCCACAAATTACACTATTTTCTTATACTTTCTAATTTGAAAATTGTGAGTGTTGGTGTGGCTGATTTCAGACATCTGCCATCCTCATCCTCATCTCCACTACATTTCATTGGATTTCTATAAGACTATAATTGCACATGCTTTTTGAGTTTTCTTTTCCAGTTTGATTGTTCAACATCAGCGATATCAGCATTTGGCTGAAGAGTGAAAGAATTCCTCTTTCGAATCGAAAAAAAAACTCAGACGCAATATTAATTTTATGTAATTTTTCTGTTTTGAAATGAAATGAAAAGTTGAAATTTTCTTGAGAAGTTACAAAACCCAAAATGGGTGTAACATTTTGCCATGTGGTGATAATTATTTGAGCAACAAATCACAATAAATATACTTACATTTATTTACACACAAATCACATTTGTTGATCTTTGCAACTTACCTGAAAGTAAAAGAAAGAAAGGTTTAAAGAATTAATTTTTTGCATCTCGAAAACATGGCGGAAGTATTTTAAAACACTTTCAATTGACATCAAGCCAATAATGACGTCAATGATGAGGGTTTGCCACAAAATCCTAATTATACTAAGTACGTCATAAATCTATGTATTAGGGTGTTCTGAAGAGGATGTTGTCAAAATATACTATATATAGGCACTGGCAGGAGGCTTTCCGGTACACTCTAATGTCTACACGTGTAGACACTAGAGAACTGTATGAATTAAACGCCTACGCCTTGTGTGACAATAAAACAAACAAAGAAAACTGCAGCATACCACGTAGGCTGTAATTATATTTGTGTCGTACTTTTAGGCGTAGGCGTAGTAGATACAATGGCCCAAAGAAAAGACAATGTCCTCACACACACACACAAAGGAGACCATGTACATGTCCTCACACACAAACAGCCACAGTGAGGACAGTTTGCATTTGATCAATTTCAAAATCAATTTAAATCCCGAGGCATTTTTGCAACGATTAGCAACGTTTGAGGTTGTAATCTTTTGGAAATCGAATGAATTGTGTGGTCTACATTCGGCTGGATTGGTTTCAGCCGAAAGCAAGAGCCCCGCCCCACTTAAGCATTTGGGATTTAAGCCTAAAAGCGGACTACACAGTCTTCAATTCATTTCTGTGCGGCGAGACAGTACATGGAGCTCAATAACCTCTGTTCCAGCGTCCATGGATGGGGATGTGGATGTGTGTGTGTGTGTTTGTCTGTCGGTATGTGAAGTTGTTTGGTAACATTTGCCGAAATGTTTTATTTTGTGTGTGTGGGCGGGTGTGCGAGTGTGTGTGTGTGTGAACTCGAGTGAGGCAACCTGTGAGCTAGTGCCTGAGTGACACATGTTAAACCGAGCAGACTGTGTTCGGTTCATTGGTCGTTGTCCTGGCAGTGGCTGTCTATGTTGTTGCTGCTGTTGGCTGGGCTCTGTTGTTGTTGTTATTTTTGATGTCGGCGTCTCGCTGTTGCTAGGGATTGTGGTTCAATGAGCCTAAGGTCACAACCACCGCACCAAATGAATTCATGCTAAATGATAATGCTGTACGTCAAGGATATTTTCTTGGAATTGTACTCTTGAGTAAATACCATCAAATAAATCGACAAATAAAAAGAAATTGCCTTTCAGTGGGAGGGGGGGAGGAAGACAGCGGGTGCGGCCTACTAGGCAAAAATGAGGGAGGGTATGGATTGCATGTCGATGGCAGCAAACAAAACAACTTTGACGGCAACAACAACAAATAAACAAACGGACAATCCTCCTTTACGGGTCTCGTCTACATTTAAATGATGATTTATGATGTATGACAATGGGGACAAACGAAAAGTGGGACACAGCAAAGTGGACTACGAAAGAGGCCACGTACCTTGCAAACACTTTGGTTAGGATAAGCCAAAGACAGAATAAGTAATACGAGAAGCATTGAATATACAAAAATAGATGTCAGACATTGATTTCAATACATTGATAGTTAAATTTATGGACATCAGGAGCAAAGTAGGTGATCTGGCTTTTAATGCAATTTTGGGGTGAACTGGAAGAGTTCTGGAGACTTTTTGGCAGTTAAATCAAAGCCTGCCATTTTTGGTTAGAATTGACAACAGGAAACTTAACAAAATATTTGGTAAATACACTGAAAGGATTTTCCTTCATAACATTTATGAAGCAATTTCATAAATTTAGTGTATTTTTTCGTAATATGTAAGAACAATTTATAAATAATATGAAATGTTTCATACATTTCATATTTCAAAAAACAAAATTGTTAAATTAGTGAAATTTAGTTACATAAGATCAAAGAAACATTTCATTGTTTGAAAGAAATAATTCTTAAATATTATGAAATATGACATAACCAATAAAATATTTGTCTTCATAAATATAATGTAGGATTTCATAGTTTTTATGAAATGTTTCATAAATTACAACTAAATTTTTAGTGTGTCGACTTTATTCGGTTGAATGTTAGCAATTCTCATTTGTACTCTGTTAACTCTGACATAAGTATGAACCCTGATTTAGGTCAAAGACATTGGTTAGTCAACGAGTCAGACCTTTTGTGGCTTTTTTGTTTTTATTGGAAACTTATATATAAATTATTAATATTGTATTTTTTTATATTTTATTATTCAAAAAAAAACCGAGCCAGATAGGCCGTATGTGGTTATAAAATACTTCCAACTTATATTATGAATAATAAAATTAACTTAGAAACAATATTAAAATTTATAAAAACAACATGACATTAATATTAAGTCTCTACTCAAGATAAGACTACTCTTATAAGTGAATTGCACAGTCTATATAAAATAATCAAAGATTATGAACAAAATACCAGCTTAATCTGGATATTGTGAAATGATAGCACGAATAACAACTCAAAAGGTATTTATGAAACTTTTTCATAAAATTATTGAAGTTTCTTCATAAAATCTATTTCATACATCATATTATGAAAAATAATGAATTTTTATGACAAAAGTTCTTCGAATGAAAAACTGCATTTCATAAATTCTATCACATTTTTCATTAATTTGTGCTTTATGAAACATGTTACAAACATTATATGAAATGTTTCGTGGCGACTTCTTAATGAACATTTTCACTGAGATTAAAACAAAATCATATATATATTATGAAGATAATTCTTTCAGTGTATGAACTAATATAAACAAATAAATATTTAATTAAATTAATAAATAATATTTATATTATGAATTACAAATAATTAATAAAAAAATATATGTTTGAAGTACAATTGTTTAAATTACACAAAATTTGTTTATTTATAAAAAAAATAAAAAAAAAAAGCCCGAGCCACGACTCGAACCCAAGACCTGCTGGGTGTAAGGCGGACACCTTGCCTCTGCGAACCCATACGAAAATTACTTAAAAAGGCTTTGCAAGGATTTGAGGTTACATCATAAGCAAACCAAATTTATTCAAAACTTCAAGATTTTAAATTCTTCAAATTAACCCAGCAAAAAAAATGGAAGTACTTCCGCTGGAAGCACATTTTAATCGTATCGCATCTCAAAATCCAAATGTGTATTTTTGCCGCTTTTGAGGAAGTTCTTCTAAAAAAACTTCCAAAAAAGCCGATAATATTGTAATATCCCGTAACATTTTACGAATAGCATTTTCTCGTGAAGTGAATGGGAGCGAATTTCTAGTGTGGGGTCACACAGGTAAGGTGTCCGCCTTGCAGCCAGAAGGTCTCGGCATCGAATCGTGGCTCGGAAAAAACTTTTTCCATATTTTTTTTAATACTTTTATAAATAAACAATGTTTAGTTTCGTATAATTTTAACAATTTAAACATTTTTTTACTTAAAAAAATACAAAATTATCGCAGTATTAATGCAGTTCAAATATCTATTTTTTTATTAATTAATAATAATATCAACATAATATCAGTAAAATTAAGTAGTGTTCATTTATTTAATGCTAATTTAATTTAATATTAATTTGCATTATTATTAATTCATTCCAAATAAATATTTTGTTAAATTTTCTATTGTCAGTTATACCTAACGTGACCATCTCTTATTGGGCAAAAGCGGGATTTATGAATTCTAAAAGTGGGATTTCGCGGGATTTTGTAAAAAAAAACGGGGTCGTGAAAATTTAACGGCTCTATCTGGAATCATGAACATAGGGCTCCCCTGATTGTGTGGGATTGTAAATAGTTAAAATTGGTCAGAGGCCTCAAGTTTACTTAATCAATTGAACAACGCAGCATTGAATTACATTTTATTAAAGTGTGGATTAAATTACTATAAATAATCTTAAATGTTGCCTTAAAACTAGAGCCTAAACATAGAGTAAGGGCAATTAAATTAATATTTTAGAACTTGTAGACTTTTGTCGAATACCAAATATTGTTTATATGACAATTTGTAATAGATAAGTTACCAAACATAATTTAAAACAAAAAACTGGAAAAGCGGGATTATGCGGGACTTTTTGTAAAAAAGCGGATGGAAAATTAAAGTGGGACTGGCCATCAAAAAGCGGGATGTATGGTCACCTTAGTTATACCGAACAAAATCGTTTGCTTTAGTTATTCATCACTCTCAACAGAGGATAGCTGCGATGGTTAGAGTGCCGTAGTAGCAACCAGAAGGTCCAGTGTTCTACCCCCAGTAACGGCGGATTTTTTAAAACAGAAATGGGAACTAGTGAAAAACTGGTTCCCTTGCAGCACTTTAAAATAACTTTGAAGTCTTTCAAAATAAAGGTCATTCCTCTTTATGACAACTCCATGTGTTAATTGATTGGTGAAGATAAATTTATTGGTGAAGATCCCAATTTTCATTATTTCCGAATCACAAGATGGACATTTTTCTCACTACTTTGTGCTCTGGGTGCTCTACTTGTGCTCTGGGCAAGGTCAACGATTCTATCCATCATCGTTCCTCCATCAACGCTATTATCTCCTGTATTTGATTCTGGGATTGAGTGTTCAATTCTTATTATGTACTCAGGCCTTTAATTCATCTCTCCAAGTACAGACATAAATCTCCTGGTCGTTATTCTCTCACTCACGTTTATGTGACAGACGAATGGCGTCTGGCAAATATGGACGCTCTCGACTCCTGCTCCTTCACTGTTCCACAACAAACTCACCGGCATCAACAACAACAACAACAACAACAACTTGGTGGAGACTATTTCAGCAAAGATATCTTTTTATATGCCGCCATTACATACAAAACAGCTGTAGCATGGAAAGACTTAATTGTGAAAGCATCCATCGAAAGCCTGAAAGTTTAACAAACTCACAATCTTCTGGGCTTGTTCTCTTGTTTCTGCTGTTGTTGCTGCTGCTGGATGCCTGTCTGTGTGAAAGTGTTCCAGTTCGTTTAAGTGCCCCACAAGGATTTTGTTGGTGTTGGCTGTCGGCTGTTTGAGTGCGAGTGTGTGTGTGTATTATCCTGCGCACGCAATACCAAATTCCACTCCAAAAACTGTTACAAACCAATATTCTTGTGTTTTAGGGACGAGTAACAAAAAGTGGAACGCCCGTCGCCCGCATCAGACCTCGGCCGACCACAGCAAGAAGCAAGGCAGAGAAGAGGCAGGCAGGCAGGCATTGTGTGAGAGTGTGTGTGTGTGTGGCAAGAGCACAAAACTTTTGTTTGAACGTGCACATTATTTATGTAAAATTGTCAAATGTGTCTAGACATTGAAGGTCATTTAATGCTCTCTGTCCTTATTGTTGTTGTTGGTGGCGTCGTCGGTTCTTTTAGTGTTGCTGCTGCCTCTGAAGTCGATGCCTTCTCTGCATCTGTGCTAGAATGTACGTGTGTGAGTGTGTGCACCGAAAAAATGGGAATTACAAAATTTCAACGAAATAGAGGACACACTCACACCCACTCACACGTCTAGAATTTAGGCCACGATTGGCAAACGAAGGGATTGGAAGGAACTCCCTCCCTCCTATTGTTGAATAACATTTGCCAGCCAGCCAACATGTCGATATTTATGGATTTATAATGAAATCAATTTGAATTTGAACATCGTATTTTCTGCGCCATTTACTTTTGCAATCAATGCTGAGATTTCGCTTTCGTTGCTGTGCCTTTCTTGTTCTTCTTCTTCGTCGTCTTCGCTCGCCCCCTATTGTCTGCATACATAAATAATTGTTTTCCTTTTTGGGCGGTGGGGATTGCGAGAGTGAAATACTAGGGTTCGGTGACATTGTGCCAAATGTGTCGAGGGGTCGAAAAGGCCAAAGTGAATGTTCTATGCACAAACACATACACATAAATTTGTATATGCATAAATATGTATGTGTGTAAGTATATTTTTGTGTATTTATGTTCTCCTAAATATGCACATTGAATTTAAATTGAATTTTCGTGCGAGGCTATAAATTAAATTATGTATTTATGATTTTGTTATAAAACATAAATATTTTTTTTTATATCGAGAGCGGGGCTTTTCATAGGGAGAGGGGGGGGGGGGAGTCGAGACAAATGACTGCATTTTATGCTAATTATGAGAAACTTTGCAAGTGATACATTTCAAATATGGTTTATGGGTAGCATATTGTGGATTACAAGATTAAAATGGGGATTTCGATTGCTATAGCAAGAATGTGGAGATTCAATTCAATAGACATTTTTCTTAATTTGTTTTCAAATATTTCCCGTTCGAATTAAAGAGCCCTAAATTTTAGGTATAGGGTGTGTTCTGCACCCTATTAATGTAGAACATTTCAACTCACAAACTCTTCAATGATGAATGTGTTCTTTTTGCCCATTATTAATCTGGTTGTGTACACTGAAAGAATTATCTTCAACTTCATTAATTTAATGAAAAAGTTTCATAAATTTTAATAATTTATACTGAAGTTTCCAATATAAATTAAACAGCAACACACACCATAATTGCGAGAGTCTTTGCAGTGAGTATGTCTTTGACCTAAATCAGGGTACATACTTATGTCAGGGTTAACAGAGGACCAATGAGAATTGCTAGCATTCAACCGAATAAAGTCGACACACTAAACATGTAGTTGTAAGTTATGAAACATTTCATAAAAACTATATTTATGAAGACATTTCATAACACAACTATTTTATTGGTTATGACATATTGTATAATCTTTAAGAATTGTTTCTTTAATGCAATGAAATCTTTCCTTGATCTTACGAAACTAAGTTTTACTAATTTATTAATTTTGTTTTATGAAATATGAAATATTTATAAAAAAAATATATGAAACATTTCATTTTATTTATGCATTTTTCATACATATTAAGAACAAATTCACTAAATTTATGAAAACCTTCTATGAAATCGTTTCATAAATATTCTTTCAGTGTAGCAACATGTTATAATCGCTGTAGAGTTAGAGGGTTTACATTAATATTCAGAACACTCCCTATACCTATAATGTAAAATGACATTATTTTATATTGATTTTCTAGGGCTAGGCGAGGAGCAAATTATTACTTTTTGTCATAATTTTGTTTGAAAATAATTTTCTGCTTCTCTTTTGTTTACGCTTTGCTATTGTTGGATAAATTTAATTCTACTAACATTTTGAGTTCAATTTAAAAACTATAAAATAACACAGCATGAAGCTTCATCGGCAGACTATAATAAAGTTCAACCATCGTATTAACATCGTTAGGATCATGACGTTTGGTTGGTTGTACATTAGGGTGAGTTTTTTGGGGGACTTTTTAGCCTCGCCGACGCACAGTGCCAAAATCTAGACTTCTTGTGCCAAACTCTAGCCTTTATTGATTGCAATTTGCAAGGACATTCCTATTAAAAGATTTTGCCGAAATCGCGGCAAAATTTATCAGTGATGCATTTAAAGTCCACTAATACTAAAATAGTTGAAAATGTCATCCTAATAGAGGTTATATCATTAGGATGTTTCTCGGAAACCATGTATCGTATTGAAATATCGTTTAGTTCGTAGAAAATAGGAGCTCTTGAGGTTTTCTTTTGCATTTGAAAAGTGTAATTACGATTTTTCTTTCCTTTTCAAACAGTGGTTTACCTTAAAGTTGTATTTCTTTAGTATTGTTAATTTTCAACAGTATAAAACTATATTCGCGAGTCCGGCCGATGCCTCGGCATTTACAAATATCATTAAACTATTGCCTTATTTATTCCTTTTGAAAAGAATATTATGCTTATAGCTGCTAGCATCGATTTAATTACTGAAATGGTAAAACCTTCTAAGCCAAAAATGAAGCATTGTTCATTGTTCTCCGTAAATATCATTTTGGAAACTTTATGTAAAGCATACTTTAGGGATGTAAGGTGTAAGGCCTTCCTTTCCTTCATTTGAAATTTTGCATTCTCGTTTTACGAAAATCAAAAATTTCATAGAGATTTAAAATTGAAATATAATTAACAATAATATTAAGTAATATCGCCCTATCAACCAACACGGTGAACGGGTGGATTTTTCTAAGAAATTATACGAATTAAAGGCTGAACCATTTAAAATTTGAACTACTGATTACTTTGACTTTAAAAGGTAGAATAACATTAATTTTTATTTTTATTTCCAGGTTTATGTTTGACATTTACAAAATGGGAACAAAATTGGGAAATATTAAAAACTTACTTCCAAAGTAGTGAGTCTTTAACGCAAACTGTAAGAAATGTACGTGGAAAATTTTCGTGTTTTTTTATGAAGCTCATTTTCAGCTCGATGGATATGTCAATAAGCAAAATTGTCGCATATGGGGTTCAGAGAACCCACACGTGACTATTGAGAAGCCAATGCAATGTTTGGGTGTGGATTTGGGGCTGGCGGCATCATTGGACCATATACTGAATAATTGGGTTGATCAGATGAGGTACTGTCGAGCCTGTCGTGGTAGTCATTAAATGACAAAGTTCAACCTTTTCAATAAAAGCAGAAATTTGAAAAAATAATCAGTACCTTATTTTGTAGACGATTCTAATTAAAAATTTTAAATGGCCCAGCCTTTAATTCGTACAATTTCTTAGAAAAATCCGGGTTGGTTGATAGGGCGATATGATTTTAAAATGATGGAAATTTTCAAAAATTCAAAGCCATTTCACGTGGTTTTTTTGACCCCACAAAAAAAACAAAGCCTATTCGATTTAAATGTTGAAAAATAAAAAAACTCTCCCTATTGCATATCTCTTCACATCTTCACCCTCATATACAACAATTCATGCAGCTGAAGCTCTTCCCCTTGAATATGTTTAGAAAACGCTTCCCTAATCACATTTTCTGTTCCATTTTCCAACTCCCACGCCGGGAGGATTAGTCGAGCTGAACACACTCTTCATCATGGACAGGTGAACTGAAGTTCATCATAACCATTAAACGTGTTATAATTACACGGCATTTGTATGAATGTAAGCATGTATGTATATGTAAATACATATACATGCATATTTATATGTGTATACATTTATTTAATACCAGACAATTCTAACAAATACACGAATCTCATATACAATTGAGAATGCGGCCTAAAAGGTATGATAAAACAAACCGAGTTATTTTTTATGCCTTTTTTACAACATCACTTTTATGATGAAAAGCCTTTTATCTGGAAAGGATTAAATATTAATGCGAACCTTTGCAGCCATTCTCGAAATATAAAAAAACCCAAAAATTAAAGCGCGCTGCATTTCTCGCCCAGGCAGGGGGAGGGAGGGTCTTCAAACGAAACATTTTCCAAATTTTCGACAGGTTTTGGTTTTTTTTATTAACACATTGTTGAGAGTGAGTATGTGTGGGTGTGTGTGTGACGACGTTACTTAGAAAAGGGGCCACAATAAAATTTCTGTATGGCCGAGTATAACTGCAGCCGGACACATAAACTTGGCTTGTTGAAACAATGGCCATTGCTGGAGTTTTAATGGCACACGACAAGACATCATAAAATTGTAATATCACTCTCATAAACTCTCAGTGTACTCATGTATGTATATGTGTGATGTGTGTTGAAATGTGTGTGTGTGTCGGTGTACATCGTTTTATTGGTCATTTTCCGAAACGACTGCCAATAAACCTTTTTATTTTATTGTCATTAAATGGTAAAACACTTTAAATTAAAAGGCTTACACGAATTATTATCTGCTTTACTTAGGGTAGAGAAATGCTTCTTAAGCATTGCAGTTGGAAATCATATTTTTTGACCGAAAAAATTAAGCCTGGCCTGTTCGATTGGACTGACTAGCTTAATTAACATATTAAATCACATATTGTGCCATATGTTTTTGCCCAAATATTTGGTGTGCTCAAATTGAATGTCTTCTTTAATTTCTTACACATTTTTTTAATTCTAGAAATTTCCCACAGTGCCATTAGATAAAGTGAAGTTTTTGTAAATTAAATTAAAAATACACTATCTCCTTCCTCTGTTATCTGTTGTTCACCTCAAAAGTATTGCGTAAAATGTCCATTTTGATAAAAAAAACAACAAACCGCAATGACTGATAAGCGGAAAGCTAAATGACGACAACTTCTAAACTATTCCAAGGCAATAATATGCACTTGTAGATTTTTTGTAGCCAGAGGTGGACTATCAGAGGCATTGGCCAAAAGAGGCCCTCTGATAGATGCAATTGACATTTAAGAGGTTGTTTTTTCTCATCTTCTCGCTGGCAAGCACAAAATGTCGATACGCCTTCCTAATCCAGTTCACAGGCTAGGCAAGAAGATAGACCGAAATTCTCTGTGCCTTCTAAGTATGCTAGAGATGTATAGAGTGGTTCATTAAAAATTTTAAATTTGAACTACCGATTACTTTGACTTTGAGAGGCAGAATAACATTCATTTTTATTTTTATTTCTTTTTATTTTTTTTTATTTTTATTTTTATTTTTATTTTTATTTTTATTTTTATTTTTATTTTTATTTTTATTTTTATTTTTATTTTTATTTTTATTTTTATTTTTATTTTTATTTTTATTTTTATTTTTATTTTTATTTTTATTTTTATTTTTATTTTTATTTTTATTTTTATTTTTATTTTTATTTTTATTTTTATTTTTATTTTTATTTTTATTTTTATTTTTATTTTTATTTTTATTTTTATTTTTATTTTTATTTTTATTTTTATTTTTATTTTTATTTTTATTTTTATTTTTATTTTTATTTTTATTTTTATTTTTATTTTTATTTTTATTTTTATTTTTATTTTTATTTTTATTTTTATTTTTATTTTTATTTTTATTTTTATTTTTATTTTTATTTTTATTTTTATTTTTATTTTTATTTTCAGTTTTATGTTTGACATTTGCTAAATGGGACGTTATACACTCGAACAAAATTACTTCCAAAGCAGTGACTTTACACGTAAACTGTAAGAAATTCACGTGGGAAATTTTCGTGTTTTCAGATGAAGCTCATTTTCTTCTCGGTGGCTATGTCAATAAGCAAAATTGCCGAATATGGGGTTCAGAGAACACACACTTGACTATTGAGTAGCCAATGCATCCACAACGAGTCACTGTTTGGTGTGGATTTTGGGCTGTACTGAAAAATTGTGATGATCGGATGTGGTTCTGCCGAGCCAGGCGTGGTAGTCATATGAATGATATTGTGTTTCCATTATTAAATGACAAAGTTCAAGATTTCCAATAAAACCAGAAATTAGAAAAAATAAACATTGTTTTTTTATAGACGATTCTGATTTAAAGTTTTAAATGGCATACGTGCCATCTTGAAGATTGTAAGATGATGTACATATTTGTACGTTCCTTAGTTCCAAATCAGTTAATGAAATATGGAGGTAATATTTAAATTAATTGTAATCAAATTTAAAACTGGAAATAATTATAAATTTGTATTTTTCTTCTCGGCTTTTCGCAGTAGACCCTCCACTTGCAGGCCGAACACCGTAGACTATTAAGTGTTAATTTGAAATAAAAATGCTTTGACAAGCATCGGAGCCACTCATCCCGTCACTAGGGGGGGTTAATGTAACAGCAACAGCGACAAAAATAACAAAAACTAGACAACAGACATTTGCCAATATCTTATCATGACAAGTGAAGTGATTGCAGCAGAAAGTACGCAGTCAGACACAAAGGCTCGAGTGCGACCACGGGATATACAATTTTTGTGGTGGGGTCATTAGCATCAAGGTCGTATCACCTCCAATAACAACAAGAACAATGGTAGTCATACTCAAAGTTCGATTTGGCCAATATTTATTTACCCAATACTCAGTGTAAGTGGTTGACTGCAATTTCACGGGAGCCATCAATAAATTCTCTCAACAACAATAACACACAGACAGACACCCTACGAAGTTATTGATCCACATCGCATGCAAATAAATAACACTTAACATGTGGATTATGTACTCGTTCGTTTGTTCGTTTCGAAGACACTGTGCGTGCTGCTATTTGGTGTTTAGTATAACTTTGTCACAAACAGTCATTGACCGTTTTGCTTTGTGCGCGCCGAGCGTATTTGTCGTCTTAGCTGGGCGATGTAAATTAAAAATTTAATTATATTTTTATTTTTTTTATAACATTTGCGAGTACTAATTAATCATTGGCATTATGAGTGGCGAATACTTTGAAATGGAAAATTAATTGAAAACAAAATTAATCCAACAACGAAATGATATTGGTTGTTATCGAAACGACACAATCAAGTTTACTTAAAAGAAATTTTAAAGATTTCCACAGACAGAATACATATTGTTTATTCAGATTTTTTGCCCGCAGAGTTGTATTTGTAAGTACAACTATTCAGAGAGTCAACAAAGCGAATTATTTTTACGCAAATGCAACTCTGCAATAGTCGACAAGGAAAAAAATTAATTCAGGCGTGGTCTTTTATAGTTTTAACTTACTTTAGAACAGTTTTAAGCTGTTTTTAAAAATATAAATATATTAGTCAAAAAAACAAAGAAAGCACGTTAGACATCCGACAAAAGATATCCGCTTTTTTATATCTTCCACACCAGATATATTATAGAACTTGAATCTGAATATACTTTTGTTAAGACTTTTCAGAGAAAAAATATTACTTTATTTAGTGTAAAGTAACTGGAAAAACGTATCTTTCTTAGGAAATGTGTCAAATTTGTATTTCATGCTTTACAATAAATTTTCAAGTGTAAACACCCCATTCACTTCATTTGATTTGCACGGAATGAATGACAAAGTTGTATTCGAAGGCCAATTTACACGATATTATTTTGCTTATAACAGGTGGTTGCCCTAGTTTTTAGCCGCTGAGGATAATTTTGATTACATGTACATTAGGGTGGGTCGATTTACTTTTCGCACAAAGCGTCAGGCAAAAACGTAATCTACGGAAAATTCTAACAACATTTCCCCAGGAATTCCTAATCCGCGGAAATTGATTTCAAATTTGAGACATACAGACGGAAATGGATGGATCGTCTTAGAATTTGAAGTGGAGTTCCAATTCTGGAAGGAATTCATTTTAGAACCATGGTTTTGGGGAGAAATGTTCGTAGATTTTTTTGTCCACCCATAAAAATTAATAGTGACATGTCTTAGGGTCGCACAGTGGTATATTTTCATGCAAGCTGCAGCAAAGATTAGAAAGAAACGAGCCAGGACCTTGAAATTTCGCAAACATCCCTTTTATATCCTCAAATTAGGTCAAAAACAATTTTTGTTCAAAACCGCCCACAAACACGCCTATCTCCCATGTAAGTTAAAACGTCATCAATTTCATATTTTAATATATATATTTCATATTTAATATATATTTTAATATGTTAATACAAATCGTTACCAGTGATTTCATTTGAGTCCAAAATTAAATCCAAATTTTCAGTGCCACGCCCAACGCCCAAATAAAATTTTTAGTTTTTACGATTTTCGAAATTTTTGATAAAAAATATTTTATTTTTTAATCAATGACAAAGGGCTCTTATAAATTTTATAAATAATTTAAGATTAATATCGGCCCAATATTTACATGCGCTCGCATGCCATAAAACCTTACATCCCTAAAGTATGCTTTACATAATGTTTCCAAAACAATATTAACAGAGTACAATTGCTTCATTTTTGGCTTAGAAGATTTTACCATTTCAGTAATTACATAGATGTTGGCAGCTATAAACAGAATATTCTTTTTATACTGAATAAATAAGACAATAGTTCAACAATATTTATAAATGCCGAGGCATCGGTCGGCCTCGCGAATATAGTTTTATACTGTAGAAAATTAACAACACTAAATAGATACAATCTTCAGGTAAACCACTGTCTGAAAGGGATGAAAAAAAACGCAATTACACTTTTTTAAATGCAAAAGAGCAACTCAAGAGCTCCTATTTTCTAAGACCAAACCACAATTCAATATGGTTTCCGAGATACATCCCAATAAAATAACCTCTATTATGATGATATTTCCAACTATTTTAGCATTTATCAACTTTAAATGTCAAATCTTTTAGAATATGCTTAATAGGAATGTTCTTTGCAAAAGCCAATCAGTAAAGTCCAGATTTGGGCGCATTTGGTGTAAACTGCCCTAAGGCAAGTTGCCTTTACGGCCAATCCACACTAGCCAATTTTCTATCAAATATGTGGCAACTTGTCAACTTTTTTAATGGGGAGTTTACATTACGTTGCCAACTATTTTATAGAGAATGGAATGGAAAAAGCGTTAGTGCACACATATGTATATTAGGCTGGGGCGCGGGCCATACAAATGAAAAAACAATTTCCAGTCACCCCACGAAAATAATTGGATTGTTTAATGATGATCTGTAAGATATTGCGTTACTTGGTCAAGCCACCTGTGAGCTAAACGCTTCTGAAAACACCTCCAAAAATCATGTTTTTCCGGTGTAATTTTTTTACGTTGCATTTTTTCCCTGAATTAATAGACCCTTGGGAACACTATAAATAAGTGACGAACTATTTTGTAGATCATCATTAAATAATGCAATCTTCATTTCTAGGGCCTGACCGCTGCAATTTATTTTCGTGACCCATCCTAGTGTATATAAAGAGTGATTTTTTTGAGGTTAGGATTTTCATGCATTAGTATTTGACAGATCACGTGGGATTTCAGACATGGTGTCAAAGAGAAAGATGCTCAGTATGCTTTGACATTTCATCGTGAATAGACTTACTAACGAGCAACGCTTGCAAATCATTGAATTTTATTATCAAAATGCGTGCTCTGTTAAGAAAGTTCATCGCACGCTTCCATTTTATGGTCAGTTTAATCGACCCACTGAAGCGGCTATTCGGGCTATTGTGACTAAATTTCGCACCAAATTTACATTGTTGGACATTAAACCACCAAGACGCTTACGTAGAGTACGAACTGAAGAAAATATCGCAGCTGTATCGGCCAATGTTAATGATGACCATCAATTATCGATTCGTCGCCGTTCGCAGCAATTGGGCCTCTGTTACTCAAAAACGTGGAAATGCCAAAATTGGACTAAGCGGATGGACCACTTGAGGCGCAGCCGCGGTCAACATTTAAATGAAATTATCTTCAAAAAGTAAATGTCATGGACCAATCTAACGTTTCAAATAAAGAACCGATGACATTTTGCAAATTTTATGCGTTTTTTTTAAAAAAAAGTTATCAAGCTCTTAAAAAATCACCCTTTATATATATAAGAGGATGTTTCCGTATCCTGTCGGTCATATTGTGCACCCAAACAAATGAACCGGACGTATTGCTGACAATGAAACAATTAATTAAAGTTACGATTGCATTGCTCTTCAAGTGAAAAATGAGCGGCGATCACGAACAACTTGATAGATGTGCCTACACACATACATACATACATATGTATGTAAGTAGTCATACTTGATGTTTTTCTTTATGTAAACGAAAGCCGGCAATTGAATTGGCTGTGGCTGCTGGTGTTGCCGTTGATGTCACTTTTTTAGTGAATTATTAATTAAAACTTGACATTAGCAGAAAATTAAAGCCGACATAAAGCACGAAGTGATGGCAACAAATTTACAGAACACACACATACACACGCACGAAACAAGTTCTGCTGTTTAAATGGCAAGTCAATGCACTAGAAAAGAAAGTCATTATGACAAAAATACAACGAAATAATGAAATAATCACAAACAACAGCAGCAGCAGCACCAGCAACATCGCCATTGACACCGATGTAACAGCCAACCAACAGTAGTCAGACCCTGGAACGGGCTAACGAACTTACAGCCACGCACACACACATGTAAATGTAAATGTTGTCATTTCGTTTTAAATCGGGTTTAGTCAACCCGAATGAAAGCATGTTTAGCCAAACACCCGGCAATGACATGTGAATCGCGTTTCACCACTAGAGAGCAGAGATTGAGTGATAGTGGAGAGAGAGAGAGAGAGAGAGTGAGGGACGATTGCTTTAGGGGTACGTACTCGTAAATGATTCTGACGAACAGATCTCCGGTTTATGAAGTTCATTTCACCAGCGCTGGTCAGTTGTCATGTTAATGTAATTAAAATTTTCTGTTTTTTTTTTCTCTCGTCAATTTCTTTGTTCTCTTCGTTGGTGGTGGTTTTGTTTTGTTTTGGAAAATGTCATTTCGTTGTTAATTATAAGCTTGAAAGAGGTGCGCGGGAGAGCGAGGTGCAGACAGTGTGCGTTGATCCTCATCGTAGTCATCGGTTTATTAAGAGATTACACCATTTCAATTAGTCACGTTTTTTCCGTTGATGTGTTTAAACTCTGATCGTGATGATGATGCTGATGCTGTTTCGTCTGTTCACAAAACAGAAATCAAAGTTAATTGAACTTATAAATCAAATGCACTTTGAAATAAAGCAACTCAAATGCGAGTCTGCAGGGCAAAATGCCCGGCAACATTTGTAAAGAGCTGAGTAAGCAGGGCGCCGCACAGTGCAATATTTTCATACAAGCTGCGGCAAAAATTAGAAGGAATAGAGCTAGGGCCTTGAAATTGCACACACATCCCTTATATCCTCAAATTAGATCAAAAACATTTTTTTGTTTAAATCCGTCAACAATCACGCCCACCTCCCATGTAAGTTAAAATGAAAAAACGTCACACATTTCTTATTTTAATATATACGTTAATACAAATCATTACCAGTGATTTCATTTGAGTCCAAAATTAAATGAAAATTGTCAATGCCACGCCTAAGGCCCAAAAAAAAATATTTTAGTTTTTTATGTTTTTTTAAATTTTTTTATTTTTTTTTATCGATGACAAAGGCTATTATAAATTTATAAATAACTTAAGATTAATATAGGCCCAATATTTACATGCGCTCGCATGCCATAAAACCTTACATCCTAAAGTATGCTTTAAATAAATTTTCCAAAATACACTAACAGAGAACAATGAAGAAAGTATTGCTTCATTTTTGGCTTAGAAGGTTTTACCATTTCAGTAATTAAATCGATGTTGGCAGCTATAAGCAGAATATTCTTTTTAATATGAATAAATAAGACAATAGTTTAACAATATTTGTAAATGCCGAGGCATCGGTCGGCCTCGCGAAGGTGGTTTTATACTGTAGGAAATTAACAATACTAAATATATACAACCTTCAGGTAAACCACTTCCTGAAAAGTAAAGCAAAAGCGTATTTACACTTTTTTAAATGCAAAAGACCAACTCAAGAGATCTTATTTTCTACGAACTAAATTTTTTTTAAATAAATTTTAATTTTAAATTTTAAATTTTTTTTAAATAACCTCTCTTATGATGAAATTTGCAACTACTTTAGCATTTATGAAGCTTAAATGCACTCACAGCTTAAATTAGCCGTGATATTGGCCAAATCTTTTAGAATATGCTTAATAGGAATGTTCTTTGCAAAATTCAATCAGTAAGGTTGAGATTTGGGAGTTTTTGCCGCTGATAATACACTGTGCGCCGCTGCCCTATGGGGGGTTGCCGGAGTCAATGACTTAAGGCTTCCAACTCACCACAAATTCCCCCGGCCATAATCGGATATTGTCGACCCTTTCAATATTTTTTGGCCCAAAAGACACAAAAAACTCACTTTACATACTGGTAACTCTCATACGTATTCACTTATGTGTGTGTGCGAGGGGCAGCAGAAACAGGATATGCACTTGTATTTGCGAGCAGAACGCTGTAAGAGATACGCTTGTAGATTCTTTGAATATGTTTTTTTGCATCGGTTTCTCGCAATATTATGAAGGGATACTACCACCAGTTGGTTTTGTGTTCCGCCGGTCTAATGCTAATGTCAATAACCTAAAACAACAACAACAGCAGCAGTTGTATTTCATTTTCAAACCCTAGAACAGCTTTTTTCACTTTATGCCGTTTTTGAGTTATTTAACCCCATTTCATCATGGATGGATAGCTGGATGACTGGATGGATGGTTTACTTGATGCCTGCCTGCCAACGACATGCAGCCAAATGCGTACTAACTGCTACACTTTAGCATGACAAGAATATAAAATATCAAAGGGAGCGCCATCATGTTGCTTTATTACCGGTGCTTCCGAGGGTTCCCCTGGTTTGCAGTTGCCTTTATTATTGTTTCGTAATTAGTTGTCATTTTGTTGCAGGAATCAAACGTATGAGAAGTGATATTTTATGTGGGGGAAATAGCAAAAATACAGGGTGATTTTTTAAGAGCTTGATAACTTTTTTTTAAAAAAAAACGCATAAAATTTGCAAAATCTCATCGGTTCTTTATTTGAAACGTTAGATTGGTCCATGACATTTACTTTTTGAAGATAATTTCATTTAAATGTTGACCGCGGCTGCGTCTTAGGTGGTCCATCCGCTTAGTCCAATTTTGGCATTTCCACGTTTTTGAGTAACAGAGACCCAATTGGTGCGAACGGCGACGAATCGAAAATTGGTGGTCATCATTAACACTGGCCGATACAGCTGCGATATTTTCTTCAGTTCGCACTCTACGTAAGCGTGTTGGTGGTTTAATGTCCAACAATGTAAATTTGGTGCGAAATTTAGTCACAATAGCCCGAATAGCCGCTTCAGTGGGTCGATTAAACTGACCATAAAATGGAAGCGCGCAATGAACTTTCTTAACAGAGCACGCATTTTGATAATAAAATTCAATAATTTGCAAGCGTTGTTCGTTTGTAAGACGATTCATGATGAAATGTCAAAGCATACTGAGCATCTTTCTCTTTGACACCATGTCTGAAATCCCACGTGATCTGTCAAATACTAATGCATGAAAATCCTAACCTCAAAAAAATCACTCTTTAGCAAAAAACAAAACACACGTACATCAGACTTCATTGCCTACTTTAGGGGATCTTTTAAGTGCGTTTTTGTTTTTCTCGCAAAAGGGTGAAATGTTTAGACTGGTGTGGAAGGAAACATATATTTAACACGAGTGCGAAATCTAAGTGGAATTGTTGAACTCTGCAAACGAGCTATGTACATGTTTGCTGCGTTATGGATGTACCTAAGGGGCTGTTTACACATGAAGATTTATGGTACAACTCTGGCGAAAATATCGATAAGAAATCGGTTTTTGCTTGACGATTTCAACAACGAAAAAGGCACTTGGCCGCTGTTGTTTTCGATATTGTAGAAACTGGTGCAACGTCGCACAGTGGTTCAGAATAAAAATTCATCGGCCAAAATTCAATAACTTTGTTTTTAAGTTCTGTAAAAAAACTCAAATTAGACAAGGGCCCAAGGATTATCGGGAAATCGGATATATTTTAGACTAGTTGGCTACTTTTCGTATTCTTCGATTTTAAAGAAAATTATTATTATATCAAGCCAGACTATCCGGAAAAATAGAAAATTATTTTTTTTTTTTAGTTTTTTCGTTTGCATTTTTTGGTCTGTAATCAATATTTGATTTGAACTGGGATATTGTCCTGGCTCAAGACCTTTTTGCATCTATATATTTAATAGATGCATTCTATTAAATATAGATGGAAAATGGTCTTGAGCCAGGACAATATCCCAGTTGAAAATTAAAATTTTTATTTTAATAATTTTTAAACATATTTTTACGTATTAGTTCATAATGCAAAGGAAAAATTTAATTTTTTGGCATTACAGATTTTGAATATTGAAAAAAAACGTAATCTTTTTTTTTACTTTGCCGAACTGTTTCTCAAACATTTTACGAGATATTGCAATCAATTTATTTTTTATAAAAATTGTTGTTTTCTCAGCTTTATTATGAGGCCAAAACTATGTTTGTGCCAAATATAGTTTGTTTGTAATAAATATTTTAAAAATATCCTTTTTGAACAAATGTCTGACTTTGGACCAACACAACTTTTTTCTTTCCTTCAAAAGCCTTTTACGAAATATATATCTACATATTTGGAAAGGTTGAAGGGTTCCCCGTTCATGATGTAGGGTAACTTTTGTCTGCACGACATTGCACCCTTGGAAGATAGGAGACATGTAGTGCAAAAATCAGATTTTTTTGTTCCAAAACGCAATTTAGTCATTTTTGTCTCATTAACTTCTGAAAGGTGGGTACGCAGATAAAACAGATGAGTAAATTTCCTTTATCCTCATGCTAAATTTTATAAAAATCTGAGTTCATTTGCCGGAAATATGAAAAAAACAAAAAAAGTACTCGACAAAAACTTCCAAATTTCATGATCATAATCATGACTTTACTGTTTGACGTTTTGCAAAGAACCTTCCTATTAAGCATATTCTAAAAGATTTTACCAATATCGCTAAGCTGTGGATGCATTTAAAGTTCATAAATGCTAAAATAAATGAAAATATCATCATAATAGAGGCTATTTCATTAGGATGTAACTCGAAAACCATGTGCCATATTGAAATTTCGTTTAGTTTGTAGAAAATCGGAGCTGTTGATGTGTTCTTTTGCGTTTAAAAAAGTGTAATTACGTTTTTGCTTTCCTTTTCACATACAGGTTTACCTGAAAAGGTTGTATTTATTTAGTATTTTTAATTTTCTTCAGTATAAAACTATATTCGCGAGGCCTCAGCATTTACAAATATTGTTAAAGTACTGTCTTATTTATTCATTTTAAAAAGAACATTCTGCTTTTAGCAGCCAACATCGATTTAATTACTGAAATCGTAAAACCTTCTAAGCCAAAAATGAAGCAATACTTTCTTCGTTGTTCTCTGCTAATATTGTTTTGGAAAATTTATGTAAAGCATACTTTAGGGCTGTAGGGTTTTATGGCATGCGAGCGCATGTAATTAATGGGCTGATATTAATCTTAAATTATTTATAAATTTATTATAGCCTTTGCCATCGATTAAAAAAAATTAACAAAAATTTAAAAAATCGTAAAAAACTAAAATATTTTTTTGGGCCTTGGGTGTGGCACTGACAATTTTCATTTAATTTTGGACTCAAATGAAATCACTGGTAATGATTTGTATTGACATATATATTAAAATAGGATATTTATGGCGTTTTCTTATTTTAACTTATATGGGAGGTGGGCGTGGTTGTGGTCGGTTTTGAACAAAAAATGGTTTTTGATCTAATTTGAGGATATAAAAGGGATGTTTGCGGAATTTCAAGGTCCTAGCTCTATTCCTGCTAATTTTTGTTTGCGAAATGTCAAGGTCCTAACTCTATTCCTTGTAATTTTTGCCGCAGCTTGTATGAAAATATTCCACTGTGCGTCGTGATATAGAACCAAACAATTTTTACACCCTCCACCTCCTGGATGGGGGTATACTAACTTTGTCATTCCGTTTGTAACACCTTGAAATATCGACCTGAGACCCTATAAAGTAAATATATTCTTGATCGTCATTAAATTCTAAGTCGATCTACCTCCTTTTTACACGCTCAATTTGTTTGGGAATTTATACATTTCCTTTTTTATGACGACAAACTAGTTTGATAATTTACAATTATCGGATGTTTGTCAATTCGGATGGTAAGCGTATCAAGTTCCCTCCGGACATTTATTGAACTGCCCCCATTTGATATACGGTCCCCCGAAATATGTTGCGAGTTGTTTAATTGTTATGTGGCCAAAGTTCATTTTAGTAAGTGGCGCACAATCATCACTTTTCGTGACCCACCCTTATGTCCATATATATAGGTTTAATGGCGTGTGGCTGTGACATAAAATACTTGACTTTGATTGTGCATTTTTGTGCAATTGATGGTTTAAAAAAAGAATACATTTATGTTCGGCATGTTCATGATGGGACACTTGGGTCCAAAACAATTCGTTTAGCTTTAGCTCTTGTCCGAGGTCAATGACACACTTGTTTAAACTGAGGTATGTGACGAAATGTGACACATGTATTTACATACCTGTACAAGCCAGAAAGAGATCATCTCCCTAAGCCTTCAACATGTTAATGCACCATCTAGCTACATGTGTGTATGTAAGTATGTATGTTTGAACTCGTACTATGACGTGCTCGTCTACCACGTCTCCACAGGTAACTTTAGCCCTCATATTCCTCGGGGTATCGTTCGTCGCACACCAGTTTCATTTGCCAGCCAGCCAGCCATCTTTTTGTTTTGCTTTCCTTGATGGCTAGCTTTGCCTTCAAAACAAGAAAAAAAATAAAAAATAACGCTGACAACATAAACAACATTTTGTGGCTCTGTTTACATTTTCTGTGTGCCGGCATTGTTGTTGCTGCTGTTGTTTTCTACAAAATGTTATCCATGTTAAGGGAAACAACTTTACTTCAATATTCTTCCTAAAAGCAGAAGAACGTCGCACGAAAGGGAGCAAAGCACTTGAAAAAAAGTTATGCTTAGAAAACACACACACACACCATGACATGGCTTTAAATCCAGCGCCATCTATCCAAAAATCTCCGGTACATGTGTGGCTGGAGGAGGTGGTGGCGGCAAAAAGTATACACAGGTGATGTGATGACGCTACTAAAACTTGAATGGGATTTTCTATAAAATTTTTAAATCAGTCCATAAGCAAAGTACTCGTTGAAGCCCAAGATCCTTGAAATTTCCGGAAAGAGACGGGAGAAAATTCCAAAATTTAAAATTCAAAAGTGGTACGACTGATAAATGCGATTTTAAATTATCCCAAAGACACTATCCTGATTTTCAGCAACTCAACCTGATTTGAATCCCAGTAAAGGTAAGTAAGGGGAAGTCCTGCTATATTATCATAGCCAAGGCTATGACTTACATTTCTTATTGGTCGGTCCTGTTTCAGCGCCAAATCCAAACGTAGTTTGGAAGGAGTAGGAATTTCTTCAAATTTTGGCATTTGTTTGCACATCGCTTGTGCTCATTGTGATTGAAGGACAGTCCGATTTTAATGAGGACGAAATGCATTCAATGCAATGCCCCATGAGTGATGTGGCTGTTTGTAGTTCCCAGGATCAAGAACATTCAA
Organism: Polietes domitor; assembly: GCA_947397865.1. Taxonomy (NCBI): domain Eukaryota; kingdom Metazoa; phylum Arthropoda; class Insecta; order Diptera; family Muscidae; genus Polietes; species Polietes domitor. The sequence goes on from OX377618.1 coordinate 65,603,425, forward strand.
TTAAAACAACTTTAGACCAGCACAATCGCACACGTACTCATAGCTATGGACATGCTTTCTTCATATGGCAACAGTAGCAATCAGCCAACATCACTGAGCAATTATTGCTCATAACTATCCATCCATGGTGGTTTCTTTTGAAGTGTCTCGAATAGGGCCGAGAACATCTTAATAAATATTAAAATCAGAACAAAAGAAACCGGGAAGGCAGTTATTTTAATTGAACAAATTGCAAAGCAGTTGAAGAATCTTAATTTGCACCAGCGGCAGAACCGTTTCGAGAATTTGAAAAAAAAAAAACAAACTCACAAACACAAAACACTCTTAATTAATATAAGGCATGATACCTGGAGTTATGCCGTTTAACCCATTTAGGTACAGCAAAACAGATGCCTAAGTGTTAAATATAAATTGTTGGTGGTGGTTTGGGGGCACTAAACTAAAAGATTACTAATAAATAATATCAGCCTACATCGAATTTTTCTTATTTGGGAAATCATTAGAGAAAGAATTGAAATGTCTTCCATTCTTTCTCTAATGATTTCATATTATTAATTATAATATTATTAATGTATTGTAATATTAATATTTATTAATATTGAAAAAATAAGAAAATATAGAAATCGTAAAAATATTTTCATTCTATTATTAAAACGTAATATTTTAAACAATAATTTTTGTAAAATGTATTTTTTCCGCTCAAAAACTGTTTGGTATACAGGGCGTATACGTTATTTATGCGTTTTAAATATATGCATTACATACGTGTTACTGTTTCTAAAGAAAGAGCATACTTTTAGTTGCTACAAGAGGAAGTAGTATACATGGCGTATAAGTTATATTAATAGCTTATACGCAATATAGGCCACATGCAAAAAATAAACATCTAAAAGGACTTTCTTAACAGTTCCTTTTTTTCGTCTTGCTTTTTTGTAATTTTTAAAATTTCCATTCTGTGCGCTATCGTGGCAGCACACAAAATAACAGAATCCAAAACCTAATGACAGCAAACAATGATGTTCCCTATTAAGATGGCGTTTCTTTTCTAATTTCCCCTATATTCAAAGGCAGAACGGTAGTTGAATTCACCCTAACAGATCTGTAGGAGGAAATATAGCGGATTTGAATCGCCTATAGCCCAAATCGGGAACTATGAGCGTTTACTTGAATAAATGAGCCATTTAAAATCCTCAAACATCTGCTATTGGTTTATCATTCTCCGCCTCAATTGCTCAATGGGTTAAGCGTGTATGCATGTGTCCGTATATTTGTGAACAAACCGGATGGACACAAACAAAAAAGCAAAGCAGAAGAGAACAGAAACGCATAAAAAGAAAATATTCCTAGTATTAATCATATCATGCATAAAGTGTTTTAAATGTTACAAAGCAAAGAAAAAAATCACAACAAAACGCTGACGCATAACTAAAACGCTTTTATGAAATCATTAAGGCTTCGGCATTTACTAGATGAGAAAAAGGAAAAAAAGGAAGGCTTGTGCATCGTACAGCGCTCAGGTGTCCGCCATGTCCAAACTTGAACAATGTTCACGAGATAAATTTGAATTTTCAAAAAAAAAAAACTCGCCCTGATGTATACATCCTAAGGTTAGGTTTAAATTCCAACATAGAACAATCTATTGGGACATTCAACATTTTTATTCAATTAAAAAAATAATTGCACGCATTAAAATATTAATTGAAATAATGTATATATTAATTAAAGCAAAGTCAACTAATATTTTATTGAGTTAATTAATTTTCTGATTAAATTGAATTTTATCTTTAATACAAAAAAAACTCGCCCTAATGTATATATTCTAAGGTTAGGTTTTAATTCCAACACAGAAAAATTGGGTCATTCAAGTTTCTAATTCAATTAAAAAATTAATCGAATGAATTAATATATTAATATAAATAATATATATATATATTAATTAAAGCAAAGTCAATTAATATTTAATTGAGTTTATTATTTTTCTGAATTAATTGAATTTTCTTCTTTAATACAAAAAATTCGCCCTAATGTATACATCCTAAGGTTAGGTTTAAATTCCAAGAGAAAAATCTATTGGGCCATTCAAGTTTTTTTATTCAATTAAAAAATTAATCGAATGAATTAAAATGTTCATTGAAATAATATACTTTAATTAGAACAAATTTAATTGAGTTAATTAATTTTGTGATTAAATTGAATTTTCTTATTTAATACAAAAAAAAAACTCGCCCAACACTGACAAATCTATTCAAGTTTTTTATTCAATTAAAAAATTAATTGATTGAATTAAAATATTAATTGAAATAATGTAGATATTAATTAAAACAAAATTATTTAATAGTTATATGATTCGTCAATTAATTTTGTAATTAAATTGAATTTTCTTCTTTAATACAAATACATCCTAAAGTTAGGTTTAATTTCCAACACAGAAAAATCTATTCAAATTTTTTATACAATTAAAAAAATAATCGAATGAATTAAAATATGAATTGATATAATGTATATATTAATTAAAACAAAATCAATTAATATTTTCTCTATAATACAAAAAACTCTATCTAATGTATTAAAATATTAATTGAAATATATATATTAATTAAAACAAATTTAATTAATATTTAATTGAATTTTCTTCTTTAATACAAAAAACTCTACCTATTAATATTTAATTGAATTTTCTTCTTTAATACAAAAAAATCTACCTATTAATATTTAATTGAATTTTCTTCTTTAGTACAAAAAACTCTACCTAATATCTACATTCTAAGGTATTTTTTAAATTAAGTTTTTTGTTAAAAAAAATAATTGAAATAATATATAATAATTAAAAACAAAATCAATTAATATTTAATTGAGCTAATTAATTGTGTGATTAAATTGAATTTTCTTCTTTAATACAAAAAAACTTGCCCTAAAGTATTTTTCTAAATTCCAACACAGCAAAATCTAATGATCTATTATTAAATTGTTCTTGTTTAATTCAATTAAACACTTAATTGAATGAATTAAAATATTAATTTAATTAATAAATATATTAATCGTGTGCATTTGCACGGCCAAAAAACAATTAATTTTTAATAGATTTAATCAATTTTCTGATTAAATTTAATAACTTATTTAATCTTTAAAATTGATCCTTGCGCCGCAACATCCCTCCTTAAAAATTGCTTAGTTCTTCGCACCCCTCAATGGGGAATTTTGCGTGTTCTGAACAAATATTTAAAAATAAATACTCAGGAACTTCATACAACGACCCCACCTGGATAGTTGTTCGCCACACAATTCAAATGTTGGCCATCTCGGTGCTGTTGGGGATATTACAATGATGATACATAACGACTGTAATTAAATTATTGCATGTTTGTCTCTATTAATCATTTATGAGAATTTAGTTACAACACTACTTTGTGGAAGTTATTCACATAGTTAATCTTTGCAACTCCAAGAATTGGCTGAACTAGACCAATCCGGGCACGTCCGTCCGTGTGTAATCAAGCTACAGGTTGATAACATATTGTCTTGGGACAGGGAAATACTTCCATGATTTAGAATTAGAAACATGCCTTTCGTAATAATATATTTCTAATATTTATTTATTTACTGTTTGGATCTTCATCTTGGAATATAAATGACATTGTCGCTCAGAAGTTCAATGCAAGTGGAAGATTTCAAACGATTTTATGTGGGTTCATCCTCAAAAACCACAACGTCGATGGATTGACCTACAATTTCTATGGTAGTTGAGGTCAATCACGCGAATTTAGGACTCTAAGATCTGGTATTAGCCGTTGAGGGGTTGGACTTTAAGAACCTAGTGCTATAGCTATGTTAGGGTTTCACAACAATTGACACTTTTCATCAAAGAACTTGTACTGCCAGGAGCTGAAATATTCTCTCGTCTCCTGCGACTGTAGGAGCATAATCACTATAACAGACTGATTTAGTCTAATCTCTCACCGCTCTCTCACCGAGTGAGAGAAAAGTGTATCTCTTGGTGGCCTATACTTTTGTTATTGGCTAGCTCTAACTTTTGTTTAGCGGAGCTACTCGGCCAAAGTTCTCTAAAAAGCATTTATCGGATGGAATTGCTCCAAAACATAAATATTATACCAAGAGCTGCGCTGTGGTGTCGGCTTGTACTCTTTGTTCGGCTGGTCGGGGGTTTGATTGCCAGTTTTCAGAAATCTAGTTCTTCTCTTATTTATGGAGAGTTTGTTGTTTGCTGTTTTGCTTTTTTTTGCCATGATGATGGAATAAAAACCAAACAAAAGAGAAAAGTATAATAAAATAAAATAATCTGCAGCTAATATGTGGACGCTGGATGGCTGGACTAGCGAGCCGGCATTTTGCCGCCACAGCCGTGAACGTTGTCGTTGCTGGTGGTGTTGTGTCTTTGTTTTGGGTTCTTCCTTCCGAGCTATTCGCGGCATTTGTGCACTGTGTGTCCATGGTTAAAGTTCAGTTCAGTTCAGTTCGAATTGCCTTAACGAAAGCGTGCTGTCGTTTTGTAATTCTGCATTGTTTTGCGCGCACAACGAAGTCAACGATATATTTTAAGCGTAGCCACCAAAGCCAATGCACTTTTGGCGTCACAATTTATTCCACTCAGTCATCATCAATGTGACCAGTGAGCGGCGGGGTAGTCATCGCCGTCCTGCTTGCATCGCTGCGTCTGTCGGTGTATGTTGTACCGGGCCAGCAAGTCAACATCAGCTCATCGCCCCTGGCTGGCTGGCTGGCTGGCTGGCTATGCATGTGTGCGAGGAGCCCTTGTGGTCAATGGGCCGGTCTACACTGTCTACATTCGCGTATTCTTGAAGCTACTCGAAGAGATAGATTCTTTCGTTTGTGTGGAATATTCTTGATCGGATCATTTGTTGTCCAGACATGTTCCTACACATACATACATACACTTGGTGTCATCTTCAGTTTTAGCTTTAGCTTCATCGCCATCGTATTCGTCATCCTCTGCTGAAGCTTCAGCAATTGCGCGCACATTTGAGATGAAATGTATCATAACAAATTGAATAGGAATTATTAAAGATATCATCAGACACACACATACACATACACAAGCTTGACACATGGGCTTGACTTTAAAACGATCGCTATTGTTGTGTGTTGCGCTGCACGTTCCATGGAATGGACCTTCTTTGTTCGCCTCGTCTCGCCACATCTTTCTCCCTCTCCGTTCAGTTCAGTCTTCTTGCTGGAGAACTGACCTCGCCAATACTGGCTGAAATATTTTGAATTGTATGTGACTTTTGGTCATTCACATTTTGGGTTCGTTTTCGTTTCGTTGTGTTTCCTTCTGTTTCTTGCTGTTTGATTGTCACGTTTACTTATTGCTGTTCATTGAGGAGGCTTCTTGGTGTCCGGAGAATGGTGAATACAACCGGAAATACATATCAAATTGGAATGCGGAATATTATATGTATATTCATGCGATTGCATACGTCATGATTGTACTTTGTTCAGGCGATTTGTTGCCAGGGCAGGTATGTTTAATCAGATGGTTGGATCTCCGGGCTTCTATTTTGTAAACGATAGATTTGGCTTCTTTTCCATTAACTATATATATATATATATGGGTCATAAAGTGGGCCTACAAAAGTTACTATGTTTTTTAATTTTTTTATTTTTTTTTTTTTGAAAATTTGGAAACACGAAAAAATTAAAAACATAGTAATTTTTATAGGACCACTTTCAACCAAGTCTCAAAATTTACAGAGTAAATAAATGTTTAAATATTTTTTTTCGAGAAAATTGAAGAGTACAAACAATTTAAAAAAAGTATAAATTTATTTTTGGTTTTCCGAATTTTCAAAAAATTAAAAAAATTATTAATTATTATTGGCCCACTTTTACCAAATACTTTTTTTCGAGAAAATTGAAGAGTACAAACAATTTAAAAAATAAAGTTTAAATTTATTTTTGGTTTTCCGAATTTTCAAAAAATTAAAAAAATTATTAATTAATATTGGCCCACTTTCGTCAAACAGCCTCAAAATTTACAGAATAAATAGATGTTTAAATAAAAAAATAAATTAAATCGAAAACGGAGCAGTTTCAAAAGGTTTTCATGAACCATCAGCCGTTGGATTTCTGTGGCAAATCATTTCAAAGATCCCAGAACACTCACCAGACTTCGACCCTAACACTAACTTTTGATTTTCATTTTAAAATACAAGCCAAAGCTCGTAAAAAGGCTCATGATGAGTTCGAATTTACACCCAATTTTTGCGGATTTTGCCTGTCAAACTCCAGATGAAAATAATCCAAATAGTGGATTTCTGGTATATTGACCAACAAATGCTTTTTTATGCTCTTCATTTAAGGTTTTCTAGATCCGAAACCAATTAAGCAGATTTATATATATATTTTTTAATATTTTTGTTCGAGTTTGTGTTTTTTTTCGCTAGATTATGTCCACAGTCAGTAACACAGCCTAAAGATCTTTTAGATTGCCCAGTCTTCGATCGATCTTAGAGATTTTGCACCCTTGATTTTGCCAAAAGTCAATAAATAAATTAATAAAAATTTTGGATCATATTAATATACTAATTGAATGAATTAAAATATTCATTAAATTAATTAAAATATGCATTACATTAATTAAAATATTCATTAAATGAATTAAAATATTAATTGAAGTAATTAATATATAAATATATGTACATATTAATATTTAATATAAAAATGAAAATAGCAAAAAAAAAAATAAAAATATAAATAAAAATCAATGTTATTCTACCTTTCAAAGTCAAAGCAATCGGTAGTTGAGATTTAACATGACCCAGTTAATATTTTAATTCGTTCAATTAACATATTAATTAATTCAATTAATGTAACTAATATTTTAATTCATTCAGTTAACGAATTGGTTCAATATTTTTATACATTAATTATATGAAATATTGAATCAATTTATTAACTGAATGTATTAAAATATTAGTTGCATTAATTGAATTAATTAATATGTTAATTGAACAAATTAAAATATGGGCCATTTAAAATTTTAAATTTGAACTACCGATTACTTTGATTTTGTAAGGTGAATAACATTTTTTTATTTTTATTTTTATTTTTATTTTTATTTTTATTTTTATTTTTATTTTTATTTTTATTTTTATTTTTATTTTTATTTTTATTTTTATTTTTATTTTTATTTTTATTTTTATTTTTATTTTTATTTTTATTTTTATTTTTATTTTTATTTTTATTTTTATTTTTATTTTTATTTTTATTTTTATTTTTATTTTTATTTTTATTTTTATTTTTATTTTTATTTTTATTTTTATTTTTATTTTTATTTTTATTTTTATTTTTATTTTTATTTTTATTTTTATTTTTATTTTTATTTTTATTTTTATTTTTATTTTTATTTTTATTTTTATTTTTATTTTTATTTTTATTTTTATTTTTATTTTTATTTTTATTTTTATTTTTATTTTTATTTTTATTTTTATTTTTATTTTTATTTTTATTTTTATTTTTATTTTTATTTTTATTTTTATTTTTATTTTTATTTTTATTTTTATTAGCCAGGACAATATCCCAGTTCAAATCATTTATTTTTGACATTTGGGAAATATTAAAAACTTACTTCCAAAGTAGTGAGTCTTTAACGCAAACTGTGAGAAATTTTCGAGAAGAGATCAACCTTCAGTTCAGCCTTCATGAGGCTCATTGTCATCTCGGTGGCTATGTCAATAAGCAAATTTACCGCATATGGGGTTCAGAGAACCCACACGTGACTATTGAGAAGCCAATGCATCCGCAACGAGTCACTGTTTGGTGTGGATTTTGGGCTGTACTGAAAAATTGGGTTGATCGGATGAGATACTGCCGAGCCAGTTGTGGTAGTCATATGAATGATATTGTGTTCCATTATTAAATGACAAAGTTCAACCTAAATCCAATAAAACCAGAAATATGAAAAAATAATCAGTACTTTTTTATAGTCGATTCTAATTTAAAATTTTAATTGGCCTGCCCTTTATAAATTATAAATTACGAATAAAATCACGAAAAAGATTTCTTACAATACAACTATGTTTTAAGAGACAAATCAAGTACTGACGACACTCTGCATGACTTGGAGAGTCATGTCATCAGAGAATGAAATTTCCAAAATCCTTGATTTTGATTGGGTAAAGAACGCCTACCAGGAGTTTTAGTTCGAGACGTTATATTTTTCAAATAGATATGCCGTTAATCAAATCTGAACATATCATCTCTCTCCTCTCTCCCTTACCAAGGGGGTTAAATTTTTTGCGGGATATTTTATTTTTTGGCAGATGTTTTAATTTTTCGTTAATTTTGCCTTTCCTGCCCCCAATAAACTGCACTTGAATGAGTTTAAAAAAACAAGATGAAAATCTTTTCATTCTTTACAAGTTGCCAAGCGTAAATTTCTGAAGTGAGTTCTCCCAATAAAAGAAAACGAAGACAGGCCACAAAGCAACAAAAACCGCTACCCTTTTGAGTTATTTATGCTCGTGTTAATTTATGAGATTTTATGTTGTTTCCGCTTCCATGACATCAGTCCCCCCCAGACTCCCGCTTACATGAGTAATTAAAAAATGCGTAACTCAGAGGTAACACTCTTAAATTTCAAAGTAAGCGCCTTTCATGAAGCACGATCTGCACCGGCCCAGCTGTCCAAGAGGACGGTAGCACTGAGGCAGCAACAACATCAGCCTCATCCACATCAAAGTCAACAACAGCATCAGCAACAGTTTATTGTTATTGATGTTATTGTCTGTTTACGAAACGGGCTTCTTTGTGCATGTGCTTCAGTGTTCATTATCCGCTCGGACCGAGGTTCGTGCCCCTTAAAATGTTGTGCATACCTACCTACTACATACATGACCATACATGGCCGTACATACTCGTGCATCATCTCAACATTTCAGCCCATTCTGAGCTGTACAGTTCAGTGATGGCGTTACCAAAAAATAAAGACAACACCAAATGCCCCCAATGCAACGAAAGAAGGAGTGGTCGCCGCTCAGCCGCTCGCTCGCTCAGTGCTGTTTGTTGCTAATTGCGTCCATGTTGTGCGTGATTTTGCGTAATTACATAACGCTGGCGTTGCCGTTGCTGTAGCTGATGATGATGTTGTAGTTGGTTGTTGGCATCGTTTACTTTACAAACTCTTTCTTTCAAGCTGGCTAATTGATTTTTCACCCATGATTAATGGCGAGGTTGTTTTTAAAGAACATAATAAACATTGGTGCGTAAAGCGTATACTTAGGTTTTTATGATTACCTCCTATCGGAAAATTAGGCATTGCCAGTTGTTTGCCCAAGGTGTTGCAGATTGTTAAGATAATTGACGGACACATGTCGACAACACTTACCTAAAACGAGACAAAGAGGACAACGAGAAATTGATTAATTCACAGTAAATATACAAACATACATATTTATATATATTGAATTTCATACAATTAATAAGTAATCAATAAAGTAATGAATATATCGTAACCCCAATATAAAAAAGATCTAACTCATCTTTTTTTGCAAATCAAATTTTTGATATTTTAACAAAACACTTTAGTTTGCTCATAATTAACAAAAAAATTGATTTCTCAAAAATTATGAGTTAAGTTCTTTTTATATTAGGGTATCGATATAAAGACAATTGGGATGAGAATTATGACAGACATGGCTTTCATGTTTTCCACACACCGATAATGCGAAGAGAATAATGCGCAGGGATAAAAAACGGTTTTAAACGTTTTTAATTCAATTAAAAAAAATAATTGAATGTATTTAATATTTATTATAAAATATATTTATATATATTATTGTATGTAATTAATATTTATTAATTCAATTCTTTAAAATATAATAATACATTAATTGAATATAATATTATTAATAATACAATCAATATATTAATTGAATTAATTAATAAATTAATTGAATGTATTAAAATATCAATTCAATGTAATATGAATTAACAATAATTGACTGAATTGAACTATCAATTGAATTAAAATATTAATTGGATTAATGAATGTGCCAATTGAAAGAATTAAAACAATAATTAAATAAATTCAAATATTCATTAAATGAATTAAAATGTTAATTGAAGTAATTAATATATTAATTGAATGAAATAGTGAAACAATTAATAAACTGAGCTGATATATTATATTATTAAATATATTATATTATTAAATAAGAGAGGAAATGAATTAAGTCAGCCATGTCTTCTATGTTTTCCACATACGGAGATAAACAAGTTTTTCTTTAATTCAATTAACAAATTAATTGAATGTACTGAAATATAAATTAATGTAATACATATAATAATTGAATGGATTAAAGTACTAATTGAAAGAATTAACATAATAATTAAATTAATTAAAATATTCATTAAATGAGTTAAAATATTAGTTGTAGTAATTAATATATTAATTGAATGAAATAGTGAATCAAGTAATTAACTCAATGAATTAAAATATTAGTTGCATTAATTAAATTAATTGATATATCATTTAATTAATTAATATATTCATTAAATGAATTAAAATATTAAAGTAATTAATATATTAATTGCATGAAATATTGAATCACTTAATTAACTGAATGAATGAACAAATTATTTGCTTAAATTGAATTAATCATTTAATTGACTTAACATCTTAACTGAGTGAATTAAAATCTTAATTACATTAAGTAATAAATTAATTGAATTGAAAAAAAATAATTAAAGTAATCAATATATTAATTGAATAATTTATAAATAAAATATTAATTCAATGCATTTAAATAGAAATTGAGTTAATAAACATAATAATTGACTGAATTGAAATATTAATTGAATTAATAAATTAATAAAAATATTAATTGAGCTAATTAATGTCCTAATTGCATGAATTAAAATATTCATTAAATTAATTAAAATATTAATTGAAGTAATTAATATATTAATTGCATGAAATATTGAATGAATTAATTAACTGAATGCATTAATGTATTATTTGTTTTAATTGAATTAATAATATATATTCATTGAATTCAAATATTAATTGGGTGAATTAAAATTTTAATTGCATTAATGAATAAATTATTTTAATGAATTAATTGAATTAATTAATAAATTAATTGAACTAATTAAACTATTAACTGAGTGAATTAAAATCGTAATTTCATTATAAATACATTAATTGAATGAAGTAATAAATGAATAGAAATAATTGAATGAAATATAGAAACAATTAATAAATGAATTAATATATTATTTGCATTAATTAATATATTAATTGAATGAATTTAAATATTAACTGCACGAATTAAAATCTTAATTGCATTAATGAATAAATTATTTCAATGAATTAAAATATTAATAACATTCATTAATATATTAATTGAATCAAATAATAAATTAATTGAACTAAATAATAAATTGAGTGAATTAAAATATTAATTAAAAAAATTAGCAAATTAATGAATTAACTATTAATTAAATGAATTAATATATTAATTGAATGAATTAAAATATTAATTGAATTAATTAATATATTAATTGAATTAATTAATATATTAATTGTACACATTAACATGCTTAACAAATAATTGCAGTAATTATTTTATTAATTGATTTAATTAATTCATTTTTACTTAGGAACCTGAAAATTCCTGGTTGACAATTCTTTTGACCAATGCAAATAGTCCCACAAACATCTCAGAAAGAAGAAGGCGACCCAATCTCAATCATCAATCGATATCATCAACGTTCAGTTTCCTGACTTGTGTTGGTGGAGTGTAGCGTGCATTCCGCCAATATTTGTACTTTGTAGAGTCCGCAGGGAATATTTCAAGCTGTGCTTTTTGGAAAAACGACTTTAAAGAACTCAATGGTTCTCACGCCGACAACAAGCCAAATAAGTGGCTGTTATTCTAGTGTCGGAAAAGGTCTTAAAGTATCGAGTGAAATGAAGATCCCTCTGAATTTGGCAGCTTCCGCACAACAAACACAAATTGAAAAACAGCGCGTGATGACCATTTGGCATTTCAGAGAAGCCACAATATCAAACATATTTTTTATATTTTCCTAAAGTTTCTTCTCAAAAAAAAAAATAACAAAACATTTTATGCTGCATCAGTTCATTTTTATTGATTTCAAGAAACGTTTCCACTGAAGCGCTGTTGTTGTTGTTGCTGCCGTTGTATCTATAGAGTGGCAGGGACGGGAGCAAAAGTTATATAAGTCGTGTTGTGGCCATTAATACTTCCTTAATTGAAGTTCGCAGTTAGTTAAAGCGGCATCATGCACCATCAGTGGTGGTGGTGCTGGTGGTGATGGTGCACTCGCAACATCCATGGACTGATGCAGCAACAAACATGCACATGTACGTATGTATGCCAGTGTATGTCGTAGTACTACGAGCGAACTATTGATATAAAGAAGATTGAGAGAAAAAGCCAAGAAAAAGAACAAAAAATATATACAAACATACATCTGCATGTACATATGTAGGTATGTATGTCTGTATATTGTATAAGAAATACAATGAATGCTTAATACTTTGGCATAATTATCGCTGCAACGTGCAATGAATGCATTTAATGCATTCGCCACCACCAACCACATCACTGGCAAACAACATCTCGACGACATCAGTATTGCGCAGTAGAATATCAAACAAAGAAACAACAACAGCATTAGTATCAGCAGCAGCAGCAGCAACATAGTTAACTAGTAAAGAAGACGTTGAAGAAGTACAAGCGGAGGAAAATGCACCAAACAAAAGCCAGGCCAGGCAGACCAAGCGTTTTCCAGCCATCCAAGCCCATCATAAAAGAAAGAAGGAACTCATAAGATAAACGTTTACACGTTCGCTTGTAGCATCAAGCGAACGAAGGAACGAATGAACAAGAGCTGAAAAAAATTGAAGAAAAAGGAAGAAGAACACAATGAAGAAGCTTCAGCAGCGGCAGTACCACCACCATCACCATTTACGATGTATTACAGCAACATCGAGAGCAACAGCCTCAGTCTCGAACACATATCACCAGCAACAAAATAGAGTAGAATTTATCTCTGATTGTCATTTTGAGTCATGTCAAAGCAACAGTTTTTATCCCCATGATCATGTACTGTCCAGAGATAGGGTTTCTCTCATTATCTATTATGAACTGTTATTAACAGCAGAAGAGCTCATTATATGGACTACAGGTTAACAGTGCTGTTGCACAGCACATACAATAACAGGGGGTGGGAGCAATAGTTTTTAACCCGATGCTAAGATCATGTACTGTTAAGAGCAGACTTTTCTCTCATCCTCTGTTATGAAATGTTACTAACAGCAGAAGAGCTCATTATATGGACTACAGGTTAACAGTGCTGTTGCACAGCACATTTGGCCGATACAATAACAGGAGGTGTGAGCAACAGTTTTTATCCCGATGCTAAGATCATGTACTGTTAAGAGCAGACTTTTCTCTCATCCTCTGTTACGAAATATTACTAACAGTTGAAGAGGTCATTATATGGACTACAGGTTAACAGTGCTGTTGCACAGCACATTGGGCTGCTACAATAACAGGGGGTGAGAGACAATTCATCAATTTTTAAATGATGTGTGTCTATTTAAACGGTCCATGTGATCTGCAACTATTTTTCTTTTTACCAATAAACATATCACTTAACATTGCTGTTATACTTATGTTTGCTTCATATCAAACGAGGGAATATTAGATTTAGTACTCTCTATAGCTTTTCAACTCTGGAAAAAGAAAAGGTCATGGCCATGGCCTTGTGAATTTGTTGATTTGCACGATGAATCCTTTTGGACATATTTTGGCAATCAGTGGACATGTTGACTTAACAGAATGTTATGTTAGCATTCTGTAACGTAGTCATGGCATGCCACATGTTTACCAGAATCCTAAGATTGACCGTGAACTTTAATATATAATATATACAGGCACTTATTATTTTTTTATTTTTATTTTTATTTTTATTTTTATTTTTATTTTTATTTTTATTTTTATTTTTATTTTTATTTTTATTTTTATTTTTATTTTTATTTTTATTTTTATTTTTATTTTTATTTTTATTTTTATTTTTATTTTTATTTTTATTTTTATTTTTATTTTTATTTTTATTTTTATTTTTATTTTTATTTTTATTTTTATTTTTATTTTTATTTTTATTTTTATTTTTATTTTTATTTTTATTTTTATTTTTATTTTTATTTTTATTTTTATTTTTATTTTTATTTTTATTTTTATTTTTATTTTTATTTTTATTTTTATTTTTATTTTTATTTTTATTTTTATTTTTATTTTTATTTTTATTTTTATTTTTATTTTTATTTTTATTTTTATTTTTATTTTTATTTTTATTTTTATTTTTATTTTTATTTTTATTTTTATTTTTATTTTTATTTTTATTTTTATTTTTATTTTTATTTTTATTTTTATTTTTATTTTTATTTTTATTTTTATTTTTATTTTTATTTTTATTTTTATTTTTATGTTTGAAATTTATACACTCAAAAAAATTGGGAAATATTAAAAACGTACTTCGAAAGTAGTGTCTTTAAAACAAACTGTGAGAAATTTACGTGAGAAATTTTTGATAAGATCCCATCAGTTCAGCCTTAATGGAGCTCATTTTCAGCCAATAAGAAAATTGGGGTTCTGAGTACCCACACGTGACTATCGATAAGCCAATATATCCACAATGAGTCACCGCTTGGTGAGGAGTTTGAAAAATTGAGTTGATCGGATGAGTTACTGCCGACCCAGTCGTGGTAGTCATATGAAATATATTGTATTCCATTATTAAATGACGAAGTTCAACCTTTCCAATAAAACCAGAAATTTGAAAAAATAATCACAGCACATTTTATAGCCGATTTTAATTTAACATTTTAAATGGCCCACCCTATTTGTATTTATATGAACTCAGTGAGATTTAGGCAAGTTCTTGCTGAAATTCACCTGAAAGGCTAGGCTATTAGGGTACTTTTCGAACTCTTACACAAACCACAGCAAGTACTCATAGAAATACGCTCCAAAGCATCCCATAAACCACAACGCAAAATGTTGCATGCAACATTTTCTATGCCACAAACAAGCATACGTACGAACATACACACATATGTGCACTGAGTTCACATGAGTTGGTTTCTTTTCTTACTTTTTGTTGTTGTTGTTGATAATAGTGTATCATGATTGTTTACTCTTTTTTTCTGAATGTTGATGTTGTTGCTGTTGCTGGTTTTGTTATTGTTTATGTTTATGTTTTGCTTTTCGTTTCTTTTCGCCCTGCTGTCTATTCTATGCCAGTCTCAGTCAACTGCAGTTTACTAAAGTTCGTTCCACTCTAGTGCCAGCCATGGTGTTGTTTGCCCTCCTCCTCCTCCCCTCGTTCATCTTCATTCAGCCTCTTTCGTTCCTCGTTCGTGCATATATGCAGTTATTGTTGTTGGTGGTGGCGGTGCTGCTGCCACTGCCACCGTCGTTGTTGTTTATGTTTTGATTGCAATTTTTGTTTTGCTTGTTATGTTTCTTCGGGATTTTATATTTTGCTCTTCATATTCTGCCGCTTTTATGGCGAGCGAAAAAAGAAGGAAAACAAATCTCCGTAAGGGGCAGCCCAAGGGTGAGCGGGCAGAAGACCATTGTGGAGGTTTGTCTTTAGCCGGTTCTTTTGTTTACGTTTGTATGCGAATGTTGCTGCTGCTGCACAAGCAGTATTTCTCGTATTTACTGTTTTGTTGTTCTTTGTTCATGTTTGTGGCTGTCGTTGTCGCTGTAGACTCATCTGTTGCCCATATTTCTGGTGCTGTTGTGATGTTGTCGTCGCCTGGTGTAGTACGTTTATGGCAGAACGTATCTGGTGCACGACTCCGACTACGACCAGAAACAAGTACGAGCAACAAGACCAACAACACCAGCCAGTCAGTTAGCCGGTCATGCAACTTATTTGCTGTTGTTGCTGCCGATGTCGCTTTTGTTTTAGGCCAGCCTGTGCTGTTGGTGCTCGCTGCACCACCACTCACTTGTTTCAGTTCGAGCTGGTGCTGTTGTTGTTGTTGCTGCAACAACAGCAGTTGATGTGTGGTATCATTTCTTTTTCTTCTTCTTCTTGTTTTTCTTTTGGTGTGTGTGCTGTTTGTTTTGGTTTGGTGTGCGTTGTGACGTCACGGTTCGCAAAGGGCATTCACTTCAACGATGTCGGCGATGTCGTTCGTTCGTTGGCTTTGTTTTGTTTTGCTTTTCTCGCCCGTGTAAAGTGTGTTATTCTGGTTTCTTCTTCTTCTTAGTTTATCATGGCTTGTTGCTGCCGCTGCTGTTGTTGATGTGTGTTTTGGGTGTTTAACAAACAGTGGTTGCTCTTCTCGGATGCGTTGTTTAGAGGCGTTGCATTGGTGGCTACAAATCCCCGCAATTAAAAGACGTTGGATTGTATTTATTAAAGCTGCCACACATTTCCGGAATACAAATCCAAACCAGATCAACAGAATCGAGCTCATTTGATAAGCATGACACATACTTTCTGGGTTTCAAATGTCACCCTGAATCGTTGCTTACTTTTGGGGGTGGTAGACAGCTGTTGTTAGGTTAGGTCATAGGTGACTGAGCTCTGAAGCATTTAAGTTCCATATTATTTTTATTTTTATTTTTATTTTTATTTTTATTTTTATTTTTATTTTTATTTTTATTTTTATTTTTATTTTTATTTTTATTTTTATTTTTATTTTTATTTTTATTTTTATTTTTATTTTTATTTTTATTTTTATTTTTATTTTTATTTTTATTTTTATTTTTATTTTTATTTTTATTTTTATTTTTATTTTTATTTTTATTTTTATTTTTATTTTTATTTTTATTTTTATTTTTATTTTTATTTTTATTTTTATTTTTATTTTTATTTTTATTTTTATTTTTATTTTTATTTTTATTTTTATTTTTATTTTTATTTTTATTTTTATTTTTATTTTTATTTTTATTTTTATTTTTATTTTTATTTTTATTTTTATTTTTATTTTTATTTTTATTTTTATTTTTATTTTTATTTTTATTTTTATTTTTATTTTTATTTTTATTTTTATTTTTATTTTTATTTTTATTTTTATTTTTATTTTTATCTTAATCTTAATCTTTATTTTTATTTTTATTTTTATTTTTATTTTTATTTTTATTTTTATTTTTATTTTTATTTTTATTTTTATTTTTATTTTTATTTTTATTTTTATTTTTATTTTTATTTTTATTTTTATTTTTATTTTTATTTTTATTTTTATTTTTATTTTTATTTTTATTTTTATTTTTATTTTTATTTTTATTTTTATTTTTATTTTTATTTTTATTTTTATTTTTATTTTTATTTTTATTTTTATTTTTATTTTTATTTTTATTTTTATTTTTATTTTTATTTTTATTTTTATTTTTATTTTTATTTTTATTTTTATTTTTATTTTTATTTTTATTTTTATTTTTATTTTTATTTTTATTTTTATTTTTATTTTTATTTTTATTTTTATTTTTATTTTTATTTTTATTTTTATTTTTATTTTTATTTTTATTTTTATTTTTATTTTTATTTTTATTTTTATTTTTATTTTTATTTTTATTTTTATTTTTATTTTTATTTTTATTTTTATTTTTATTTTTATTTTTATTTTTATTTTTATTTTTATTTTTATTTTTATTTTTATTTTTATTTTTATCTTAATCTTAATCTTTATTTTTATTTTTATTTTTATTTTTATTTTTATTTTTATTTTTATTTTTATTTTTATTTTTATTTTTATTTTTATTTTTATTTTTATTTTTATTTTTATTTTTATTTTTATTTTTATTTTTATTTTTATTTTTATTTTTATTTTTATTTTTATCTTAATCTTTATTTTTATTTTTATTTTTATTTTTATTTTTATTTTTATTTTTATTTTTATTTTTATTTTTATTTTTATTTTTATTTTTATTTTTATTTTTATTTTTATTTTTATTTTTATTTTTATTTTTATTTTTATTTTTATTTTTATTTTTATTTTTATTTTTATTTTTATTTTTATTTTTATTTTTATTTTTATTTTTATTTTTATTTTTATTTTTATTTTTATTTTTATTTTTATTTTTATTTTTATTTTTATCTTAATCTTTATTTTTATTTTTATTTTTATTTTTATTTTTATTTTTATTTTTATTTTTATTTTTATTTTTATTTTTATTTTTATTTTTATTTTTATTTTTATTTTTATTTTTATTTTTATTTTTATTTTTATTTTTATTTTTATTTTTATTTTTATTTTTATTTTTATTTTTATTTTTATTTTTATTTTTATTTTTATTTTTATTTTTATTTTTATTTTTATTTTTATTTTTATTTTTATTTTTATTTTTATTTTTATTTTTATTTTTATTTTTATTTTTATTTTTATTTTTATTTTTATTTTTATTTTTATTTTTATTTTTATTTTTATTTTTATTTTTATCTTTATTGTTATTTTTATTTTATATATGTATATATATATTTATTTTATATTTATGTGGAAATTTTTCGAGAAGAGATCGGCCTTCATGAAGCTCATTTTCATCACGGTGGCTATGTCAATAAGCAAAATTGCCGCATATGGGGTTCAGAGAACACACACTTGACTATTGAGAAGCCAATGCATCCACTACGAGTCACTGTTTGCTGTGGATTTTGGGTGGCGGATTTGCGGAGGAAGCTCTAGGCTCTTTCAGAAACTTAATGAGTTTAGCCACCCTCTTTCATATTGGTAGAACAAATTCCAAGCCTATTTAAAGGTAAAACTCCAAAAATATTCGATTTCAAAATTCCTTTTTTTAATGTTCGCCTTGACCTTATCCTCCCTTCGTCTCAAGAAGTTATGGTTCTTGGGAAATTAAAATTTTGCTCACCCTGTACATTATATGACACCTTGTGGCAACGTCAGTTGCCAATGTTGCCCTTCATAATGACAACTGAAGACCAGCAGCACATAAGCATAAGGAACAGGAGTAAAGGAAACTTTAACCAATCACTTGGTGGTGACAACTAAATGATAACATATCCAACAAGACAACACTTACCGAAAAAAACAAAACAAAAACAAACCAAACCAAGTCACTGCTCCACAATAACAAAAGAACCAAAAAAGAACAGAAGCTAAATGCAACTGACACTTATGTTGCTGTTCGTAGTATGTTAATGCTGACGAACAAACAAAAAAAACAAAAGACAACAACATGAGCCATAAAACTAAAAAAACTACTCTGCAGACAACAACAAACGCTGGTTAAGGATTCTTGGCGTCGCGACATGCTGGTGCTCGCCCCGCTTGCCGCAGTCTTCTCAGTCAAGTTGGCTGCAGACAAAAACCGAACAACAACATCCATATCCGTTTCCACGAGTTGCAAGTTACAATTTGAATTGAAAATGCATTCAATTCGAACATTCAACAGTGCCGGCCAGAGATAGCAACAGCAGCAACAACAACAATACAGTGTGCACACGTTCGCGTACAAAAAAGGAAAACGGAGGTATCTGTTTATCAGCTGAAGCTGAATGCATGTTTGTGGCTCATAGATTTTTCTATAAATTGTCTTTCATGTCGTGTTGATGGTGCTACTTGTATTTGCTGCGGCCATGTTGTTGCTACCGCTACCACTGCAGCCGTTGTTCGCTTTTGGTTGCTCTTTCAACTCAACTCAACGGCCAAAGACATTGCCATAAATTTTGAGATGTTTCTTCGGAGGAGTTTTTCTTTTTGTTCGTTTGGTTTGGTTTTCGATCTGCAGAGCACACGTAGAGCGCGTAAAAACACTTTTGCAAAAGTTGCTACAGCAGATTGCACTTAAAGTGACCAAGGGAGAGATGGTGCAAATGTGGACGGGTTTGGCATTTCAACTTCATAGGCACTGGCCTCTAGTAGACAAAAGTAGAGGCAAAAATTCAATTTATTCGGGGAAATTCACAAAAATGTGTCACATACTTTTAGGGTTTCACCAGTAATCCCCGATCTAAGCTCACTTTTGGGATAAACAGCTGTTGAGGCGACTGCACAACATGTCACTAACAATATTTCCAATGTATCGTATTCAGGGAAATCGGGGCATTGAATTCAAATTATGTCATAAAAAATGTCACATATTTTAGGGTTTCACACGATCTTAGCTCGCTTTTGCGATAAACAGCTGTTGAGGCGAGGACCATGTGCAAATACTAGACAAAATATTTTGTTCTCGTTATTTCCAATGGCAACTTATTCAGGGAAAATCGGGGAATTGTCATAAAAAATGTCACATATTTTTAGTGTTGCATGTGAAAACACTAGACAACAATATTTTTTCTCATAAATAATATTTTTATTTTTGTTTTTGTTTTTATTTTTATTTTTATTTTTATTTTTATTTTTATTTTTATTTTTATTTTTATTTTTATTTTTATTTTTATTTTTATTTTTATTTTTATTTTTATTTTTATTTTTATTTTTATTTTTATTTTTATTTTTATTTTTATTTTTATTTTTATTTTTATTTTTATTTTTATTTTTATTTTTATTTTTATTTTTATTTTTATTTTTATTTTTATTTTTATTTTTATTTTTATTTTTATTTTTATTTTTATTTTTATTTTTATTTTTATTTTTATTTTTATTTTTATTTTTATTTTTATTTTTATTTTTATTTTTATTTTTATTTTTATTTTTATTTTTATTTTTATTTTTATTTTTATTTTTATTTTTATTTTTATTTTTATTACAATGCATTTTTATTGCTCAGCACGATTTAAAAACACGTCCCACGTTTGTTGGATTCACTCTTTAACGTTTGTCTCTGTGTCGTTGGTTGCTGGTCGTCTTGGTGCCTGTCGCTGTCGATGTTGTTTTGTTAGTTTATGTCGCTGACTGGCCTGTCTGTCTGTCTGTCGGATGTTGGCTTGTTCGCCTGTTTGTTTGTCGTAGAGACTATTAATGCCAGTTGAGATATTTAAACATTTCATTTATTTTAAGTTATTGATCTTTAAGCCAACTTTATTTTATGATTGTAAATCGTGGCGCAAAATAGACATTTTACGACGTTCGTAATGTATCCACGTGAAGCTGGCCTCTATGCTTTTGGCCATTAAGGGAATTCACTGCAACGGGTAGTCGCGAAAGAACTACAAAATGTGTTCAGGGGCAAGTGGTGGTGTTCGCAGTGCCAAGATTGCGAAGTGAATTCCCCTATTTCGTTTTAGACTTGACGTTAAAATCAAGTTTCTTAGGAAGTGTTTATGTGTCATCATATTTTTTTTTTTAGGATTAAACTGATAGAAGTCAAACCATCCATCTATAAACATCATACCATAGCCAACATTTTGAGGACAGTGGTGGGGATTTGAGCTTATATCAATCTTATCAAAGGAAAGGTTTAGGCAGTTGGCTGATGATGTATTTCTGACGAGCTTCTCTCTTGGTGGTGATTTTAGTTTGATATTCCATAAATGTCAAGGACAAAATATTTATTTCAAGGAAACCATAGTTGACCTTTGAATTAAATTGCACAAAAATCTATCCTAAAAGTAGGCTACAAGTTCCACATGAAGGTTGCACTGGCAGATTCCAAACTAGTTTTTTTGTAAAAGTTCTTCGAACCGAGTTAAATATGTCACAGAACGAAGCTCAATAAACTGTATGGTTAATTGTGGCTAAGTTAGAGAAATAAAAAGTATGTTCAGCACAAAAGTTTGCTATCAAAAATGTAATTCGTTCGATGTTTTATATTTTCCGTTTTCTCCAAAGAATTTCGAAAAAGGGGGCAACTACATTTTCATGTTGAAATTCCGGCTGTTGCCTGCTATAATTCACGACACTTTCAAAATATAAACCCCTAAACGGGCCCCTAATATTTACGGCTTACTCCGGCCATGTTCTCTGGTTTTTTTCTTTGTTAAAATTTCGTGGAATTTCGTATTCATTCGGTATTATGATAATGATGATGTAACTGCCATTAGCCACACTTCGACAGACATTTGGCGCCAATGGTCCTTAATGCGAGAGTATTTAAATATTTGCTATGACATCCGCACACTAAACAAACAAACAAACAGCAAAAAAACTCAACTGAACTCAATTCAAATCGACGAAACTTGTTGAGTCTGTCCATATGTGAGAGAGATTGTGGCGTATAAGGCCACTTAAAAGTGAGTGGACGGATGAGCAAGGAACCAGGACAAATAAATATTTATGCCTGTTTGGGGAATTGTGGCATTTTATAAGCCGTCCATTTGATGGCAATTCATAAA
This sequence comes from Polietes domitor, assembly GCA_947397865.1. Lineage (NCBI taxonomy): Eukaryota > Metazoa > Arthropoda > Insecta > Diptera > Muscidae > Polietes > Polietes domitor. Next base: position 65,625,691 of record OX377618.1, read on the forward strand.
TATTTTTTATGGTTATTGGAACAAATGTTGGGATTTTGTTAAAAGCAAAGCATAGGCTTTTTGCAAAGAAATACAAAATAAATGAATATGGTCAAGATCAATATCCTCAATAACATTGAACAACAGTCTGTTGGTCAGTGTTATGGGGATATTGTTGTTGACCATTCATTTATTTATTTTTTATTTTAATTTGTCCATCCAATTGCGAAAATTTTATTAGCCAACAATCCATTGATTGTCCTTAACTTAACAATGTTATCTAAAGAATTCATTATTCTACAAATTTCGAATTTTCTTTTGTAATTTTCACATTTGAAAATTTTCTTCAAAATTATGATTTTGCTCATGACACTTGATTAATTCAATCGATTACAAAACAATATTAACAGCATGTGACCGATATTTTGTTGGATTTGTCATTGTTGTGTCATGAAACAACCGAAAAATATCATTCGGAAGATTTTTTTGTAAAAAAATCGAAAAAATAAGAAATCTTAAAAAATAGAAGCCATCATTTCACCACTTGATAGCCTAATGTAAGGCATGAAGTGTCTTCTTTATTTAAAGTATATTTTCAGGTTTGTCTAAATAAACAACTGTCCAAAATTCTATTTAATCCCTGTTTTAGTAATCATTTCTAGGAAGTATGAGAAATTGATTTCTCATCCAATTTATTGCCCTGAATCCTCATCATATCGAGCACCTTCCTCTTAACCTTCAATTTCTGTCTGAGTTTCTTTATTTTTCCTTTGGCGGTTTGGTATTGTTACATTTATGGCCAACATAGCGAAAACAATATTTAAGGCTCCCAGTTTCCTAGACGACCAACATTCTTGGTTGGGTTGGGTTGGCTTCCTTGCTTGGCTTGATTGGCTATCGGCTGGTGCATGTCTGCATGCATGGGCTGAACGAACCCGTTGTCTGTCGATCCTGTTGCCTAGATTCCTGTAGCCAATCGCTAGGCATATGTACGTGTACGTGAGTGTAGTCTAAGTGCAACAGGCACTGACTATTCTGCGTCGCCATCCCTGCGCCCTTGCAGCTTAATTTTGAATATTGGAAGCTGATTATGTTTTTCGATTGTAAGTCTGTGATTATTTTTATGTGGCAGCAAAAAGTGGAAAGAAGAGCAACCAAATGAAATCACACAAGAGAAGACAATTATCGGAGATTTTCGTGCTCTCGCTGGCATCCAGTTTCTTTTTGTTGCCGTGTCCCTACCATGCCGTGTTCAGTTGTAATTGTCATTTAAATGATTTTATTCAATTAAACGGAAATTGTGTTTTCATTTTGGGCCATCTAGGCATTAACACTCGGCCTGATGTATTTATTTAAAAAAACCTTTTATACCGGACAATCGGTGGCAAGTAGCGGACCAACGCCACTGCAAGTGCTCAAATCAAACAATTGCCTCATTAATTACCCAGCGAAGGTCTTTATTGCCGACTGTTGGCCATAAACCTGACATTTGTTGCCTGGTCATGGAAAATCATTAATCTTGGGCCTTCATCGCTGCAAAGAGAAGATGTAAATAAATGCAGTTTGGAGGCATCCTTTAAGCCAAGGTAAGGTGGCCAGCAGGCAGCGGCCACAAACAGCAGCAAAACAATATTTATGTTTGTGCGGACGGCAACAAACATGTGTCCGATCCAAGTGTTTGGTGTTGTCAGTCAGCCGAGCTGGCAGCAGGAAAATATGCTAAGCCAACGCGTAAGTAATTGCCAATGATAATGCAACAAACAACAATGCAACCAATGTGCCGACAGAGCTGCCTTGTGCTGTGAGTGAGTGCTGTTGCTGCTTTTGCGGTGGTGCACATTTTTAAGATCCATCAATCAGCAATTGTCATGGCTGTCAGTTGTTGCGCATGCGCAAATTTCTTTTTCACAGCTTCCTGCTCTATCTATCCATCCGTACGGCGATACGTCCGCCCGACCGTACGTCTGCCTCCTTGACCATTTATCTGTTGTCTTGTTTGTCTGTCTGTCTGTCTATCTGTTGTTTCGATTTCCTTTTTCCACATACATTACCGTGTGATGTTGTTGTCGATGTCAATCTCTTGTAAAAATCTCATCACTTTCTAATAATAAATTTCCGATGTGTGTGTGTGTGATTCAATTAAAATTTCACGAATTCGAAATTGCCTGGGCAGCAGGAAATGATCATCATCGTGCATTTCAAATGCAATCCCCCCAACTTTCCACAGCAATTATCACAACTTGGATGGCCTGGAGCCATTGGATTAAAATTAGTTCCATTTCAAAGTTTATATTCATAATTTGCCTATACTTAAATATATGTATATATAGGGTGGGGCAATGAATGAAAATGTTGTTTTTTATTTTGAATTAATTAAGAAAATTTTATTAAAATGGAAAATTGCCTTCAAAAAAATTGCCTCGAAATGAAAACAGCTGAAGGTTTTATGTTAATTTTCGAGATAATAACAAAAATGTAGAACACATTTACATTTATTGTTGTTGCCTCGAAACTTTTGTGTGTTGTCTGATTTGTATTTTCAAACTTTGTCGTTTGTCTCAATTGAAATTCAAAAGTTTCCATAAATTTGTTTATTTCCAGTTTCTTGTTGCTGCTGCTGTTCTGCGTTTGCCTAAAAGTAGGCAACAGTTTAGACATATCAAGTCTCGCCCCTAAATGTATGCCATCTGTGTTTTTTGCTCAGCTAATAAACAGGCAACGTCTCTTCGCAGTGGTCACAGAGAGCTGGCATTTCTCTCACCCACATAACAGCATAAACAATTATTTTGTTAGATTAATTAGATTAATCTCAAAACCCGCTGCACTATGGGACATAACCGTTCCTTGAAAAGGTTGTTTTTTTGCTGGAGAGAAAAGACCTTTAAAACAGGACCTTTGTGAAAACATTATCATAACTTCCACATTCTTTCAATACCGAGAAAGTGTAGTTTGTTTCATCCTGTTCACAGGAAAATATAGGGTGGGCCATTGAAAATTTCAAATTTGAGCTACCGATAATTTTGAATTTGAAAGGTAGAATAACATTCATTTTTATTTTTATTTCTTTTTTATTTTTATTGTTATTGTTATTTTTATTTTTATTGTTGTTTTTATTGTTATTTTTATTGTTATTTTTATTGTTATTTTTATTGTTATTTTTATTGTTGTTTTTATTGTTATTTTTATTGTTATTTTATTGTTGTTTTTATTTTTATTTTTATTTTTATTTTTATTTTTATTTTTCTTTTTTATTTTTATTTTTATTTTTATGTTTATTTTTATTGTTATTTTTATTTTTATTTTTATTTTTATTTTTATTTTTATTTTTATTTTTATTTTTATTTTTATTTTTATTTTTATTTTTATTTTTATTTTTATTTTTATTTTTATTTTTATTTTTATTTTTATTTTTATTTTTATTTTTATTTTTATTTTTATTTTTATTTTTATTTTTATTTTTATTTTTATTTTTATTTTTATTTTTATTTTTATTTTTATTTTTATTTTTATTTTTATTTTTATTTTTATTTTTATTTTTATTTTTATTTTTATTTTTATTTTTATTTTTATTTTTATTTTTATTTTTATTTTTATTTTTATTTTTATTTTTATTTTTATTTTTATTTTTATTTTTATTTTTATTTTTATTTTTATTTTTATTATTATTATTATTGTTATTTTTATTTTTATTGTTGTTTTTATTGTTATTTTTATTGTTATTTTATTTTGATTTTTATTTTTATTTTTCTTTTTCTTTTTATTGTTGTTTTTATTGTTATTTTTATTGTTTTTTATTGTTATTTTTATTGTTATTTTTATTTTTATTGTTATTGTTATTTTTATTGTTATTTTTATTGTTATTGTTGTTTTTATTGTTATTTTTATTTTTCTTTTTATTTTTATTGTTATTGTTATTTTTATTGTTTTTTATTTTTATTGTTATTTTTATTTTTATTGTTATTGTTATTTTTATTGTTATTGTTATTTTTATTGTTATTTTTATTTTTATTTTTATTTTTATTTTTATTTTTATTTTTATTTTTATTTTTATTTTTATTTTTATTTTTATTTTTATTTTTATTTTTATTTTTATTTTTATTTTTATTTTTATTTTTATTTTTATTTTTATTTTTATTTTTATTTTTATTTTTATTTTTATTTTTATTTTTATTTTTATTTTTATTTTTATTTTTATTTTTATTTTTATTTTTATTTTTATTTTTATTTTTATTTTTATTTTTATTTTTATTTTTATTTTTATTTTTATTTTTATTTTTATTTTTATTTTTATTTTTATTTTTATTTTTATTTTTATTTTTATTTTTATTTTTATTATTATTTTTATTGTTATTTTTATTTTTATTGTTATTTTTATTGTTGTTTTTATTGTTATTTTTATTTTTATATTGATTTTGATTTTGATTTTTATTTTTATTTTTATTTTTATTTTTATTTTTATTTTTATTTTTATTTTTATTTTTATTTTTATTTTTATTTTTATTTTTATTTTTATTTTTATTTTTATTTTTATTTTTATTTTTATTTTTATTTTTATTTTTATTTTTATTTTTATTTTTATTTTTATTTTTATTTTTATTTTTATTTTTATTTTTATTTTTATTTTTATTTTTATTTTTATTTTTATTTTTATTTTTATTTTTATTTTTATTTTTATTTTTATTTTTATTTTTATTTTTATTTTTATTTTTATTTTTATTTTTATTTTTATTTTTATTTTTATTTTTATTTTTATTTTTATTTTTATTTTTATTTTTATTTTTATTTTTATTTTTATTTTTATTTTTATTTTTATTTTTATTTTTATTTTTATTTTTATTTTTATTTTTATTTTTATTTTTATTTTTATTTTTATTTTTATTTTTATTTTTATTTTTATTTTTATTTTTATTTTTATTTTTATTTTTATTTTTATTTTTATTTTTATTTTTATTTTTATTTTTATTTTTATTTTTATTTTTATTTTTATTTTTATTGTTATTGTTATTGTTATTTTTATTGTTATTTTTATTGTTATTTTTATTGTTGTTTTTATTGTTATTTTTATTGTTTTTTTTATTGTTATTGTTATTTTTATTATTATTTTTATTTTTATTTTAAAAATTATGTTTGACATTTGCAATGGGACGCTCGAACAAAAGTGAATTATTAAAAACTTCCAAATTAGGAATTATTAAAAACTTCCAAAGTAGTGACTTTTTAATGCAAATTGTATGAAATTTAAGCGGAAATTTTTCGAGAAGAGATAAACATTCAGTTCAGCCTTCGCGAAGCTCAATTTCAGCTCGTTGGCTATGTCAACAAGTAACATTGCCGCATACGGGGTTCAGAGAAGCCACTCGTGACTATTGAGAAGCCAGTGCACCCACAACGAGTCACTGTTTACTGTGGATTTTAAGCTGTACTGAAAGATTTGGTTGAGCCAGTCATGGTAGTCATTATTAAATGACAAAGTTCCACCTTTCCCATAAAACCAGAAATTTGAAAAAATAATCGGTACTTTTTTTCTTTATAGCCGATTCTAATTTAAAGTTTTAAATGACCCACTCTATAATTGCGGCAGGAATTGGATTTTTTTATTACTTTCCTATGGCGTAAGCGGAAAATTTGCTTTGACCTCTCCGGTGGCTCTCTCTCTCTCTCTAGGTGGAAAATAGTACAGCTTTCAGCAGAGCATGAATAAAATGTGTACTTTCCTCCCCCCCCCCAATCCATCTCATTCGAAAAGAGTGGAAATGGCAACCTGAAAGGATTTCCTTAAGTCAGGACAAAGTGAAGGCGAACGGAATGAAAACTTAAGCGTAAACTAAACATAAAACGAGCTACTACTCAGGGAAATACGTACTTGGCGTATGAAAATGTTTGCCAAGCTCAGGAAAATCACAGAAAAGCATATTCAACGCGCTTTGAAGTGGAATTAGTGAGCAGCAAGTGAACTTCGCCACCAAGTGAGGCACAGGCGACGGCATAGAAAATACTTGAAAATGATAGTGTTTGGAAATATTTGATTTTGCCATTGTTTAGTTTGGTCGTTGCAGCATATTTACTTCAACGCAACCTACCAGCAAATGTTAGCTTAGTCTGGCATAAACTTGCATGTCCTTGTGTTGGTTTGCGAGTCCTGTCCTGTCAAACGTAAAACTTAAACAAGTTTCCGGTGGGGCCAACTGCTGTTGTTGTTGGGGCTTTTCTCGATACAAAGTGAAAAAACAAAAGAAAACACAAACAGTTTGTTTGCTCCTTCCAAGAAAAACAACATTTTGAAATGTTTGCCTAAGGAAACGGAAATTGAGTGTGTTTGCAGACGAACCTCTCAAATGCCAGGCGAGGCGATGCGATGATGTTTGTTTGGCTGGCATAGATTTCAGTTTTCCTGACATTTTTCTCTTGTTTTTTGTTTGTTTTGTTTTGCATAACGTGACTTGGGCGTTGTGGGGTGTTGCAAATTGGCGCTGTTGCTGCTCGAGCCATTATTGTTATGAAAGCGAGCGTTTCATGTTTGAATGAAATGGCTGCGCTATTTCATGGAATTGGAATTCACATTGAGTTTGCCAGACTGGCCGACGTAACGATGTGCGGTGGAGGTTTCCAATCGTAAAAGGCAATTGAAAATAGAGAAAGTTTTCTAAGGAAATCCATACAAATATTAAATTATGTGGAGGAGGAGGGCTAACAACTCAAAATCAAAAATTTCTGAAATGTGACATTAACCACCCCGCCCCCCCTTAAAACAGAACAGGCAGTAGATACCCTGAACTATCGCCACCCGTGCAGACATATTTCCTATGTGGTCACCATGACCAGACCATGTCTGATGGCTTAGTTGCAGGCATGCATGTCTTTTGGCCATAATTCCCATTAAATGTGTTTTTATTTTCTTCGTAAATTATTTATAATTTGCGCCAATGCAACAGCGTCTATTAAGTGTAATTTACACATTTAGACTTCGAGGCCAATTGACGCTGTTGTTGCTGGGGCCTGGTGGTGTTGACATGATGTCTACTATTATCTGTATATCATCATCTATGAGTGAGTGTATATCCATCTAACTATCTATGTACATTAGAGCGTACCAGGTTACAAGTAAAAAAAAAGTTCGCCGTACACCTTCGAATATGAAGTATTATTGAAAGGTAGTTTCAAAAAAATTTTTTTTATTTTTTTATGCCGAACGTAGGGGTCGCGCTTTTACATTTTTCTATATAACTTCTGCATTTATAAACGGATTTTAAAGTGTGATACATCGATGTTTTTGTCCGATTTTTTTGTCTTTGAAGTCATTGAGCTCAAACATGATTCATGATTTTATGCGAGCTTTAATTTTCGATTATTAGAGTGGTACATTAGGGTAGTAGCAACTGAGAAATGATGGGTAAGTACCAGAAGGGGGTGCTTGAGCTCAATGACTTCAAAGAATCGGCCTCGTCGAGACAAAAACATCGATGTATCACACTTTAAAATCCGTTTATAAATACAAGTTATATAGAAAAATGTAAAAGCGCGACCCCTACGTTCGGCATAAAAAAATAAAAATTTTTTTTTTGAAACTATCTTTCAATAATACTTCATATTCGAAGGTGTACGGCGAACTTTTTTTTTGAGGTACGCCCTAATGTACATATGTCCGCATACAATCGACAGCACATACGAACTATGTGAACTTTTCTGCTATAAAATTTTCATTTTTATTGCGGAGGGAAGGCGGGGGCAAGCAACAACAGCAATTATTTACTTGTTCAACAAAATGCCTTTTATGAGAATTTTAAACCCTATTAAATTATTCAACAACAAGAACAAGAAAAAAGCGGTCGGTCAGTTTATTGCCATCGAAGAAAAGATTATTGGAAACGTTCGTTCAGTGTGGGGAAATATATATATATATATTTCATTTTTTTGCTTCAACTTCTGACGAGAAGCTCAATAAATGTACAGGAAAAAGAAAAGACATTTCCATGGTGCCTAGACTACTAAATTGCTGTAGAAATGTAAATAAATTTATCAGAAAACGAATCAGTTTTTTTATATGAGTCTTTCCATGTCAAGCGGTACGTTTTTGATCTCGATAGCTGTGATTATTTTGAAATTTCTTTTTTTTTGCATTCTTCTCATAAAAATATTGTATTTTTATTTTTTATTTTTATTTTTATTTTTATTTTTATTTTTATTTTTATTTTTATTTTTATTTTTATTTTTATTTTTATTTTTATTTTTATTTTTATTTTTATTTTTATTTTTATTTTTATTTTTATTTTTATTTTTATTTTTATTTTTATTTTTATTTTTATTTTTATTTTTATTTTTATTTTTATTTTTATTTTTATTTTTATTTTTATTTTTATTTTTATTTTTATTTTTATTTTTATTTTTATTTTTATTTTTATTTTTATTTTTATTTTTATTTTTATTTTTATTTTTATTTTTATTTTTATTTTTATTTTTATTTTTATTTTTATTTTTATTTTTATTTTTATTTTTATTTTTATTTTTATTTTTATTTTTATTTTTATTTTTATTTTTATTTTTATTTTTATTTTTATTTTTATTTTTATTTTTATTTTTATTTTTATTTTTATTTTTATTTTTATTTTTATTTTTATTTTTATTTTTATTTTTATTTTTATTTTAATTTTTATTTTTATTTTTATTTTTATTTTTATTTTTATTTTTATTTTTATTTTTATTTTTATTTTTATTTTTATTTTTATTTTTATTTTTATTTTTATTTTTATTTTTATTTTTATTTTTATTTTTATTTTTATTTTTATTTTTATTTTTATTTTTATTTTTATTTTTATTTTTATTTTTATTTTTATTTTTATTTTTATTTTTATTTTTATTTTTATTTTTATTTTTATTTTTATTTTTATTTTTATTTTTATTTTTATTTTTATTTTTATTTTTATTTTTATTTTTATTTTTATTTTTATTTTTATTTTTATTTTTATTTTTATTTTTATTTTTATTTTTATTTTTATTTTTATTTTTATTTTTATTTTTATTTTTATTTTTATTTTTATTTTTATTTTTATTTTTATTTTTATTTTTATTTTTATTTTTATTTTTATTTTTATTTTTATTTTTATTTTTATTTTTATTTTTATTTTTATTTTTATTTTTATTTTTATTTTTATTTTTATTTTTATTTTTATTTTTATTTTTATTTTTATTTTTATTTTTATTTTTATTTTTATTTTTATTTTTATTTTTATTTTTAATTTTAATTTTAATTTTATTTTATTTTCGTTATTATTTTTATTTTTATTTTTATTTTTATTTTTATTTTTATTTTTATTTTTATTTTTATTTTTATTTTTATTTTTATTTTTATTTTTATTTTTATTTTTATTTTTATTTTTATTTTTATTTTTATTTTTATTTTTATTTTTATTTTTATTTTTATTTTTATTTTTATTTTTATTTTTATTTTTATTTTTATTTTTATTTTTATTTTTATTTTTATTTTTATTTTTATTTTTATTTTTATTTTTATTTTTATTTTTATTTTTATTTTTATTTTTATTTTTATTTTTATTTTTATTTTTATTTTTATTTTTATTTTTATTTTTATTTGTATTTTCATTTTTAATAAACAAAATTGTCGCATATGGGGTTCAGAGAAGCCACACGTGACTATTGAGAAGCCAATGTATCCACAACGAGTCACTGCTTGCTGTGGATTTTGGGGTGTACTGAAAAATTGTCATCATTCATATGCTCCATTATTAATATGTGTTCCATTATTAAATGACAAAGTTCAACCTTTCCAATAAAAACAGAAATTTGAAAAAATTATCAGTACTTTTTTGTAGCCGATTCTAATTTAAAATTTTAAATGACCCACCCTATATATACAGGTCATATATACCATTTACAACACACACACATGTATGTTTACATGTATGTAGAGTAAAAGACTCTTATGAAACGTTCGATGGTGTTATCGAATAAGGCTGCAAAATCCATTACTTTACGTTTTCAATTACAAACAATTTGCAAAATGTGAAAGGCAACGCTGTAACAGACAACAACAACAACTACGGTAACCAATAACTAACAGGCAACAACCACAAATTTCAAATTCAAAATAATAATAACAACGTAAAGTGATTCATTTCAGATAATTGCCCGGTTCGCATACATTTTTCAAGAAAAAAAAAAAACAAAAACGAAATTAACAATAAATATGAGGTTTTCAGGGAAACAACAACCGCAACAACAACAATAAAAACAAGCTCCTAGGTAATAACCTTTAATAAACCGTAATAGAAGTGGAAACAACAGTCGCAATTACATATATCTCGAACTCGTGCATTGGAATCGAAACAATCGAGAAGTGTTCGGGAAAACCTGCATACACCACGTGCACACATACAGACGTAGTGTATGCATGTATGCGCGCGTGTGTGTGTAATTGTAACTGTGAAATGGTTACATTCGGACTGAAGTGCAAAACGTAGCGACCAAACAACCAACCGACCGACCGGCCGAACACCTAACAAACAGTCACAGAGGTGGCTGCTATAGCTTTGTAACCGCTGTCGTTGTTGTTGTTGTTGTTGCATTTGTTCATTTTATTGCATTGCATTGCACTTTTTGCATTCGACAGACAGCTTGACGCCAAGTATAGCGACTATCTGCTGTCATTGCTGCTCTCGCACGGCCGGCCGGCCTCTGCCGCGTCCATAGGCAAACAAACGAACCAACCAACCGACAACATTTGATACCGTCACTACTTCGAAACAAACAAAGCAGACAATACAAAAAAAGTCCACAACTAAGCACAAATAATAATAAAGCATAGACAACGACAACAACAATTGGCAATGATATCTGCAGCAATTGTTGGTTGGGGATGGGTTGGGGTGAGAGGAGTGCTGGGCGATAGAAGTAGAAAAGCAACGATTAAAACCAACACTCTCAAAACCACAATTGCTGTGGGCATGGAAAATTACCCAAACAATTTGAAAGCGACCGGTCACACAAACGGCCACCACCATGTTCTCACTCCACCCAACACCCAGGCCATCTTGGCCAACAACTGAATGACGAATAGCAAGAATTTCGCCAGGAACACTTTGAAAAGGGGTAACCTTGCCGAACGCAGAGAAAAATTGAGAGAAATCATGTTGCCCTCTTGCTTGGAGTATTGTTGACAACCCAGGAAGTCCCAAATTTTTTTCACTTTTGAGGCAGTCCGTCAAGTTCTTAACGTCCTTTAAAGGCGAGAGGAATGTCTTTATCTCTTTTAAGAGAAGAATGTAAAACAAATTAGGAAAGTCCTGCAAAGACTCTATCATTAGCTTAGCATATATCCCAAATAAGGTCATAATTATGTATATCGAAATATTGCCAACTTTTGGGCGAGCTATAACTTTGTTTATTTGTTGAGTCTTTTTTGCAAACATTTATAAAAATATGGACTATTAAAAAATTAAGCAATAAAAAAAGAAGTTTTTTAGGATTATATAACACTATCCGACAGTTCATATTATACTTGAACCAGATGTTATATATATATATCTGGAACTATAGGTGAAATGGAGTTAATTGGCGTTTTTAGTTTTGCATTTCCTCAGTTCAAAAGGATGCAATTTTCGAAAAATTATTTTAATTGCTTATTCACACCCTATGACAGCGGCATAAATGCGAATTGAAAGAAGAGAACATGCGCTTAAAATCATTTAAATTTTAAGCTTCTACCTATATTAGTTTGGTTTTAACAACCATTTCAAATTTACCCTATTAAAGTGTAAAATATGAATAAATTAGATAAATGTTCCAAAAATTAGTTTTAATACTTTTTCACACCCTATGATAGCGACATAAATGCCAATTGAAAGAAGAGAACATGTGCTTAAAATACTTAAAATTTTAAGCTTCTATCTATTAGTTTGGCTTTAACAACCATTTCAAATTTACCCTCTTAAAAAGTAAAATATGAATAAACTCGATAAATGTTCCAAAAATTATTTTTAATACTTATTCACAACCTATGATACCGGCATAAATGTCAAATTAAAGAAAAGAACATGTGCTAAAAATACTTTAAATTACAAGCTTTTATCCGTATTAGTTTAGCATTAGCGACGGTTTAAAGTTTACACTCTTAGAAAGTAAAATATGAATAAACTTGATAAATTAAGGAGTAAACTTGAATAGAATAGATGTTTATGCTGACCTAATATAGATAGAAGCATGATATTTGAAGTATTTTTAATAGATATTCTCCTCTTTAATTTGGCACTAATACCGTTATCATCGGATGCGAACAAGTATATGAAATAATTAGTTTAAACATTTTATCTTTTGTCTATAGTTTCTTATCTATATCATCCGGTTCAAGTGTAACGAGTTTTTTTCAAAATTGTCCTACTGTGTAATAATAATTTTTCATATTTGGACGGGCTTTTGGCAAAAGAAATCTTTGTCAAATGGTTGGGCTGAAACGAAACGGAAGTAGTAGGATGGATCTCCCTGATTTATTTTAAATATTATAATTTTTTTATTTCATAAAATCCCTCCTTATATTTTTAACAAGTTTTGAGCGCCTTAAAATAATAATTAATTAATAATTATTCATAAATTACCAGGATAAAAAATGTGCCAAAATATTGCCTACTTTTGGGCGGATTTTTTGGCTAAAGAACCCTTGGCCAAGCGTAGGGCTGATATGAAGGATGATCTCCCCGGTTTATTTCTATTTTATTATAAATGTTTTATTTCATAAAAGCTCTTATATTTTTAACAAGTTTTGAGTTTGAGCGCCTTAAAATAATAATTAATTAATAATAATTATTCATATATTTCCAAAATAAAGAATATGTCAAAATATTGCCTACTTTTGGGCGGGCTTTTGACTAAAGAACCCTTGGCCAATGGTAAGGTCTTCACATATAAACCATGCAGGGCTGATACGCAATGAATGTAGTAGGATGGATTATTTTAAATATGTATATATATAATATTTAAAATAATTTAAATATTTTATTCTATTTTAAATATAATAAATGTTTTACTTCATAAAATCCCTTAAATTTTTAACAAATTTTTGGTAAGAGCGAATGCAAATAATAATTAATTAATAAGAATTATTCATATATTTCCAAGATAAAAACTGTGCCAAAAGATTGCCTACTTTTGGGCGGTCTTTTGTCTAAAGAACCGTTGGCCAATCGTAGGGCTGATATGAAGTTAAAGTAGTACACGATTATTTATTTATTTATTATAAATGTTTTATTTCATGAAATCCCTTTTTAACAAAAAACTAATACCGTTGACGGCAATTTGTAAACAACAGAACGCTGATAGTGCCTTCTGCCTGCTGTCTTCAATCTTAAGTCTTATTAATTGCCACAAATTATTTGGTGTTCGAATGAAACAAGTTTCGTTTCATATATAACTCTCAGTTTATTCAATTGCGTTCTTGAAGATGCTGTCTGTCCGTGTGTGTGTGTGTGTGTAGAGTCCCGACTAAAATTATGACTTTTTAAATTGCTTCTGCTGCTGCTGCTGCTTTAGCTTGGCAATCATTAAAAGCCGAGAAAGCCAAACCTGACAATGAAGAAACCAACAGCTACACATTCACATACATTTGTTGGTATATTTGTATTTCGTATGACCTTGAAGCTTTATGCAACCGGCCAAAATGTTTATATTTATTTAAATATAATCACCTAATGTTTTATTTAATTTTAATTTTTTTTCTTCACCTCCCTACCTCCCCCTTCCTCATCTGTGCTGTGCTGTTTCAGTTTCATTTTGGCAGTGCTCTTTTTTCGGTTTCTTTAAATATTCAACACCCATCGACTGATTGTTAATGGACGTCGGTTGGTTCGTTTATTGTTTATAATTTTAAGAGATTCCTTAGCCGAAATGAAAACAACAACCAAAACGAAAACAAACCACAAATTGTACATGCAGATTTGTAAATGATTCTTAATTATATGTCTGAATATGTTTTCATTAAATTTGAGTCTTGAGACAAGACAGCAGCGACGAAAAAAGAAACAAAAAACTAGTAGTTCCGCATGCATTTCATCAAATGGCTGGCCATACATCTGTCTGTTTGTCTGGCTGTGTGTGTGTGTGCGTCTTTGTCTATTGAGGACTTAAGTGCCATTGGATACAACACTAGACGACAGCAAATGGCAAATTAAATTTATGAATGGCACATCTGCCGATGTCCATTTTAATCAATCAATTTTAGATTGTCTTTTGAATTTTAAATGCAAATGGTCAAATTTCAATTTACTGGATTGCAAACAAATGAGTAGTAATACTAATTAAAATATAATCTATTTAAAAATTCTTACATTCATTTAAAATGTTTAAATTTAAATTTTAACTTTTTTCAAACAAATATTTACTCCAAAATAAATATTATTCGGAGTCTGTCCCATATCTGTAGAAGATCGGAACTACGCATATAAGCGTAAAGCTAATCTAGCAAAGAAAACGATATAAGTCTGGATTAATTGCAAAGACTGCTGAAGAGAACACTGGCAGAATTCATACATAATTGTAAAATCTAGATTTTGCCCACATATTTATTTGCGATAAAAATAAGTTTCCCTTAAAAAATAATAAAAATCTGCGGATATAAAAATATTGTTCGGCTTTCTCTTTCTTTCAATTCTTTTTGTAAATTTTCAAATTCAAATCCTCTCCAAAGTCAATAGTCATTTTCTTGGAGACCTGGCGTTGTAGTCCAAGTATTTTGATGAGCTGGCACTTTCAAGTCTGTCGACTGGTGTTGATAGTACTACCATTTGAATGTTTCTTGACGCTTTTCAAGATTTCGCAGCGCATTGATGGCGGTGATTGCGTGTGTGTGAGCCGTCGCAAAACCCACACAACCGGAGTGTTTAAAAAGCGATTCATCATCAATCACCAATGCTGTGTATTTTCGAAATTACCTTTCAAAATATTATTATTGTTATTTTTGAAACAAAATACAACAACAACTACAGCAACATCAGCTAATGAATCTTAATAATGCAACGAAAACGACAAAGACAGCAGCAAAAGCAACAGCAACACCAACATCAGCAGTACCAGCAGCTACCAAAAATAACATTGATGTGGTGTTAACACATTGCCATACATAGCACATATATCTACATATGCATATATATATATATATATATGTGTGTGTGTTTGTGTGTATTGCCAACAAAGTCATTAATTTAACCTTGCGGATTTCACTTTAATATCGCCCGAGTAAATTGTTAGAAACTTTGCCCGCAAAAAAACTTACATTGTATTCAATTTGGAACGCTTTATAATTCACTTTAACTTGCAAATTGTTTAAATGTTAAAGTCATGTTGCCTTTGTTGTTGTGGCTGTTGTTTTTTGGCGATTTTGCAAATTTCCATTTCAACTTGAGTCGAATATAACCGCAGAATTATGAACACAAACACCTGAGGCAAGAAAACGGATGCGTTTCATTCAGTCTTTTTTCATATTTTTTTCTTTTTTTGCAAAATGGCCTTTCGTGTTGCTGTTGTTGTTGTCGGTTTGCCATTAGTGACTTTAATGGTTAATTAACATAAAAACGAACGCTGGCAGCAGCGCAGCAATTAATTCATTCCGTACTTAAAGGCGGTGGGGAGAGAGGTCTTCACATATCAAACAGGCCGTCCAACCGAAACATCAGCGACATTGTCAAAACATATTTTATTGTTTCACATTCAAATGTTGTGGCGGCAGCAGCAGCAGCAGCATATAATTAAAATTATAATTTTAAAGTTGTTATTAATGCCAACCAAAAAACCGCATATGTACATGTACAAATATGTATGTATGTATGTATGTACGAGTACAAAACCAAAACCCCCCTACATATGTATGCATGTACGATAAATAAACCCATAATCTTAAAAGTGGCAACAATTGCATTGTTTCCACAACATTAACTGGAAATTAGTTTATAATGTTGCCAAGTGAGTGACGCTTTATGCGATGCTAAATTTCCATACCAACCAAGCACAGTGTCGCAATGTCTTAAAGATATTGGTCAAAGTCAAAAATAAATATAAAATATAAAGAAGAAAAATAAAATAAAAATAAAGTAAAAACAAGATTTAAAAATAAAATAAAATAAAATAAAATAAAAATAATAATAATAATAATAATAATAATAATAATAATAATAATAATAATAATAATAATAATAATAATAATAATAATAATAATAATAATAATAATAATAATAATAATAATAATAATAATAATAATAATAATAATAATAATAATAATAATAATAATAATAATAATAATAATAATAATAATAATAATAATAATAATAATAATAATAATAATAATAATAATAATAATAATAATAATAATAATAATAATAATAATAATAATAATAATAATAATAATAATAATAATAATAATAATAATAATAATAATAATAATAATAATAATAATAATAATAATAATAATAATAATAATAATAATAATAATAATAATAATAATAATAATAATAATAATAATAATAATAATAATAATAATAATAATAATAATAATAATAATAATAATAATAATAATAATAATAATAATAATAATAATAATAATAATAATAATAATAATAATAATAATAATAATAATAATAATAATAATAATAATAATAATAATAATAATAATAATAATAATAATAATAATAATAATAATAATAATAATAATAATAATAATAATAATAATAATAATAATAATAATAATAATAATAATAATAATAATAATAATAATAATAATAACAACAATAAAAATAAAAATTAAAATGAAAAAAAAATAAAGAGGAATATTATTAAAAAATTATTAAATAAACAATAAAAATAGAAATAAAAATAAGAGAAGATTAAAATATAAAAAATAAGAATACAAATAAAAATTAAAATAAAAATAGACGAATTTTATTAAAAAAATCTTAAAAAATTAAAATAGGAATAAAAATAATGTTAAAAAAATAAAAATAAAAATAATGTTCAAAAAAATAAAAGTAAGAATAAAAATTAAAAAAAAAATAAAAATATAAAATAAAAATATAAATAAAAATGCAAATTAAAATAATATTAAAAATAGGAATAAAAATAAAAATTAAAAAAAAAATAGAAATATAAAATAAAAATACAAATTAAAATAAAATTAAAAATAGGAATAAAAATAAGATTAGAAAAAATAAAATAAGAATAAAATTAAAAAAATATAAAATAAATAAAACTAAAAATAAAAATTTAAAAATAAATCTAAACATAGAAATAGGAATATAAAATAAAAATAAGAATAAAAAATACATATTAAAATAAAAATAAGAATAAAATTAAAAAAATATATATAAAATAAATAAAACTAAAAATAAATATAAAATATAAAATAAATATACGCCCATGTGCTGACAACCGCATGATTTCCAAATCGCATTTTTTTTGGCGATTTCGAGTCTCTAAATTTCGCATTTTTACTTTAAACAATTGTTTTCAGTTTTCTTTCTTTACTGGCGGATAAATGAAGAAGATGTTTGGTTAAACATAGCAATTTTAAATAGAAATGTAAAATTTAGAATCTCGAAATCGCCAAAAAAAATGCGATTTGGAAATCATGCGGTTGTCAGCACATGGGCGATAAAGTAAAACAAGTAAAAACGACGTTATGTTCGGCCCGGCCTAACTTTATATACCCCCCACTATGGATTGCATTCCACAGAGGCTGATGATTTTCGTACAAGTGCAGCAATATTAAAGGATATATATATTTTTTAATATAGCAAAACCAAAACAAATACAAATATTGAAAAAATAATTTTATAAGTATAATATTTTTATTTTCAAACCACGCTTATAAGCAAGGCTAGCAATATCGAAATAGTACTTCAAGTCAATACAAAAAATAAATATTCTTATATTTATATTTTCAAAAAGCCTAAATACCATAAATATTGACAGATAGTGTGTGCTACAGTTGGTTGTATTTCCATTCTATTTTAATTCCGAAAGTACAAATTTTGAAAATACATTATCTCACGTATATAGTGCAAAATAGCCTAACTTCAAGATTCAAGCAATTTTTGCCGTAAAAGTAAAAAGTACGAATTTGGAAAAATCTTTTTATTTTGCGAGAAATGTACACACCGAATTCCATTCTATTCTAGCTGCGGCCATTTGGTTGGTACCATTTTTATCCCCTTTTTCCTATTTTACCCCTTACGACTTTTTAAAATCTCTTTATTTAAGTGTCTACGCAATAAGAGGCATGTACACTAGAGCGTACCAGGTTACAAGTAAAAAAAAAAAGTTCGCCGTACACCTTCGAATATGAAGTATTATTGAAAGGTAGTTTCAAAAAAATTTTTTTTATTTTTTTATGCCGAACGTAGGGGTCGCGCTTTTACATTTTTCTATATAACTTCTGCATTTATAAACGGATTTTAAAGTGTGATACATCGATGTTTTTGTCCGATTTTTTTGTCTTTGAAGTCATTGAGCTCAAACATGATTCATGATTTTATGCGAGCTTTAATTTTCGATTATTAGAGTGGTACATTAGGGTAGTAGCAACTGAGAAATGATGGGTAAGTACCAGAAGGGGGTGCTTGAGCTCAATGACTTCAAAGACAAAAAAATCGGCCTCGTCGAGACAAAAACATCGATGTATCACACTTTAAAATCCGTTTATAAATACAAGTTATATAGAAAAATGTAAAAGCGCGACCCCTACGTTCGGCATAAAAAAATAAAAAATTTTTTTTTGAAACTACCTTTCAATAATACTTCATATTCGAAGGTGTACGGCGAACTTTTTTTTTTGAGGTACGCCCTAATGTACACACCCAATTTCATCATTCTAGTAAGTCGTTTAGTTGGTACTATTTTTATCCCTCTGTACCCACTGCATCCCTTGAAAGTTCGAATTTGGACAAACCTTTTATTTTGTGTGTCTACGCAGTCAGAGGAATGTATAAACAGAATTTCATGGCTGTATCTGTGCATATTTGGGTGGTACTAATTCTATTCCCTTTTTTATTTTCACTCCAAAAAGTACGAATTTCGAAAAATCCGTTTATTTGACTTGTGTACGCAATCAGAAGACTTTATACACCGAATTTCATTATTGTAGGTGCAGCCGTTTGGTTCGTACTATTTTTATCCCTCTATTCCCATTTTACCCCTTAAAAGTACGAATTTGGAAAAAATACTTTTATATTATGTATCTACTCAATCAGAGGAATGTACACACCGAATTTCGTGTTTCTAGCTGTTGTCGTTTAATATGTACCATTTTTATACCTTTTTGTCCCATTTCACCCCCTACAAATAAGAATCACTTTATGGTGCACGTTTTTGTTATCGTGGGAATTCGCATACCCAATATCAAGTAAGTACAAGCAGACATATTGAAAAAATATGCTTAAATACTATAAAATATTAGGGGTTATTATGGATATATTTAGTTCCTGTGAGGGAATTTTTTTGCCTTTGTGCCGATTTCGTCCAGTTTCAAGCCCAACCGACGCACGACTATAAGACGCATATATGGAAAATTTGGACGTCGTAGCTCCTTTCGTTGAGATGCTAGCGTGCTTTCAACAGACGGACGGACAGACGAACGGACATGGCTAGATCGTCTTAGAATTTTATGACGATCAAGAATATATATACTTTATAGGGTCTCAGGACGATATTTCAAGGTGTTACAAATGGAATGACAAAGTTAGTATACCCCCATACTGGAGGTGAAGGGTATACAAATAAAAATAAAAAATAAGAATAAAATTAAAAGACTAAATTCATTTCGGTGTAAATAATTAATGTTTGGAAAAACATTAAATTCAAAAATTTTCTATGAAAACTGTTTATTTACACATCAACTTTATTGAGTTGTTTGTGGTCACTGTGCATCATTGTTTCGGCGAGATTTCATAACTGGAACCATTACCAGTTGTTTTTTGTTGTTGCTGTTTGGCAAACCCGTATTTAATTTTCAGGTACTCCATCACTTTTCTCTCAGCATTTTCGCATTCAAGAAGAAAAAATAAATATCCGCAATTTGTTTTATGAGATTTCACTTTTGCCATAAAATTAGCATCGAATCATAATAAACCTCATAATCCAACAACAACAAAAGCAACAAAAAAAAAACAAGAGGTGAGAGAAAAGCGTGCGGAAGATAATTGCTGTGATGCTTGTAATTCAGCATGATGCTAATCACCATAACAACTAGCAATCGGAGTATTATTTCAGTAAGCGTATTAGCTTGAACTGAGACACTCAAAAAGGAAAGGAAGCAAAGAAGTGATGCTGATTAAAAAAATACAGTGAAACTCCGCCAAGGGATAAACGGATGGATTCAAATTTTGCCCAACTTCCTATGAAAGCTCGACATGGTCGACATTTGGCATTAACAATCACCTTTCGATCTTCTGACTAGTAAAAGTACAATCACTCTTCGATCTCATTTGCATTGCGTAATTATCACTTTGCGCGAGAATTTGACATTTAAGAAGCTGTCATAAATACCACGGATCGCTTAAGTGCCGGTGTGACAAATCAAACTGACAAACCAAACTGTCAATTTTTAAAAACAACTTTCTTCATGCCAACCATGACTGTGTCTGTGTGGTCTGCGTCAGAGGGAATGCAAAAATAGATCGCTTTGCAACTGGTTTAACGCCTCAAAATATAGCCGATGATGACTGCAAAGATGCCACTAGACATGAGCATATTTACACGAGGATGACTTTTGAAAGGTGTGTTTCTTTTTTTGGATCAAACAATGTCAATGTCATAGAAATGAAAGCAGGGGAAATTGACTAGATTTAATAGCACTTGAAGGTCAACAGTTGGGTAATGGGGGTATCCGGCAAACTTTTGAACATTTCTCGAAGAACTAATGCAACAGCGTGATTCTAAGATTTTCTATAGCAGATTTTTGGTACTTTTTTTGAATTGAATCCTGTTCGAATTAATCGTGTGACACGAATTTCCTCCTAAGAACGAGAGTATATAGAAGTGCAACTACAGGTCGACAGTAGCAAAAGTGCATAGTCAGTTTTTTTATTTTATAAGACTTTTAATTGCAAAGGATATACGAAGATAATGTATACTCAGTTTTTTTATTTCGTGATCGTTTGTCCTTTGTATAGAATTTTTAATTTTCAAAATATATGAAGATTTTTAATAGTTTATTTTCGTACTTTTGCGGATCACAGAATGACGATATGGGTGTCAAATGAAAGGGAAGAATATTTGTTAAAAATACTTAAAATTTTATAATTATATCTGTCTTAGTTTCGCTTTTAGCAAGGAAATTAAATAAATGAGGCAATTTTAACTCGCATGTCATGGAACCTTACATCCCTAAAGTATGCTTTGATTTTTTTCTTTTAAAATTACAATAATTGTAATTTTTGTTTTATTTCTTGCTGGGAAGATTTTATCAATTCTCTAATTAAATCGATCTTGGCAGCTTTTCTTTTTGCACTGGTTAAGTAGATATTAGTAGCAAATGAAAGGGAAGAATCTTTGTTAAAAATACATAAATTTTCATGTTTATATCTGTGTTAGTTTAGCTTTAAAAAGTAAAACATGATTAAAATAATTAAATAAGAGGACAATTGTTTGTTTTGTAAACACAACGCGAAAAACAACCAATTTCTGTTTCTTTGTGTGTATTCTCATTTATTTATTTATTTTATTTTGAGGGTATTTATTTATTCAATTGTTTTTTTTTTAGTTTCAAAGTACGTAAACCATTCCAAATAACCCAATAATAATCTTCAGGTAATCTGAAGTATTTGTGAAAATATTATTTTAGTAATAAATTTTAATTTACAATTTACATCCCTAAAGTATGCTTTGATTTTTTCCGTCTAAACATCCAATAATTGTAATTTTTGCTGGGAAGATTTTACCATTTCTCCCCTTTAATTCGATCTTGGCAGCTATAAACAGAATTTTCTTTTTGCAATGAATAAGTAGAAGTCCGATATATGTATGTTTTATACTGCAGAATATAACACATGGTGCATCTGGACAACTTGCAAATTCATTTATACGATATTCGAAATCTTCGATAAAACCTGGTGCATCCTCTCGACTTCATGGTAACCAGCTTTATATCTAAATAAATAACTAAACCTTAATATATCAGCTGTATATTTGCTAAAAATCAATGCGCGGTGACTTAATTAATTAAAAACCCTTCCCAAATTTAATATACAAATTTTGTATGTTGTCAATTATCCCAGGTAATCTGTAGTATTTTTTTAGTAGGAATAAATTTTTATTTAAAATTTTAACTCTCATGTCATGGAACCTTACATCCCTAAAGTATGCTTTGATTTTTGTTCATCTAAAAGTTCAATAATTGTAATTTTTGTTTTATTTTTTGCTGGGAAGATTTTACCATTTCTCTAATTAAATCGATGTTGGCAGCTGTAAACTGAATTTTTCTTTTGGCAATGATTAAGGTGATATTGGTATCAAAGGGAAGGGAAGAATATCTGTTAAAAATACTTAAAATTGTACGCTTGTATCTGTGTTAGTTTAGCTTTAACAAGTACAACATGAATGAACTAAATAAATAAGTGGTAAATTTTTTGTTTTGTCAACACTCTGCGAAAACTCGAAAACAAATCAATTGGCAGCGAAAAGCATATTAATTTCATTTATTAATTGTTTTATTTTTTAGGGTATTTATTTATTCAATTGGCTGTTTTAGTTTCAAAGTACGTAAACCATTCCAAATAACCTAATAATAAATGTTTGTATTTTGTCAATTAATGAAAGTAGCCTTTTAGGAATGAATTATAATTTTCAATTTTAACTCTCATGTCATGGAACCTTACATCCCTAAAGTATGCTTTGATTTTTGTTCGTCTAAAAATCCAATAATTGTAATTTGTGTTTTATTTTTTGCTGGGAAGATTTTAACATTTCTCTAATTAAATCGATCTTGGCAGCTGTAAACTGATTTTTCTTTTTGCAATGATTAAGTAGATATTGGTATCAAATGAAAGGGAAGAAACTTTGTTAAAAATACTTAAAATTTAGTTTAGAAAACATGATTAAAATAAATAAATGCGAAAACTCGAAAACAAATCGATTGGCAGCGAAACTGCACCAGGTCTGTTTCTTTGTGTGTATTCTCATTTATTTATTTATTTTATTATTTTATTTTGAAGGTATTTATTTGTTCAATTGGCTTTCTTCTAGTTTCAAAGTACGTCGGGGTAACGCCAGTGTCTGTTGTATTAAGTTATAATGACGCAAAACTCAAAGTTATCGCGAAGACGACCTTGTATGTCACTCAAGAAGTTAACAGAGGTTAGAGTAGAGTTCACTGCTCAATATTCGGGCACGTCCTATTCCTGAATATGCTATTGTAACTGCGAGTTTTCTTTGATCATAAATATTAAGAACACTTTGGAAATGAAATAATGGGCTGCAAGGACTAGTCGACATTTTAAAGTAGCCAAACGAGCTCCTTGTTCGTCTTGACCCACTGTTTATCGTAACGCTCGACTCAAATCTCTATAGTTTGGCTTAAAAAAGCCCCTGCTTTGCGGGGGTCATGGAAATAAAATTCCCGTTAAATTCGCGTAATTGTTTTGAATATTTTGTGGTTGTTTTTTTTTATATTAATGTTATGCAATCATTTATTTTATTTGATTCGATATTAACAATACATATTTGGAATGCTACTCGTGTGGCAGGCGCTCGATAAATATTGGAAATATTCAAAACAATAGCGAATAGAATTGGCCAAAACCAATCAAACAATTATAATAAATTGCCTATTCATAATTATTGTTTTGTTTTGCATTTTGGAAGGAAGTGTTATCAATAAAATAAATTTAAAAATTCGCTTCCTTTACGAAGCCAGCCAGCAACAACAATAAGAATACCCATAACAATAGCGGCAACGACATCGTTGACAATGACAATGCCAACGACAACACCGGCCGTAATTTGCAGTACATTGTGTGTGTGTGTGCTGGTGTTATGTAAATATTTTAATTATTATTATACAATCTAAATGAATGACAACAACAGCAACAACAACAACAACAGAAATTGCACCGTACAACTGTGGCTCAGATTCAATAGTTGAATAAACTTTTTATTGAAAACGTTTCGTTGAAGCCTCCGTTATCGATGCCACCCCATCAAAAGGTAATGAACCCAGTTTTTTTTTCTTTTTTGATTTTGTATTTTTTCAAATTATTCGAATTGATTAAACGCCGAGTAAGCAGTTCATTCGTATTTGCCTTTTCAAGGAAGCAGCCGAGTGAATGTAAAACGTGATCTGTTTGGTTTGGGCAGTTCATTTACATTTCAAAGTCACAACAACAGCAACAGGCGCAGCGGCACAGAATCGAAAATCCCTCCAATTGCAGTCAATATAGACAGACACCTATTTAGTTGTGGGGTTTCTTAGTCATTTGTTGCCCACATTTTTGGCGGCTGGATAATGCCATAAATTCTGTCAGAATGCAGTCTGCCGATACCCACTTCACTCTCTGCTCCGCTTCGTGATTAGTTATTTGTCATCTGAGGTGATTTGTGTGTTTGTTTGTTTGTTTGCTTTTGTTTTTGTTTTGGCCAAACCATTACGTATGGATAGCTAAGTTTGCACTTACACTCATGTGTATGTGCATTAGAGTGGGTCACGGGAAAAACTCTCTTTGTTATTTTATGATCATTAACAAAATCGTTATTTAAATCGTTTTGAATGGAAGGAAAAGTTGAATAGATAAAGAATGAAATCATTCCGCCTAAGCTCTAGGAATACCAAAGTGTCTGCCTGAGAAAGAATTTGAAATGGACTACAATGCTCCTTTTAAAGAAAAGAAGCCTTTGACTCTAAACTTTTCTGTCTAGGAATTGACTTGCCCTGTGGCATATTTTGTCCACTATATACGAGTGAATATGTGTGTGAATACCGTAAAATCTACGACTTTGCTGTGCTGAAATTGAAAATCATTTTCAAAGACTATTTTAGTTTCTAAACCTATCATCACCCTAATCCAAATTTTGTGAGATTTTGTAGAAAATGAAATAAGCTTAAAAGCAAAAAATAAAGATATGTTTTCAGGATTATGATTACTTTTAATTTCCATATATTTCTTATTTTAATTAGAGTCTACAGTTATATGAAAATTGTCAGTATATTTTTTTATTTTTAAGATTTTCGAAATCTTCGATAAAACCTGTCGCATCCTCTCGACTTGATGGCAAACAGCTCTTATAAATAAATAAATAACTAAACCTTAATATATCAGCGGCACATTTGCTAAAAAAAATCTATGAGAGGTGAATTAAAGTTTTCTGTTAATTACAATTCCATTTGATCTAATAATAGAATTTTGTATTTTATTAATCAACACTGCATTATTTTTTAAAGAAGACTCGTTGGAATCTCGGAAACTTAGATCCCTAAAGTATGCTTTAACTTTCTTCTTCTAAAAATCCAAGAATTGTAATTTTTGTTTTATTTTTGCTGGGAAGATTTTAGCAATTCTCTAATTAAATCGATCTTGGCAGCTGTAAACACAATTTTCTTTTTACAATAATTAAGTAGAAGCCTGTTTTATCAATATTTATAAATAGAAGTTTTATACTGCAGGCAATAAAACATAGTGCATTCTGACAATTTGCAAATTCATTTTTACGATTTTCGAAATCTTCGATACAACCGGTGGCATCCTCTCGCATTGATGGTAACCAGCGCGTACATAATTAAATAAAAAACTAAAGCTTAATATAACACCTCCACATTCGCTAAAAACAATGAGCGATGACTTTAAATCATTACGAATATATCATCCAACACTGTCAATCGGTACACATGTCATGGAACCTTACATCCCTAAAGTATGCTTTGGTTTTTTTCTTCAAAAATACAAGAATTGTAATTTTTGTTTTATTTTTTGCTGGTAGGATTTTACCATTTCTCTAATTAAATCGATCTTGGCAGCTGTAAACGTAATATTCTTTTTTTTTGCAATGATTAAGTTGATATTGTCTCTTAAAATATAAAAATAGTTTAGCTTTTACAAGTATTAAAATAAATAAATAAGGGGGCGAGGATTTTTGTTTTGTAAACACTCTGCGAAAACTCGAAAACAAATCGACTGCCAGCAACAAATAACCAGGTCTGTTTCTTTGTGTGTGTGTTCTCATATTTATTTACATTATTATTATTTTTTGGGGGTATTTATTTATTCAATTGGTTTTTTTAGTTTCAATGTACGTAAACCATTCCAAATAACCTAATAATAAATTTGTGTAGCCTTTAGGAATAAATTTTAATTTGCAATATATAAATCGCATATCATGGAACCTTACATCCCTAAAGTATGCTTTGATTTTTTTGCATCTAAAAATCCAATAAATGTAATTTTTGTTTTATTTTTTGCTGGGAGGATTTTACCATTTCTCTAATTAAATCAATGTTTGCAGCTGTAAACATAATTTTCTTTTTACAATGATTAAGTAGGAGCCCGGTTTATCAATATTTGTAAATTTCAGGACATCGGTCGAGATGCCGATAGAAGTTTTATACTGGAGAAAAGAACACATAAAGCATTCTGAAAACTTGCAGGTAAAACATACTGTTTGAAAAGGAAAGCGGTAACATAATTGTACTTTGTTTAATGCCAAATGACACTTGAATTCCAGGAACTTAATTTAATTCCAATACCAGACATGGTTTTCGCGATATATGCCAGTAAAATTAGCTCTAAAATTATAAGATTTTCAGGGTGTTCCTACAAATTGTTTATCATTTAGTTTGGTTTTACCCAAAGTTTGATTGATAATAGTGTTGTTTTTTTAACTTAAAGCAAATATGGACAATTTTCTATTTATTTTGTGGGATTTTGAAAATTTTAAGTACAAAAAATACAACCTCTGCAAATCTTTTTTAAAATACAAATATAATAAATGGATATTTCCAATATATCCAGAGACCATTAAAATTAATGATAAAGCCAATACGTTTTGCGCTTTCTTTGAGCATGAAACACCACCCCCTTTAATGTTCGCTGGACTGTATGTAGGTGTTCGCAACAATGTAGCCTCTGCTGCGGCTGCGGTGATTGTTGTTGGTGTTGCTTGTGCTTTTTTCATTCTAAACAGCTTTATTGTTGTGTTGTCTTAAAAAATGTATTTAAAAGAATTCTATATTTTATGACTTTCTAGTGCGGCTGTTGTTGGCGTTGCTGCTGTTGTTGTTGCTTAGAATCTATGACTGTTTGTGCAAATGTGGATGAAGAGGTGTGCGAGTGTGTGTGTTGGTGAGTTTGTGGACGCGGTATCAATGACCGCTAAAATGCAATCAACCTATTTCAAGGCCAACTTTCAGCTACAGCGGCAATAGCAACAACAATGTTGGGGGGAACGTGAATGCGAACGGGAACGGGAACGAGCAAAGACAGCGGCAAACGCTATCAATGCTATTTCTGCATTAGACGGGACGTCTGGAACGATGGGGAAGCGAGCTGTGATACAATAGAGCGTTTGGCCGCGGTATTAGGAATATGTGCAGGCATACATATCTACATGTGTGTGTTTGTGCAGGCGTTTTGCAAATGTAGGTGTTGAAATATGTGTGAGTGTTATTCATTTTGCAAAAATTGTACGGAATTAGCTTTAGTTTTTATTATTTGTTTTGAAAAATAAAACGAAACAAAAAAAAAACAACAAATAAAAAATGTTTGCATTTTTTTGTGACAAACAAACATACGGGCGGATTTGTATTTGGATTCGGATTCGATTCGATTATACAACAATCATCAGCGAAAGGCAAAAACGCCAAACAACAACAACAATAAGATAGCCTAAGTAAGAGCTAGACTTAAAGGAGGTAGATGTTCGTCGTGGCAGAATGAAATGCCAGTAATTTGAATAGACTTTGAATAATTTGGCCATTAATCTAAACTTATTAGAAAGACTTACGCTTTATACCCGTCACACTTGCAGTGGTATCATCAACTTACCTGCAAAGAGGGAGGAGAAGAAAAAAGCGGATGGTTAATAATGATTAATGTTAAGGTTAAAACAAACAAATTCTAAATATATAATAATAAATAAAGAAATTGGACATTATGTAACACTGTGCAGCAAAAAAAGAAAAACTCTTTGTGTGGGAGCTAAAAATTATTTTATTTATTTTTTGTGTTCCATAAAATCAATGTTTCATCGCAGTTATCTTCAATATTTGTTCTTTAATTTTAAGAGTATAAATCCGATCGGCGTGATTGTATTTTAAACCAGGGGCAATTAAAAGGGCTACAAATGTTAACTTACAAGTCGTAATCGTTTTTTTGTGGCCCCAAAAGGATATAATTTTTGAAAAAAATATTTTATATACTTGTTCGCACCCTATGCTGACGGTATTAGTGTCAAATTAAAGAGGAGAATATCTATTAAAAATACTTCAAATATCGTGCTTCTATCTGTATTAGTTCAGCATTAATAGCTATTTCAAGTTTACCCCTTAATTTTTCTAGTTTATTCATATTTTCCAAATGATATAATTTTTGAAAAAAATATTTTATATACTTGTTCGCACCCTATGCTGATGGTATTAGTGTCAAATTAAAGGGGAGAATATCTCTTAAAAATACTTCAAATATCATGCTTCTATCTGTATTAGTTCAGCATTAATAGCTATTTCAAGTTTACCCCTTAATTTTTCTAGTTTATTCATATTTTCCAAATGATATAATTTTTGAAAAAAAATATTTTATATACTTGTTCGCACCCTATGCTGACGGTATTAGTGTCAAATTAAAGAGGAGAATATCTATTAAAAATACTTCAAATATCATGCTTCTATCTGTATTAGTTCAGCATTAACAGCTATTTCAATTTTACCCCTTCATTTTTCTAGTTTATTCATATCTTCAAAATGATATAATTTTTGAAAACAATTATTTTATATACTTGTTCGCACCCTTTGCTGACGATATTAGTTTCAAATTAAAGAGGAGAATATCTCTTATAAATACTTCGAATATCATGCATCAATCTGTATTAGTTCAGCATTAATAGCTATTTCATGTTTACCCCTTAATTTTTCTAGTTTATTCATATCTTGCAAATGATATAATTTTTGAAAAAATTATTTTATATACTTGTTCGAACCCTATGCTGATGGTATTAGTGTCAAATTAAAGAGGAGAATATCTATTAAAAATACTTTAAATATCATGCTTCTATCTGTATTAGTTCAGCATTAAAAGCTATTTAAATTTTACCCCTTAATTTTTCTAGTTTATTATATATCTTGCTTTTTAAGAGACAACATTTTAAATGGTTGCTAAACGCTATACTAATACAGATGCAGGCTTCAAATTTAAAGTATTTTTAGCATATATTCTCTTCTTTGATTTGACATAGGGTGCGAATAAGTATTAAAAATAATTTTTGAAAAAATGTAACCTTTGGAAATATGTAATCCATTTAGTGGGAGTAAATGAAAAACTAAAAACGCCAATTAACTCTATTTCACCTATAGTTTCAGAAGTATATCCTTTGCTTCAAGTGTGTGTATATGGATTGTCTAGCAGTGTTTTATAAGCACTTTATGGGGATTTATTTAAAAAAACTGACAATTTTTGTGGATATTTTCTTTTCATAATTTTTTTACTAAAATTCCTAAAGTAACTTTAATATTTGTACTGAAATTTTTTAGGTATGGTTCCGCTTATATGTGCAATTTAAGGTACTTGTGATGACTGACAATTTTGCGAACTCTATTTTCACATAGCAACAGTGTTTTAGGCACAGTCTCCCAAAAACTGAGAAAAATCGATTTTTTTCGAAAAAAATCTTTTTGGTCGACATGAAAAAAAAAAAACAAAAAATTGTAGAAAAAATCGGAAAGAAATATTTTGATTTTATTTTTTAATAGCTATCATTCTAACAAAGAAAACAGTGTATTTAAAAATGTGTAGAAATCTATGGATACATTTGGAAGTCCTGATACTCTCTGGAGAGGCAAAAGATTTTTTTTAAATCATGATTTTTTAAATTTTTGATTAAATAGCACGAAAAAGCCTTTTACAAATTATTTGTGTAAATCAAATAAAGCCCCAAAAAATACAAAGTAATCCGCAAAATCAAAAATGAAATAATACCCCAAAAATGCTTGAGGGGCTTATTTCATTTTGAAACAATCCCTAAATTAAAAATGAATTTTTTCCATTAACTTGAATCCATTTTGCTTCTCTATTTTATATAAATTATTTTTATTAATAAATAATTTATTATAAGAGAAGAAATACAGGGGTGAACTGTTTCAACTTAAAAGTGGTATTCATTTTCGTTCCACAAAACTCCACATCGAAAGCGGGATGAAGTTTCGTATTTTTTTTTTCACATTTTTTGTGGTTATCCCGATTTGATTTGAACTTGAATCCAATTTGCTTCTTTAATTTATATAAATTATTTTTATTTATACAAAAATAATTAATTAATTATAAGAGAAGAAATACACGGTATATACATTGGGGTGAGCTGTTTCAACTTCAAAGTGACATTTCCGATGTTAAAAAATATCACCACCGAAAGCGGGTTAAAGTGCTGCACACGATTGCTTGGAAAATTCTTTGGAAATATTTCTCTGTTCAAAAACTCTACTAAATTTTCTAGCACGCCTCAACAAAAACTCACCCCAATGTACTTGTGCCTAGTACTTGTTCGTGTGTGTCGTACATGGTTGCGCATTAAGAGCAAAAATATTGTTCATACGCCACAAGGGTCATGTTAAAAAGTCCTACAAAAAGAAATGCTTACAGGTGGGAAATGCTTACAGCCCTGTCCTTACGAGCGGAAGGACAGCCGTATGTTGGCATTAGAAATAAACAAAGTTTGGGTTAATTTTTCTGTAAAACTTGGGGTAGCAAAAGATCTAGGAAATAGTTGTTTTGGAGCCTTCAATGATTGTCCATTCAAGAGACCCCTTGGCGTATTAGTGATACGGAAAGTGGAAGCTGATTTAAAGCATGTCCTTGTAAGCAATCACCTCTATTTGATTGCGATTAAAGGCATTCAATTAAATTATTATTATAATTATTCAATTAAATTATTATAAAGCCTGGCTGGCAAGGATAAACGATAAGATAACCTTATTCTAATCTACTCTAATCAATTCTAAAAATTTGTCCGCAAATAGAGCTGTTATGGCTGGCACTGTGTTTGGAAAATATTCTAGCTGAGAATGCCTGGATTTACTTCGCCTGATCCACTTTATCGTCAAGCAGGGACACAAGTTACACTTCCACAACAACAATTTCAAAAGAAAAAACATCTCCTCCCAATGGCCTTACAGTGCCTTCCCAAATACCATATTAGACTTTAAGCCGAACTATTAAATCTTCAAGCTTACGGTGGCAAGTGACGATGCCGGTTGCAAGCTATACCTCCGCTAGCATTCACCCATGTAGCCTTGTGAGAGCAGCTAATAACCTTGAAGGGAATTACTTCATTGGCTTTATTGGGTGTTGCTGGCTGGCTGGCTGCCTGGCCTTGCCGTCGTTTTTGGCGCTTCAATGTTTTCTTAGAACCGCAGCTAAACAAACGGCTTGGAGAAGAAGAAGAGGCATTGGCAGGGAGTTAGAGGAAATAGAAAATAAACGAAAAGGAAACAAGGCTCTGCTATAAATGTCTAACAAAACACAATTTATGCAAATTAGATATTTCGAATTCGTGGCAAGCACGCAATATGCCAACTAAAGGAAATTCAGCAATTCAGCCGGCAACGGCACCGGTACCGGCAACATTGCCAAAAGGCAAAGGCTGAGAGCTGCGGTAGGGTGCACTTGCGAACTGCAAACACCGCCAGCCAGAGTTATGATGATGAAATGTTTGATGGCTGGAGAGGGTGGGTGTGAGTGTGAGTATTCACGTAATTTCCTTTAGCAGATCTTCGGCGATGGGAAGCAGTTTCGTGCGTGCCAGCGTATGCTGTGTGTGTGTGTGTGCGAGTATGTCTTCGCATGTTAAGGCGCGTTAGTTAATGGTCCTTTTGGCCTTGAGAATTTTTCCTCTCGCCGTTGTTGTTTCGGTTCTTAGTATTGATTTTAGTTGTAGTTTGTATGTCCCCTGTTCTGTTCGTTGGCCCATTTGCTACTGTATTCATTAGCGCTTAAATTGACTAGTCACTTCTTTGTCCCGGTCTAGTCTGCATGATTAATATCCAGTAGTGGATATATATAAATATAAATACAAATATTATAATTTATTATTAATTAAAGAGTCGCACAATGGTTTGTGGCGTCACAAAATTGACAGCCAAAATTATGATTTCCAGCCATAAACGCATCAAATTATTAAAAGGACATTAAGTCGTTCTTTCAGGGCCATTTTCATTTCGACGAGTAGCTTTGTGTAGGGAAAAAAGCAACTACGAATTACATGGAACTGAGACTAGGATTTTTAGGCTGAAATTCCTTGTGCACTTGTGAATTGGTATTGATTGGTGATTCGGGGAAAGCTTCTGAAATTTTGATGGGGGAATGTATTTTATTTATATAGAGACAGTTTTAGCAACATTATCTAGAGTTGATGTTCTACATTCACTATCAGAAATATGTTCGGCAAAGGTCACCTTTACACTAGATGATTTACCCTGTAAATTCTCCTTTTGACGTTTAGTCGTTAAACAAGCTCGCTAGTCTAGTTTTGTGGGCATTTTCAGTTCTTTTTAGGGAAAATGTTTTCCCTTGAAACCGATTTCGCCCATCTGCTATTCCAACCGATATCGACATTTCGGAAAAGGGGCATTTGTCATTTATGACAAACATTCACACCTAAAGAAGTGAAGAAGATGTTCATCTTGTGATTCGGAAGTAGTGAAAATTCGGATCTTCCAGCTATCCTCTGTTGATAGTGCAATAGGCAAATCATTTTGTTCGTTAGAACTGACAACGGAAACATAACAAAATAAATCAAGAAACAAATTAATATTAAAGTAGCATTAAATAAATTAACACTACATAATTTTACTGATATTAGGTAGTATTAATAATTAACAAAAAATATTTGCAGTACATTAATAAAGTGATAAATTTGTATTTTTTTTATTTTTAAACTGTTGAAATTATACAAAATTAAACATTTTTTATTTATAAAAGTAATAAAAAATAGAAAAAAGTTTTTTTCCCGAGAAACGATTCGAACCCGAGACCATCTGGGTGCAAAGAGGACACCTTACCTCTGTGAACCCAAACTAAAAATTCCTTCCCATTAACTTAACAACTTTCTTGGAAGTTGTTTAAAATATTTGAAGTGAAATTGTTAATCAAAGTTGTATAAATTAATAAAATTATAGAAAATTAAATATTTTTTAATTATAAAAGTAATAAAAAAGTTTTTCCCGAGCCACGATTCGAACCCGAGACCTTCTGGGTGCAAAGCGGACACCTTACCTCTGTGAACCCAAACTAAAAATTCCTTCCCATTCACTTATCAACTTTCTTGGAAGTTGTTTAAAATATTTGAAGTGAAATTGTTAATCAAAGTTGTATAAATTAATAAAATTATAGAAAATTAAATATTTTTTAATTATAAAAGCAATAAAAAAAAAAAAAACAAAAAGTTTTTCCCGAATCACGATTCGTACCCGAGACCTTCTGGGTGCAAAGCGGACACCTTACCTCTGTGAACCCATACTAAAAGTTCGTTCCCATTCACTTGAGCAAATGCTATTCGTAAAATGTTACATATTATCGACTTTTTGGAAGTCTTTTTTAAAGAACTTCCTCAAAAGTGGGAAAAATGCACATTTGGATTTTTAGATACGATTAAAATGTGCTTCGTTTTTTTTTTGGCTGGGAATTCATTGTTGAAAAATTAGGAAATCGCTTTAAATTCAATTCCTTGACTCCAATTGAGCGTAATAATGAGTTTGCCAAAGTATTTGCAATCAATAAGGATTCCAAGGAATACTTCTAAATAAGTGGTATTTTCCCCCAAATTGTCCTTGGTGCTTGGTGTCTCTCTCTCTATTCCTTTCCCTCTCTCTCTCTCTCACTCTCTTCATCACCTTACCCCTCTAAGTAAAAAAATATATTGCAAATAAAAACAATAAATAAAATGAAAAAGCGGAAGGTTGATGCAATAAACTTTCATTGCATACGGCTCATTGGCGACTACAGAGTCATAACTCAAAAAATTTATCATTTTGGACTACAATCAGATTTTTCCTCAACAATTGCTGATTATTTATGGTGGGAGAGAATTTTGAATTTAATTTTTTAAACAGGAAATTTCTAAATATTAATGCCCAAAATCTCATTTCTTTGTGAGTTATGGCTCTCTAGCCGCCCATGAGTAGACCTCGTAAGTGTGTGAACGAACATTATGATACTTCCCTTCCATAAATAACTAAGTTTGATTGAGGGGGGGGGGGCGAGTGGTATCCACCGCACAAGGAAATCGCTTATGACCTGACATGCGCACTGTCAAATGCCGGCTACCCTACAATCAATTTGCTCGCCGAGTTCCCGCTTTATTTGGATACCGGCAAAAACGAGATGAAAAAAAGAAAGCAGTGCCAAGCAACAACAAAATAGTACAGTTGCTCCCTAAAATTATGCAGCAAACATGTAGTTTTGTCAATGTGGCAAAATACATACAGATGTATGTATGTGTGTGTGTGTATGCATCTGTGAGTGTGCAAATTAAACCCCTTACTTGGCGAAAGCACAACCACAAGCGCAACGACCTAGTTTAAAAACTAACACCAGCACCAACATCCCCACCTTCCAGCACACACGTGCCGAACAGTTCACCATGTTCGCCAAAAGCCGATGTAAAACTCGGTTTCCATTTTTGCAGAAACCGAGCAAAAAATCGATTTTTCCTCTCCACACAGTGCAATGCAATGCAATGGGCTGGGTGGATGTGTTCGTGCGTGTGTGTGCAAGGCACCACACACTACAGGCATTTCGGGCAGAGAGTAAAGTGTGTGGGTAGAGAGGGAGAGCGGGCACCTAGAGTACTGCACTTTATGTGAGTGAGCAGCCACTGAGGCTTAGTTGCCAACAACAACCAAAATCACTTTAGGGTGAGTGCAATGGTATGAGTGACTACGCTGTGTGTGTGTGTGTGCAGAGTGAGGATTTTCTTATATGACCTTGAATACTAAAACAAGCTCTGCAGTTTTATTTTTTGTTTTTGTTATTATTACATTGGGCTAAGGGAGTGCGTGTTCGAGTGTGTGTGTGTGTTTGAGTGATGAAGAGAGGGGAATGTGGGGCCTATGGGGTGGCATAGTATCACTGTTTACAGGGACTTGTGCGTTGTGTGTGTGTGCGTTGTATTTTATCTTGACAATAAAATCCAATGAAAAAAGGAAACAGCAAAGCAACGGAAGCTCACTCACAACACTAGAAAATTGAGATTGAGAGATATATTCGGCCGCACATACATACATACATATGTATATTATAATCAAATGGTGTGAATTTATTTAGTTTTAATTTGTTTTCACAAAGCTCATGTTTTTATGTTGATTAATTTTTTGCGGCTTATGGCCTTTTAAGACAATTGAGTTGAGCTTTAGCTTTTTTTTGTGGAATTGTAAATACAGCAAAAAGGGCATTTTTATCAAAAGCCGACCGCCAGCAACAACTCACTTTAAAACACACACTCATATACATAGGTTTTGTGCATAATAAACCACTAAATTATAGCCGACTAATTAATATTACTTTCGGCGTGTGTGTGTTTGTGTGTATTCCATATTTCAACTATACATATTGTCTTTGTGATAATATTCAAATTTGTGCTGCTGTCATTAGAATGCAAAGTGTCGGATTGTTGTTTTCAGTTTTGATTTATTTTCTCAGTTCGTTTCTTTCAGTTTTTTTTTTATTATTTTTGTATTTGGTGGGGCTTTGTCGTGATTACTTGTTTGTGTGGTTAATTATATGTTGTCATTTTGTTTTCATTGTTCGCTATGATTAATAATTTTTCTTCTTGTCGAAGAGCGTAAGGTATTTAAATGAATTCAGTACAAACGTTTAAAATGGAAGCCGCAGCACTTGCAGCAACCTTGTCTACCACCCCGCCCCCCAAATGGCTATGCACAGGCAGGCTGGAGTGTAGCAGTGGCATTTCCAAAATCTGTTTAAATTAAAAACAAACAAAAGATCACATTTCTCTGTCAATCCCGAATTAATTGAAGTGATTCGTCTTATTTGAGCGCCCAAACGCTTGCTGCCCGCTCAAACACACAGCACCCCTCAACGATTGTTCTAAGAAGTGCTTGTTATGTCATTGTTTCAAACGTTGCCGCTCATATCAATCATAGAATATCATAATGATCGATTTCGCGAACGTGTGGCCTGTTCGCACACCTCTCCGGTTGTTTGTTCAATAAGCTGACATTTAAATTACTGATAACACTGTGCAACAGAAGATACAAATTTGAAATCTGGGACATTTTTATAAAATTTATAAAAACCAAAAATTCCACTTTTCTTCGAAGATACCTTTAAAATCCGGACTATAACTTTGGGAGTAGAAGGCTAATGGGCCCCAGTTGTAGTTTTCGTTAAAGGTAATTATGATGGCTACAAAAGGTAAAGGAAAAACGCCATTCTTTTTGAAATAAAGAACAA
This sequence comes from Polietes domitor, assembly GCA_947397865.1. Taxonomy (NCBI): domain Eukaryota; kingdom Metazoa; phylum Arthropoda; class Insecta; order Diptera; family Muscidae; genus Polietes; species Polietes domitor. The sequence continues at coordinate 65,662,320 of OX377618.1, forward strand.
AATTTATGATTTAAAAGAAATTTAAAAATCGAGGAAAAAAGAAAAAAAACGACTTTCTTCTTAAAGTAAAGAAAAAAATTATGATTTAATAGAAATTTAAAAATCGAGGGATGATATTTCCGCTTATTGTGGCATGATTACAACTGTCATCCAGTTTTAGCAGTTGATGGGAGGTTTAAAATTTATATTCGGTGGCTGGCATTGCTGTGATGATGGTGCCGTGAAATGCATATCACTTGTCACAAACAAAGGTGCACTGAATTCAAAAAAAAAAATATATATATATATACAAACTGCGGCGGGCGGGGACCGAGGGAAAACCTATCGAAAGATATTGGGGCGGACAGCTCTAAATGAATGTTAGCAAACAAATAAATAAATTGTGCCACTCAAACAGTCATAAGTCATAATTAAATGTGAATGTGAACAAGCCGACAACAATAGCAAATTGCAGTCACAGCCTTTGCCGTTGTTGTTGCTGCTGCTTTATTGCTTTTATTATAAAATGTTCTAATAAAAAAGGCGGTGTTACACTGCGCACAGCCACAGCATCAAATGCTCTTGAAATGTTGAAATGATCTTTTCCCACATGTCGTTCGGCGCAACACAATAAAAATCGAGCGAAAATTGCTCTTGGAAACCTTGAAAATGCCACCAGGCAAAAGTAAAAATGAACAGAAAAATATGTAGATTCATTTTTAATGGTAATTGTTTTTTTGCTTCTTCTTGTTTTGTTGTGTGGTATTCATACTTCACAATGTAAATTTGCAATTCCTCGCAGTAATTTTCTATAATTTTGCACTATAATTAAAAATGAAAAAAAAATAAATAAAATCGAACAACAACATCGCGTAACTAAAGTAAACTGAATCTTGCGACTTGTGTCCCAACGACACTCGTGCATTAGGATGGGTACTAAACAAAATAAATCAATCGAACACAGGAATATTCTAATCAAATACGTGCTCAAGCTAAACCATTTTGAAAACAGTTCTCAATATAATGTCTTACTGGGGGTACTAAGTAATTCACTTTGATGTAGACACTGTTCAATGTTTTGCAATATATGACAAGGTTCTATCAACAGTGGATGTATAAAGTATACAGGTCCCGGGATATTGAAAGTTTACTCCTAAAACTAAGTTAAGTGGAGGATTAAATATACCCCCGTTTTTAACATTCGTATCGAATAGGAAACCTTGTTACCCTTTCGTGTTAGGTATAGGGTGTATTCAGCATATTTATGTAAAACAATGTGAGGAATATTTTTGTAGAACATTTTAACCCAATATTTCTTCGATGAATGGCTATTTGTTACGAAAGTCATCAAAAGGATCATGTTGCTACACATTTACCGACGGTTATGATCTTTGACAATGTTATCCCATTACTTGTTAGGTATAGGGTGTGTTCAGCATATTTATGTCAAATACTGTGACGGATATTTTTGTAGAACATTTTAACCCTCTAGCTCTCGCTGAATGGCACTTTCTGTAGCTTTTAACGAAAGCCATCAAAAGCAACATGTTGCTACACATTCATTAATGATTATAATATAATAATACACACCCTATATACCTGTTAGGTATAGGGTGTGTTCAGCATATTTATGTAAAACAATGCGAGGAATATTTTTGTAGAACATTTTAACCCTCTAGCTCTACGATGAATTGGTCTTTTTGTACTTTTTTACGAATACCATCAAAAGCAACATTTTGTTACACATTTACCAACTTTTATAATCTTTGGCAATGTTATCCTTACGTGTTAGGTATAGGATGTGTTCGGCATTTTTAAGTAAAATACTACGAGGAACATTTTTGTTGAACATTTGAACCCTCTAGCTGTTCGATGAATGGGCCATTTTTGAACCTTTTAACGAAAGTCATCAAACGCAACATGTTGCTACACAACGAATATTATCTTTGACAATGTTATCCTTACATTTTAGGTATAGGGTGTGTTCAGCATATTTATGTAAAATACTGTGAGGAACATTTTTGTTGAATATCTTAACCCTCTAGCTCTGCGATGAATGGGTCTTTATGTCCTTTTTTACGAAAGTTATCAAAAGCAACATGTTGCTAGACATTTACCAAATATAATAATCCTAGGCAATGTTATCCTTACGTGTTAGGCATAGGGTGTGTTTAGCATATTTATGTAAAACACTGTGAGTAATATTTTTGCAGAACATTTTAACCCTCTATCTCTGCGATGAATGGGTCTTTTTGTACTTTTTTACGAAAGTTATCAAAAGCAACATATTGCTACTCATTCACCAATGAATATAATATAATAATATACACCCTATATACCTGTTAGGTATAGGGTGTGTGCAGAATATTTATGTAAAACACTGCGAGGAACATTTTTGTAGAATATCTTAACCCTCTAGCTCTTCGATGAATGTGTATTTTTGTACCTTTTTACGAAAATTATCAAAAGCAACATGTTGCTAGACAACGATTATAATCTTTGACATTGTTATCCTTATGTGTTAGCTATGGGGTGTGTTCTGCATATTTATGTAAAACACTGCGAGGAATATTTTTGTAAAACATTTTAACCCTCTTGTTCTACGATGAATGGGTCTTTTTGTACTTTTTTACGAAAACCATCAAAAACATTTTGTTACACATTTACCAATGATTGTAATATTTGACAATGTTATCCTTCCTTTTTATTTATAGGGTGTGTTCAGCATATTTATGTAAAATACTGTGAGGAACATTTTTGTTGAATATCTTAACCCTCTAGCTCTTCGATGAATGGGTCTTTTTGAATGAAGTTCAAGTTTAAGCCAACAGAAACGTCTCATAGTGGCCAATGCAGCAGAGCCTTTTCATGACCCACTCTAACGTCGACTTGAACACCCTCATATATAGCTATGTTATTGTATCATACCATTATCACCGCCATCACCGCCTGTTATAGTCACCAGCGACTATTAGACGTGTTGGCGGACTGAGTGATTTCGCGCTGATAGCCACCTTTCAAAGCCAACGTCAAAGCGATGCAGTGCAACAGCGTGCCATGCAGCTGCAAACAATAGCCACTGTGTCATTAGCAAAGCTTGTGAATTATTTTAATGCTTGTGAAGAGCACTGGCCCGGCAATGGAGGTGGTGGTGATGATGATGACGCAGATTCTTGTTTCTTGTTCACAGAGAGTGGGAATCATAACGATGAATGCCAGCACAGCGAGCATACTACTTTTGACCACAACTGTTGTCCGACACGTGTAAACGATTTTATTAGATAAAAATACACACCCTCACACACACACACACACCTACATACATACGTCCACTTGGTGCACGGCAAACACTAGTCGTTTGTAATATGGCGCAAACTACAACACGTCGAGCCCCAAAGTCAGTGGAATATTTAGTGCTGTTTATTTGTAAATTAAAATTATTGTTTTTATTACCAAACAAATCAAATGCACGCGCTCACCTCTTCTCCCCCACCATCACCACCACCACACGGGTTGTAAACAATTCACAAATTAAGCGAATCGCATTGGAAATGTGTCATTAGGCGATAATTACCAATTGTTTATGGTGGTGGCTATCGAGAATCCTCGGGTGTGTTTGGTGTGGACCACTTGTTAACGCCTCAATGGGTGATAGACAATGGCTGCACAGTGTCTCAGGGCTCGACAGTTTCCTTTTAGCTGTCACGGAAGGCAGATCAGGCAAGCCATTGCCTCAGTGGTAAATAAACCCCATTTTTTATTATATTTTTTTAACTTTCAAAATATGTTGCTTTTTTAGGCAAGTGCCGACCTTTTTGCTATTGTCAGATAATAGGAATATGGAGGAAAAAAGGTAGTAGACCAATAAAACATTTTAGTCGTGCAAAATATTTGCGCAAAACGAAGCTTTGTACAACATTTTGCATAGCTACATATATATTGTCCAATATATATTACATATCGATATTGTCCAATAAGTTTTTTTTTGCGCAAACGTTCAAAAAACAATGCATAATTTTAGGGGGAGTTTTTTTCTATTGTGTTTAAAAGGAAAGTGGAGGAAAAAATAAAAAGGACATTTTAGACACACACACTTTGCAATAGACATACAAAATATTTGCGCAAAACGACGCTTTGCATAGACTTATCTCAGATATACGTTTAAGTTTCAGATATACAGTACGTTTTTTTATGCAAACGTTCAAATAAAAATTGCAATATTTTGTTTTCTGCTATTGTTGTGTAAAAGAGGAAAAAAGAAGTTGCGCCAAAAAGGACTTTTAGACACACAAAATATTTGCGAAAACTTTGCTTTGTGCAAAATGTTTCACTTGCTGGGCGGTCTTTTTAACTTACAAAATATTTGCGCAAAATGTAGCTTTGCACAAAAGTTTGCATAGTTATATACATGGACTTCTCTCAGATATTGAGCAAATCTTCAAAAAAAAAAAACGCATAATTTTTGGGGATGTTTTTTTGTCATTGTTGTATAAAAGGAAGATGGAAGAATAATATTTGCGCAAACTTCGCTTTGTACAAAATTTTGCACTTGCTGGGCAACTGCAAAGCGTATTCCTTTTTAAACGTACAAAATATTTGGGCAAAATGCAGCTTTGCACAAAAGTTTACATAGTTATTGCGTAAATCTTCAAAAAACGTTACATACTTTCCGAAGTTTATTTTTGTCTATTGTTGGATAAAAGGAATATGGATGAAACTAGCAGTTGCACAAAATTGAGGCTTTTTAGACGCACATATTATTTGTGCAAAAACTGTTTTGCACAATGTTTTGCATTTGTGGGACAACTGCAGAGCATGAGCCTTTTTAGACGTACAAACTATTTGTGCCAAATGCAGCCTTGCACAAAAGTTTGCTTAGTTATATACACGGACTTCTCTCAGATATTGCGCAAATCTCCAAAAAAACGAGGCATAATTTCAGAGGGAGTTTATTTTTGCTATAGTCGGATAAAAGGAATGTGGAGGAAAAAAGAAGTTGCGAAAAAAGAACATTTTAGACACGCAAAATATTTGCGCAAACTTTGTAGACGCACAAATTATTTGTGCAAAAACTGTTTTTATGCAAAAACCGCTTTCCACAATGTTTTGCATTTGTGTGGCAACAGCAGAGTATTTACAACGTATTATCAGAGATTTTGCTCGTGGTAACGTTTTTGACAAAATATTTGTACAAAATTTTGCATTTATTCTGCATTTTTGGCAACTGCTAAGAATTGGCCTTTATGAACGTAAATTTTGCATTTGTGGCAAAATTTGGCGTGTCTAAACCCCTCGTGTGTATATTGGTCCGCCAAATAACTTTTTTTCTTTTGAAAATGCTATAAAAAACTACTGAATATTTTCTCAAATTTCTTTTTTATATAAAAGTACAATCCTTCCGGTTGAATAGTTGAAAAAAAAACGTTAGATGGCGGACCCTATATTTGGCATGCCTTAACCACCCCCCCCCCCCCTAAGTCTGAAGTTGCCCCACAAATGAAATACTTTATTTTATCTTCTAAGAATTGTCAAACATTTACGCCAGCTTGCCACTAGCCCAACATGACATTTACCATTGCGAAGATCTTTCTGGAAATAGTCCTGATTAATGCCTAGTTTTGAAGATAATCGACCTTTAATTATGGTAATTTGATTACATAGTCTTTGTGCTGATAAAGCATCCCTTTGATTAGCTAAAGCGAGTACACGTGTGGCCATATTTTTGCTGGTCTACGATTTTCATTTGCCATCATCTGCAACCGAAGTGCAATGCTTGAGATGTGCTGAAAATTGAAATCATTAAAGCCGACAAAATACAAAAAAAAAAACAAATAAAACAAACAATGGACACTCTTCAGGGCCTCATCAGAGAACAGAATAGAACTGAAAGAGAAAGGAAGGAAGCAAAAAAATATTCCAATAGTTGTAGATGTAGGGGCATGTATGTATCCAACTAAACTACAGCGTTTATACGCTACTGTGAACTTTTTCTCGGGCCGTTGTTTTGTTTTGTTTCGGCCGTCAAGATGAAAAGCAAAAAAAAAAATAAAAATAAATGAGAAAAATAGAGAAAAAAGCACAGACACGCGCTTACCTACTCGTACCGCACACAAACAAACGAACAAGCAGACAAACAACTATACAAACTGCAGAACACAAATGCCCTCTACAGAACAGAAAATGCATTTCCTCTTCTTCTTCTTCTGCTGCTGTTGTTTTCATATATAAGCGGTCGGTGTGTGTGTGTGCGGGATACTGCCTTGGTGTGCGAACACGTGCCGTTACAACATGTCTCCGCACAGGCCACCTCCCGCCGCCCCAGCAACGTTCCAGATATAAATAAACAAACACACACACCGCCAAAGATGAGGCAAACGGCAAACACAAGCTGTGTTTATACAACAATACCCACGCCAAACAAACCGATGAGGCTACCTTTGGTTGGCGACTGCAACAACACATCCCCCAGCTCTCTTCCAACCGAACGACCCAACGACAAAAAGGGTTGGAAGTTGGGAGGGTTAGGCAGGGTGCTGCACACACAGCGAACATGAAATGAAGTGTTTGTGAGTGAGTGAGAGAGAGAGAGAGTGAGGGGCGGCCTGTAAAGAGTGTGCAGTCTCTGGTAGTTGGGTGTGTGTGTGTAGTTTTTACTGCACTGTTGCACAAGCCTCAACAACAACAACAACAACAGCAATATGTATGTGTGGCTCGACAACAACGTTTGTTGTTGGCAATTGCGCAACATTTCACCGACCGACCGACCGGCCGGCCGGCTTAATGGAGTATGTCAATGTTGGTGTCGATTTAGGGAGGGGTACTCTTTTCGTTGTCTGCCTATATGTGTGTGTGCGTGTGTGTGCTAAAAAAATACCCTTGATAGGGGTTGCGAGGCATGCAACAGTGCCCCCATTCCCTGAATAATGGGTTGATGTTGTCATTTGTGTGCCATGCGAAATGTTAGTGTGTGTGTGTGATGTTGTACACCGCCCTGCAGTTGTGTTGGTGCACGCGCGCATTTTCTTGCAGTGCCCCGTCAGCCGAGCTCCCCGTTGACATTTGCCATGTCTCCGACTGTTCGTGTTGCTCGTGTTGGTTGCCACATGTATGGTAGCGAGGGTGTGAGGGCGTGCGGGTGTATGTGTGTGTGTGAGAGTACATAGTGATGAGTGGCGTTTATTTGGGGCTCTCCAGTGCATTCCGAGGTGCGCCACTGCAGTTGCAGCCGGCACTCGTATAGGTGCCATTGTTTGCTGGGCTTTGCTTTGTGGGTTTCCATCACAACAACAACAACAACAGCAACAACTTCTGCATTGGATACAAACACGCGCAGCCATTTTTTTCCGCCGAGGATTTAACTTAACCAAGAACTATGACTTTATTAGAGGCAACGGCATCATGGCGTCAGCGGTATGTGCTGAAGCAACGGGCGCTGGAAGCTTTTAAGTTATGCCGTTTTTCTTAATGCGCTTTGGGTAACCATAATGTAATCTTCCACTTGGAAAATTAGATCTTTGCTTGGTGTTTGTTGCCACTTTGTGGCATGCCACTACGTGTGCATGGCTATTTCGAAATTTAATTTTTGCTGCTGCTGCCCCTGTTTGATTCATTTAATTGTGGTCTATAAATAAGTTACGTTGGCTGTCGTCGCTCGCTGTTATTTCGTTTAGCTTTCATTTTCATTATTGTCTAAATCTAATTCTAATTCGGCCAAACAAACACATTCTTATTCATTCACTTGCTCGCAATCGAATTTATTTCACTTTCCTTGACGCGAATAAAACAAGCATCAAAGCCATTTGTGTTTGTCATACATTCACCCATGGCTATTTGTTTGTATGTATGTGCTATGTGTGACTGCATGTGTGGGGATGCAAATAGTTGGCGTTGCACGCGCTGCATCTTCGAGCCAATTTTCGGCACATGCTGATCTGTATGTCGGTGTGGTGTGTATCGTCGATTTTGTTTGTTTCGTTCGCTTAAGTTCGATTACACGATGCAACATGATTTGTCATATACCCTCAGCCACCAGGTTATATATCATTTGGAACAGACACAAAGTGCAGAGCATCGAAGGCGTGACATAAGACCCAAAGTAAGCTTGGATCAAATCCGTTGCAGGAGCTTTCGAGGCCGTATCCATCCGGAGTTAAGGAATTCATTCAAATATTGTATTAGTTTTGACCGGTAGGCGATATTAAAAATATTGTACTACCCACTCAAATGGCCAAAATTCTAGGTTCAAATGGAACCAACATAACTTCCATTTGAATATTCGTAATCAGATGTTAGATAAAGCTTTTATAACCACTATAAGGGCTTGAAGTATGGATGGTTTGCCGCACTCCTTCTAGTATCTCCCAAGCAAATACTTCTACCCTAGGTAATTTTGCCATCCTTAATAGCATCTATACAGATAAACGAAATGTCTGCAATTTAATATTTCACAACATTTCCTTGTTCCATGTCCTTGTGTTCATATGAAATATGCAAAATATTGCCGCTCCCCCTTTAATACTTCACCATAACCTAGGTAATATTGATTACTTCACAACTTCTATATAGATGATTGGAATCTCCTGTGATACGATATTTTACATTGCTTCTATAAACGCTATATTCATATAAAATGTGGGCAATATTGATGCACCCCTTCTAGTACCTCCCATACAAATCACTCTAACCTAGGTAATATTAAATCCTTCATAACTTGTATACGGATGATCGAAATATTCTGTGATTTGATATTTGACAAAATTTAAACAATCATTGTACTCATGTGAGATATGGGCGATAATGCTGCACCCCTTCTAGTACCTCCCATACAGATCACTCTAACCTAGGTAATATTAAATCCTTCACAACTTGCATATCAATGATTGGAATCTTCTGTGATTTGATAGTTGTCATTATTCCAATAGCTATTGTGATCAAATGAAATATGGGAGATATTGCTGCACCGTTTCTAGTACCTCCCATACAGAGCACTCCAACCTAGGTAATATAAAATCATTTACAACTTCCATACAGATGATCGAAATCATCTGTAATTTAATATTTGACAATATTTTAATAGTCGTTGTACTCATGTGAGATATGGGCGATATTAGCGAAGCTGTTCTGGTATCTCCCATACAAATCACCATAATCTAGGTAATATAAAATCCTTCACAACTTCTATGTAGCTGATCGCAAAGTTCTGTGATTTGATATTTGTCATTATTCCAATAGCTATTGTGCTCATATGGAAAGTGGGATTCACCCCTTCTAGTACCTCCCATATAAATCACACTAACCTAGGTAATATAAAAATCTTCACAACTTCTGTGTAGCTGACCGGAATCTTTTGTGATTTGATATTTGTCATTATTCCAATAGCTACTGTGTTCATATGAAATGTGGGCAATATTGATACACTCCTTCTAGTACCTCCCATACAAATCACTCTAACCTAGGTAAAATTAAATCCTTCATAACTTGTATACGGATGATCGAAATCTTCTGTGATTTGATATTTGACAATATTTAAACAGTCATTGTACTCATGTGAGATATGGGCGATATTGCTGCACCCCTTCTAGTACCTCCCATACAAATCGCTCTAACCTAGGTAATATCAAATCCTTCACAACTTGCATATCAATGATTGGAATCTTCTGTGATTTGATATTTGTCATTATTCCAATAGCTATTGTGTTCATATGGAATGTGGGCAATATTGATACACCCCTTCTAGTACCTCCCATACAAATAGCTCTAACCTAGGTAATATTAAATCCTTCATAACGTATATACGGATGATCGAAATCTTCTGTGATTTGATATTTGACAATATTTAAACAGTCATTGTACTCATGTGAGATATGGGCGATATTGCTGCACCCCTTCTAGTACCTCCCATACAGATCACTCTAACCTAGGTAATATAAAATCCTTTACAACTTCCATACAGATGATTGAAATCCTCTGTAATTTAATATTTTATAATATTTTAATAGTAGTTGTACTCATGTGAGATATGGGTCGGATTGGCGAACCTGTTCTAGTACCTCCCATACAAATCAATCTAACCTAGGTAAAATGAAATCCTTCATAACTTGTATACGAATGATTGGAATCATCTGTAATTTGATATTTTATAGTATCTCAATAGCCCTTGTGTTCAAATGGAATATGAGCGATTTAGCAGCAACCTTTCTAGTACCACCCATACAAATTACCTTAACCTAGGTAACATTAAATCCTTCATAACTTGTATACGGATGATTGGAATCATCTGTAATTTGATATTTGATATTATTTTAATATAGACTGCAGTCACATGCAATAAGGCCGAGATCTACCCAAAACTTCTAGTACCTGCCACACAAAAGGTCGAAATTTTGCTTTAAAATAAAATCAATATAACATCCACATGGATAGGCGAACTGCATTGGAATTTGAAAATCTATTTATAATTACCTTAAACATAACAAATAGTTATCATTTTTCCACGCCCCTTCTAGTACCTCCCACACAAATGTCAACATTCTAGGTTAAATAAAGGACTTGGCAACTTCTATACTTATGCCTGAAATCCACTTTGACTTTGATTATTTAATAATATTTTTTTAAACTGTTTTATAAATATGTTAACTAAGCGCATTTGCTATCCAATGTAGAATTTAAATGTTTATAACTTCCTAAGGATTCTCGTAATATGGGCACTGAGAATGAGATGCTGAAAATTGCAAAGACTATAGAATTTAATATGGATAACCTAAGTTTGTCTGTTAAAAGTAATATGAATGCTCGCCGTAGATGACGTTAGAAAATCGTTTGAAAACGACTGGGAATTTATTTCAGTCCCCAACTTCTGGAAAAGTTTTAATAATCTTACGGCGTCTACATTAAATTTCATTGTCATTGTTAATTGTTTCTATGGGGGTTTGGTTTCCGCATCAAGAAAACCTATATTAAAAATTTTCCAATTAATAATTATTGATTTTCTTTGTTAAAACCACTTAAAACACAAAATAGTGGCTGGCCGCTTCGTTTTGTTGCCTAGTGTCTGGGGTGTCTATCAGCACCGGGGTTCCCGGCTACACTTGGCAGCCATAGTGCCATGGACGTTTGTATGTCACTCATTACAAAAGTAGATTTTTGGTAAATGTGTCAATGCCACAATTTGTTGCAAAGTTTAAAATATCATTTGCCATTAAATCTAGCCACAATATTGCAAAAAAATCGAGAAGGCATTTCTCTCAAAAAAATTTTTTTTGAACATTTTTTTCACAACATCTTCATGACCATGGTGCGTATGAGTTACATTGATTTTTACATTGCCCTTTGCTCAGGTCATATCATATGTACGAGCTAAATTAAGACAACCTTTTCAAAATACATCCCACTACGAAGTCTATGATTTTTTTAAATTTTTATTTCACAGAAATTATGGCGTCGCGACGCCCCCTTTGGAGCGTCTACTTAATATGCGAACATTTCAAAGCAAAAGTGTTCATTAAAATGTGCCTAAGCTCTGTGGGTAGAGGCGGGCGGTGAGCCGCTTAGATATGTGCATAGTTAATGGGATTTAACAAATAAGTCATAAATGCAAAGCGAACGACATGCAATTCCAATTAATGACACACATTGCATTCAAATGAAGCCAATGCCAGTAATAATGGCAAATAACCTACTACCCCAAATACCAAAAAATGCACACATCCACACACACACGCACACACAATTAATGGCAATTGCGGCCGCTTGTGGGTGCAGCTGCGCTAGTGGGTGTCTGCTTGCAGCAGCATTAGATGAGAGCGAAAGAGCCAGCGA
>OX377618.1:65674315-65679315 GCA_947397865.1 Polietes domitor
ATTATTTTTTATTAATATTGGAATTTAGTTTCTGAAGAAATCAATTTTGTCTGTTTATTCAACCATATTTGGAACTATATATTGCGATTTTTTGCAGAAAAATTTTAGAAATAAAAAATATTGAAATTTTGTTTCTGAAAAAGCATTTATGCTTTTTTCATATATTTTATTGTGTTACAGATATTGAGATTTTTCGCAGAAAATTTTTTAGTTATTACCAACTAAAAAATTAAATATTTTTTTTTTTTCAAAAAAATATTGAAGTTTGTTTTTGTTTTCTGTAAAAAAGCAGCATTTAATAATAAAGAATTTTGCAAAAAACAATGAAATTTAGTTTTTTTGCAATAATGGAATTTAGTTTTTAGCAATAAATTTTGCCTGTTTTTTCAACCATACGCATATTTCGTTGTATGAAAGATATTGAAATTTTTTGTAAAAATTAAAAACCCTTTTTTTTATTAAAAAATATTGAATTTTTTTGACTTTTTATTCTTATATTTTGTTGTATGAAATATATTGTTTTTTTTGCAGAAAAGTTGTTTGTTACAAAAATAAAATATATTATTTAAAAAAATATTTTTTTAAAAAAAATCTCGATTTTTAATTTTCTGTAGAAATCAGCATTTGTGCTGTAAAATAAAAAATAAAAGAAAAATATATATTTTTAGCAGAGGACAATAGAACATTCTAAATCCTAAACGGGATTCATTATTATATTATTTTATAAGATTCGTATACATATTGTTAGGCTCCTAAGGAGCAGATTCAATATCAAACAAATAAAGTATAAAAAAATATATTTTTAAAATTAAAATTAGTTTTTTATTTTTTTAATGTCGGAATTTAGTTTTTGAAGAAATAAATTTTGCCATTGTTGCGTGAAAAAAATGTAAAAATAAAAAATATATATTTTTGTTCAAAAAATATTGAAATTTTTTTCTGAAATATCATTTTTGCCATTTTATTCATTTATTATGTTGTATTTAGATTTTTTTCAGAAAACTTGTTATTTGTATTGAAATTTGTTTTTGAAAATTTTCAATTTTTAGTTTTCTTTAGAAATAGCAGCACTTGTAATGCCAAGTAATAATAAAATAATAAAAAAATAAATAAAAATAAAAAATGCCAAATAATAATAAAATAAAATATTTTTTGGAAAAAATATCTATTTTTAGTTTTCTGTAAAAATAGCAACATTTGTGCTGTACACACTCTAAAAATTTTATAATGTTATCGTTCGTAATTTGTGAGACTAATTTGTCAACTAACATCTTGTTTTTCAGCTTAATTGGCATTCGTGGCAAGTATTTTACTTCTTGACTTTGGGTTTGAAGTACAAATGTTATATTTTAGTTTTCCCCACTTCATAGTAAAAAAAATATTGGCCTTTTGAAATTTGGCTGGGAAAATAGTTTATGTCGAATTTTTAACACAGAATATTGGGTATGATTTTTTGCTCTAAGTGTCCCCGGACGAAATTGTTGTAGCAGCGACACCGACACCGGCACTCAACTCATGGCACCTTTTTTATATTCGATATCTTCTAATTTACAAATGAAAGCGATATCTTCTTCTTGCGACCTAAGTGAACATTTCAAATGACAAAGATTTATTTGGCAGAATCTTCTAAAAGTTCGTTCATTTGAAATTGGGAACCTATTTGGATTAGTAAAAAAGACAGACTTTGTGTAAAACATGTTTGGCCTTTCGAATCTACACCTTAATTTCCTTGTTGTGGCCAACAAATTGCACTTAACCGCAAAAGCAAACAAAAAGGCACAAATCTCAATTGTTCAACAAATCTCAATGAGTTAATCTTTCGATTTTATTGTGGTGGCCCAAACCCAGGAAAACTCCAAATCGTGCTGGGTGACTTGCAGGAGGAAAGTCAGAGTGAGTGAGGGAGGGAGGAAAGCAATGTAAACTGGAGATTAGGAACTGCTACTGTGGCGGTTGCTAGCTGCTTCATGCTCTATGTGTTGCTATTTCTATTAAAAGATTTATTACTGCATTTGTATAAATCATCGCAAGCTAATAATATACCGAGTCACCGAATCATTTTTGCTTAGACACATATATGTACATCTAGTCGCACATACTCGTACAAAAGTCTTACCGGCAAGTTAGCAGCCGGCACAGTGGTCCCAAGCCAAATTTAAATAATGAATGCACTCGTTATTATTATTTTTTAATTTTAATAATTTTGGAAAACAGTTATAAAAGTCTCAAAACTAGGACCGAAAAGATGGATTAAACTAATTCGATTAACCAGAAACAAGTGATCGTAATAGTATTCTCTTGTTTTCGTAACACCATGAGACAATTTTATATATTTTTATTGGACCTCAATAAGACCATATACATTAGGATGGGTCACGAAAAAAATAAAATGATGCAGTCACCCACGAAAAATGAAGATTGGATTGTTTAATGATGATCTGCAAAATATTTCGGCGCTGGGTCAAGACATTTGTGAGCTAAACACTTCTGAAAAAACACCTCTATAAATCATGTTTTTGACGTGTATTTTTTTATTTAGTGGCTTTTTCTCGTTTTTAAAGGATTTTTAATTTAATTTTTATAGAAGTTTTAATAATTTATTTTCACAACTTTGCTAGCGATACAAAAGCGATATGGATATCAAAAGAAAGAGACGAATATGTATTAAAAACATTTTAATTTCCATGCTTCTTTGTGTATAGGTTTGGCATTAACAATCATTTTAAATGTTCCCCTTATTTATTTAGTTTATTCAAGTTTCACTTTTTTTGAAGGCGAAATCTTGAAATCGTTGTAAATGCTAAACTAGTACGAATAGAGGCATGAAATTTAATATATTTTTAGAAGATATTCTCCTCTTTGCAAAAGTCAACTTAAACGATCCACTTTCCTTTGAAAATAGTTTCTATTTTGTTTTTATTTTTTGTTAAAGCGATCGATAATTGTGATTGATATTAAAAGTACGAAAATAATACAGACAGAGGTATATAATTTAAAGTATTTTTAGAAGATATTCTCCTCTTTCATTTGATATTCATATCGGACTCTTAAAAGTACGAAAATAATTATATATAATAAACACTAATAGATATGGTTATAAATTTTACCATTCACCTGGGTGCCGAATGAGTTGTTTCTATTTGAAATAACATTACTCATACGCTCAGTTGTAATTATTGGAATTAATATTACTCATACGGGGAAGGAAAAATCATACCAAAGTCAACTTAAAAGATCCACTTTCCTTTGAAAATAGTTGCTATTTGAACTCTTTATGTTAAAACGATCAATTAATGTGAACGATTTTAAAAGTACGATTTTGGACGATTTTAATAATACAGACAGAGGTATGTAATTTAAAGTATTTTTAGAAGACATTATCCTCTTTCATTTGATACCCATATCGGCTTTGTATGACTCGCAAAAGTACGAAAATAATTACATATATATAATAAACACTTATAGATCGTGTTATAAACTTTACCATTCACCTGGGTGCCGTATGAGTTAGATTAATTGGAAATAATATTACCCATACGCCCAGTTGTATTTATTGCAAATAATATTACTCATACGCTCCATTATGAGACTGAACGTGGGGAAGGAAAAAATCATACCAAAGTCAACTTAAACGATCGACTCTCCTTTGAAAATAGTTTCTATTTTATCTCTTTGTTTTAACGATGCTTATATTAATTTTAAATCAGTTATAGACCGAAAAATAAGAAAAATAAAATTTTTGAGGGTTTTCTGCAAAAGACCAATGGAAAATATACATAAAAACTTTAATCCTCTAAATTTTCTCAATCTGTACAGTACTTTAATTAGACATTTTTAGACTATCTTGGAAATTGAATTCGGTACTGCAAATGGAATTCAGGGAAAATAGAAAAAGTGTAGGATTCTGGCACCTTAACCAGGAAGAAATAAATGAAGAAAATCTCTGAAAATAATTGGAAATTGTTAATTAATTGAAACAACTTCTCGAAATCAAGCAAGATATACAGTTTGTTAATTTGTATATTTTCCTTAATGACATAACTAATGCCCATTTGCTAGATAATTGCCCCAGTGTGCAGCATCGGATATGCTCTGTTAAGAGAAGAGCGGAGCGGAGAGCACTCACTTCAATCAGTGATTAAGACTGGATGGATGGATGGCCGGATGAGTAATCACTTCTCCGCGCAGGGGTGCTGTCGGATATTCTGCAGTTATTATTGTTATTTAATTGCATAATTAGTCGGCAAAGACTTTAGATGTCGTTTTTTGGTCACACACACACATATTGACATACTTGTGCTATTGATGAGGCTGATATTCCTTTGTCTCTGTGTGCCTTCGTTGCTCTTCGGCTATGCCCCTCCTGGGCCATATGTATAGAATTTATTTTTAAGTTGTCTTAACGAACAAAATGCAATTTGTGTTTTCTAACTTTGGCCAGATATGGACAGGTGCGCGTGGGGCTGGGAAGCACACTGCACAGTGTTCCATTCCACTTGGTGTACTTTGGTATTATTTGAGAATTTAAACTATGCTTTGCTGCCAAAAATATCAATTTTTTTTCGTAAATTTAATAAACACACAATTTCAACTGGTCACATACATACAAGTGTATGTTGATAAGTATGTGGTTTGTTATGTTTAGAACATACACTCACACACACACACACACACATGTTTATCGTTCGGTAGTTTTTGCCAGCCACAGTGGCGCGCGCTTTTCAAGTGATCACTGTTAGTTGTCGGTTGTTGTTGTTGTTGCTTGGCGATTTTGTGTAAATTTGTCGTGGCGACTTTGTGGTAGTCGCTCGCGATACGTTTCATTCCAATTGCACTGGCATAAGTGGCTGAAATTTGAAATAGTTGCCGTTGTTGTTGTCGTTGCTGAATGCGGTGTGCAATCATGTGAGTGGAGACCGAAGCTATCTGTGGTTCCTCGCATACCATATTTCTATGTGTGGCAATGAATTATGTATTTACGTATAGATGTATGTATGTAT